>JAJTUV010000176.1:650000-985000 GCA_021653895.1 Mastomys natalensis
CACGTGTGTGCACGCGTGTGCACACACACAGATCCATGCTGCTCCAAGGAGAACAATGAATAGCTTGCTCAAGAATAATCCAGGCCTCATGTCTTTGCTTTGTCATTTCCTGCTTTGTGACCTTAGGAGAGTTCCTTCCCTGCTTTCAGACTCAGTTTCCCCATCTGTGAATTAAGGCTAATTACATGGGGGAAAGAAACCAACAGTATTATAAAGGATAAAAGTGTGGTACATGTAAGATTCTGAGGGAAGCACCTGACATGCATAGGTAGATCATACAGCCAGACTCAGTGGGTACTTTCCATTGCCATCTCTGTTAAGCCAGCAGGGGGAGTCCCATCCAGGAGTCAACTCTGTTGGCCTCTACTGGAGTCTGGTGTTCCCACTTGCTACCATGTTTGATCTTGTCAATGTCCTTATGAAATTCATAAGTGCTATTAGGCTATCATACTAGCGAGGAAGCTAAGGCTCAGAGGCTTCAGTAGATGATGTCCCAGCCTGAAATCAGCTGGGGAATAAGAGCCAAGATTGGGATTCGAGGTCATGACACTCAAAAGCTGCCCTTCCTCCTTCTCTTCCTTCTCCTCCTCCTTCCTCTTCCTCTTCTTCCTCCTCTTCTTGTTCTTCTTTCTTATTCCCTTCTCTTTCTTTCTCTCTTTTCTTTTCTTTTTTTCTTTTTTGGACAGGGTCTCATGTATTCCAGGCTAGCCTCAGACTCCATATGTTTCTGAGGCTACCCATGATTTTCTGATTCTTCTGCCTCCACCCTCTGAGTGCTGGGATTATAACTATGCACTACCACACCTAGTTTATATGGTTCTTGCTGGGGTTCAAGTCCAGGGCTTTGTGTATGATAAGCAAGCATTCTACTAACTGTGATGCAGTGTGGCAGACCTCTGAACAATTACTCTGTGCTGAGCCCTGGGGAGGGACTCTCATTAGTCACAGAAGGCATTGCTGCTGCCTTAGAGAAGGGTGGAGCCCACTTAGAGGAGACCAGATCCTTCAGAAGGTTCGGAGTGGTTACAGGAGAAGGGACCACAACTGACTTGAGCAGTATTAACCCCCCTCTCCCTCCCTCCCTTCCTCTCTCCTTCCTCCTTCTCCCTCCATCTCTCCCTCCCACTCTCCCTTCCTCTTTTTCTTCCTCCTTCCTCTCTCTCACTTGTCTTATTTCCTTTCTTTCTTTTGAGATAGGGACTCCCTATATAGCTCAGGCTGGCCTGGAACTCACAGAAGTCCTGCCTGCCTTGTCCTCTGGAGTTGTGGGCTTACGTGGGTTATATGAGCCACCAGGCCTAGAGGTCCTAGTTCGTGCTTGTTCTGTGCTGGCTACTCTACCTGAAACACTGCTATAGAGTCCATTCTCCACAGCTAGCCTGTGGTTGAGGGACAGACAACTCACACGAGCAGCTAGTAGAGACTCTGCCCTTGAAGCAAGGTGACTGTGTGTGTGTATGGGGGGGAGACACTCAAGGCTATAACAGCCTTCAGTAGGTGCCTACCCTTGCTGTTTACTTCTCATGAGACTTGCTTGCCTATTTACATGTTAGCTCTTTTGTTTTGTTTTGTTTTGTTTTGTTTTGTTTTGTTTTTCTAGACAGGGTTTCTCTGTGTAGCCCTGGCTGTCCTGAAACTACCTCTGAAGAGCAGGCTGGCCTTGAATTCAGAGATCAGCCTGCCTCTGCCTCCCAAGTGCTGAAATTAAAGGTATGCACCACCAGAGTCTGGCTATGCATCCATTCTTTTACATGCATTATTTATTATTTTGCACAGCTGTTAACAATAATATTTATGTGTGGAGCTACTGATTGTAATCATGGTAAAAGAAGTGACATTTGAAGGCCTACTGTGTACTGGATCAGAATGTAGGGAGTTCTTTGCATAACTTCAGCACATCTCCTCAACAACCTGATGAGATATGTAGAGTTGCTGTTAGCTCTGTTTTACAGATGAGGGAACTGAGGTTTGGAAGAATTAAGCAATTTGTTCCAAGTTATACAGTTGTCTTAGTTAGGGTTTTATTTCTGTGAGGAGACATCATGACCAAGCTAACTCTTATAAAGGAAAAAACATTTAACTGGGGCTGGCTTACAGCTTCAGAGGTTTAGTCCATTATCATCACGGCAGGAAGCATGGAGGCATGCAGGCAGACATGGTGCTGGAGAAGCAGCTGAGAGTTCTGCATCTGGATTAGAAGGCAGCAGGAAGAGACTGACACACACTACCTCTCACAAAGCCACACCTACTCCAGTAAGAAGATACCTCCTAATAGTGCCATTCCTTATGAGCTTCTGGGGGCCATTTTCTTTCAAAGCCACCACACACAGTAAGTGCCAGAGTGTCCTCTTAGTTTGAACTCTTTTTTATTTTAGCTTTTTCTTTTTTTATTAACTTGTGTGTGTGTGTGTGTGTGTGTGTCTGTGTATGTGTGTGTATGCCACAGTTTGCATGTGGAGGTCAAAGGGCAATTTACAAGAGTCTGTTTTCTTCTTCCACCATGTGGGCTCTGGGTCATCAGGTCTTCAGGCTTGGTGGCAAGAGCCCTTACCTGCTGAGCCCTGAGTTTAAACCCTTAATAGTGAAGGACCCACAGAACAAATCCCCTACCACCTCCCTCCATTCCAGTCATACTCTTTGTCCTTCAGAGACCTATGAGGGAAAAATTTCCCAAATCCACATATATAAGTACACTCATATATAGACACCTTTTTTTTTCCTTAAATTTGACCATCCTGCTGCACTGGTCTGGCTGTTCCTCTCCCTCATTTTATGGCAGAAAATACAGTTCTATTCCATTCTTGTATCAGTTACCTAATACTCCACAGAATGAATTCACTGATGGACATTTGGCTTGTTTCCAATATTTTGATATTATATGCAATAAGCAATGCTTCCCCTAAGCACACTAATACAGGCCTCTTAGAATGTGAGCTCAGATCTAAAAGTTGAATTACCAAATGGAGGAGAGTATGCCTTTAACAGTTTCTCAGTTGTCACCTAACTGTCCTCCCCAAAGACGACTCTCCCCCAAAGCATGGGAGATTATTTCATTTCATCGCCTCTCTCTCTCTCTCTCTCTCTCTCTCTTTCTTGCTAAACTGGTATATCAGTAAAAAAATCTCTTTGTTATTTAATTTCCCTGATTACTACTGAGACTGGGGATTTTTATATTTATAGACCATTTTTCTGCTGTATTCATCGTCTTTCTGTATCATACATGCATATGCTTTGCCTATTTTTTTATTGGATCTGAGAGTTTAAGGTTTTATAATATTAATTTCCTCATTATAAAAGTAATGCATGGTAAATTAAGAACAGTAGAAAACAGAAAATTGTAAAGAAAGTGTATATTGTGTATAATTGCATACAAAGAAACATTTAGCAGCATATTTTTGCATTTTTACATTTTTGTGCAAATCTATATGTGTGTCTCAAGCCATTCATAGCAGAGCATTAAATATATTTTCTCGGGTGCTTTTCCCACTGGACATTATAAAAAGCACCTTAACCTTTGTTATTAAAGATCCTAAATACAATTTTTACATTTAGCATGATCAACTTGGTATGTAAAAATTTATTTGAACATTACTCTAATTGTTAGGTATATTTCACTATCACAAATAAAAATCTGTACCCACAACAGGCATGGTGGTACACACTTTTGATTCTAGCACTCTGGAGGCAAAGGCAGATTTCTGAGTTCAAGGCTATCCTGGTCCACATAGTGAGTTCCAAGCTAACCATAGCTATACAGTGAGACCCTGTCTCAAAAAAAAAAAAAAATTCCTGTCTTCATCGTTGATTATTTCCTAGGAGAAAATTACTTCACATATTGTGAGGTAATAGGTGAAAGGATAAGCAGTTTCAAGAAATTTTAAAATCTCACAGGGCAATGGTGATACATGCCTTTAATTCCAGCAGTTGGGAGGCTTAGGCAGATATATCTCTGAATTCAAGACCAGTCCGGTCATCAGAATGAGTTGCAGGACAGCCAGGGCTATACAGAGAAACCCTGTCTTGGAACATTCCTACCAATCCTGCATGATACACACATTTAAATTCTTAATAATTAAAAAACAAACAAACAAGGGGCCAGCAAGATGTCTCAGTAGGTCTTACCAAACATGAGAACCTGTGTTCGATTCCCAGAGCCTACATGGTGGAAAAAGAGAACCAACACCTTGTGGGAACAAGGTGTCTTCTGATCTCCCAGTGTGTGCCCACATACATGCACACAAAATAAACAATAAAATAAAATGTTAAAAAAAGAACAAAAGACCCTTGCCACCAAGCCTGACAAACTGTATTGGAGCCCTAGGATTGACATGATGGGAGGAAAGAGCTGTCTCCTGTGACCTTCACACAGGTGCTGTGGCACACCAAATAAATATATAACAAATAATAAATGCAAAATAAATAAGTAAATTAATGTTTGATTTTTAAGAGAGAAAAAATGAACAAGGGGTTAGGCATGTAGCTTAGAAATAGACATATATTTAACATGTGTGGGGTCCTGAGGTCAGTCTAAAAAGTGTGCCAAGAACAAGCAACACATTTTAATCAGGATGTACGCATTTGTTTGCTTGTTTGCTTGCTTATTAGTTTGTTTGTTTAGATACAGGGTATTATGTATTCCAGGCTGACTTTAAACTCTGTGTAGCCTGGAGTAAGCAGCATGGCAGAGCCAAGAGAGGATCTGCCTCAACAGGTGGAAAGAGAAAACTGACTCCCCAAAGGTGTCATCCGACCTTCACAGATGTGCCCCGGCATGTTTATGTCTGCACTTACACACACACACACACACACACACACACACACACACACACACACACCAATAATAAAAAGTAATAATAACCATAACAACAACAACAACAATAATAATGATTTTTGTTTGGAGACAACAGGGTTTCTCTATGTAGCCCTGGCTGTCCTGAAACTCGTTCTGTAGACAAGACTGGTCTGAATCTTGGAGATCCACATGCCTTCTAAGTGCTGGGATTAAAGGTGTGTGCCACTACACTTGGCTAATTATAATAATTTTTAAAAAATGTATTTTTTTTAACTCAATAAAACTAAGACATTATCATTTCAACATATTATCAATAGAAGATGATTAATGAGGCATTTTGCATTCTTTGTATATTTTGTACTTACAGGACACATCTCAATTTGTACAAACTAAAATCAGAATATGATAGCTACATATGGCTAACAGCTGACCATAAGGGACAGAGTAGCTGAAGAGCTCTAATGTTGCCATCTGGGACATGGGGACCATGCTACATTGTTTCTTTCACAGGCTGATACAAGAATGGAACTGTCGTTATGCTGTCTGTAGTTTGTAAGGTGCTGGGTCCATGCAATTGCACAGGAGCTAGGATACAGTGTGACTTGGCTTATACCATGAGGCCAAGTAACAATAGGATGGATTGTTGTTGCTAAGGGTAACTGATCCCACCCCGCTGGCTCAGCATCTTCTTGACAGTACTCAACCTCTGAGTATTCATAGGGTGCTCTTTCTCCCTCGGTCCAGAAGAGACTCGCTATAGTTGGGAGGTTGAATGGCCCCAAAGGCTCACGTGTTAAAGGGTGGTGCTATTTGGGATCGGTAGAACCTTTAAGACATGCAGCCTAGGGAGAGGTCATGACCACTGTGTCCTGGAAACAGATTGTGATATTCCAGACCTTTCCTTTTCTTCTCTTTGATTCCTGGTCATAGACTGAGCTCGTTTACTCTACCACATGATCCTGTATTGGTGTTTAAACCTGACCCAAAATTATGAAGCCAGTCGATCATAGCCTAGAACCACCAACTTTGAACTAAAAAGAATTATTTTTTAAAAAATTGTGGTGTATGGTATATGTGCATGTCTGTGTGTGCCATAACTCCTGTGTAGAGGCCAAAGGATGACTTTATATAGTAAGTTTTCTCTTTTCACCTTTAAATGGTGTCTGAGGATTGTACTCAAATTACCAGCCTTCTGCAACAATTGCCTTCACCCACTGAGCCATCTTGCAGACCCCAAAATCTTTTTTCTTGATAAACAAGTTGTCTCGGATATTTCATTATAGCAATGCAAAGCTGACTAATAAAAGTCCATTCTGATAATTCCTTACCTGTCCCATATTGGGCTGGGGTGTAGCTCACTTGGTAGAGTGCTTGTGAGTAGCATGCACAAAGCTTCAAGTTTCACCTCTATCATGCCATAAAGGTGGGCATGAAGCCAGGCAGTGGTGGCGCACGCCTTTAATCCCAGCACTTGGGAGGCAGAGGCAGGTGGATTTCTGAGTTCGAGGCCAGCCTGGTCTACAGAGTGAGTTCCAGGACAGCCAGGGCTACACAGAGAAACCCTGTCTCGAAAAAAAAAAAAAAAAAAAAAAAAAAAGCGGGCATGATAGCATATTCCTATACTCTGGGAGTGGATGAATGAGGATTGAGTTCAAGGCCAGTCTTCTTGGCTGCATGAAACCCTATCTCAAAAAAAAAAAAAAATCCCCACTCATTGTTTTGTGGGTTGTACCCTGGCACTAGAAGTGTCTGCATACCTGGCTGCCAACCAGAATTAAAATTTGGCCTTTCAATTTACTACTTCATTCATTCACCAAGTACTTATAGAATACCTTTTGTACACCAGCCTCTGAGATGGGAATCCTTTTCATAAAAGCTTTTCTCAAAGGACACATTTACAAGAGTTATTGAAATTAAAATGGAAAAGCGATGAGAAGGACGAACATGTGTTTAGGCATAGAGCCGATGCGACATGAAATGAGGAGCTATGAGCTTCAGGGCACCCGGGGTAAAAAGGGAAATATATTGGACCACAGGATCTCCACTATCTGGGAGAAAAAGCATGTCGCTTCCCCCTCACCCCTAATAGAAACAGACCTTTCTACAGTCTGCAGTGCTTTGTCCAGTCAAGCAGGCATCACACAAGGCATCGCTCAGGGCCTCCGCCAGCATAATGGACAAAGCCTCCAGCTGCAGGTTTATAGCCGGTGTAGCCGTGATCTTCCTGTGGCCGTTTCATGTGTCTGCCCTCAATAAAAGCCGAGGGCACGGTGATAAAGCCCAGACTCAATGAAGGCGACCCTGCCACAGTCTAACCCATGTAGTGCTGCCAGGGGGCTTTCCAGGGATTTAGCTTGAAGCCAGGAGGGAGGTTAAAATGCAGCTGAGAAGGTATGCCCTAGTGGTCTCTCAAGCTCCGCCCACCCTCTTCTCTCCCACTGGCACCACCGTTAGCAAGGAGCCCCAAGTCTTCCCTGGTCTGCCCTCAACCTGACTTACCACTGAGTAGCCAGTGATCTTTCAAATATACAAAACCCCATCACCCGCCCCACTCTCAATCTGTCAGGCATCTAAGTAGCATTTAGGGTGATTTGTTCTCAGCTTGGAGTTGTAACCATTTCTTGAATTCTTTATAACATGTATGGACCACACTTGCCAAAAACAGACAAACAAAAATAACCAGGGATTTTACTTAAGGGAAAAAAAATGAAAGCGGGGATAAAATGCAGAAATGTGTTAAGATCCTTAGTAGTGGTTGATCATGGCTGGCAGATCTAGGGCTCATTGTGGCTTTCTTTCTATGCTCAAGTCTTTCTTTCTTGTAAGCATGTTTTAAAATTAAAAGACAAGCAAAGAAAGAAAGAAAGAAAGAAAGAAAGAAAGAAAGAAAGAAAGAAAGAAAGAAAGAAAGAAAGAAAGAAAGAAAGGAAGGAAGAAAGGAAGGAAGAAAGGAAGGAGGGAAGGAAGAGAAAGAAAAAAGGAAAAGAAAAAGGAAAAAAATCCTCAACAAACAAACAAACAAACAAAACATCCATCAACTTCCTTGTAGCCAGATGCCCACCCAGTCTCTTCTGAACTCTTTTAGCTTCTTTTGCTGGAGAATACACTTATTAGACTCTGTGTCAGGCAATGTGCTAGACATTTAAAAAAGAACACCCATTAAACCACACGTTTAATCTATTCTACTACTGAAGAAACTAAAGTTAGATTGTGGAACTTGTCCAGGGTCTTAGGGCCAGGCAGACCTGTAGTTAGAACTACAGCAGTCTGGAGCCAGAGTTTTGTGGTTTCCTTTGTTTAGTGTGTCCTTGCTTGTTTTCTCTCTCTCTCTCTCTCTCTCTCTCTCTCTCTCTCTCTCTTCTCTCTCTCTCTCCTTTTCTCCTTCTTTTTCCCCTTTTCTTCCTCCCCCTTCATTGTTTTCTTCCCTCCTTATTTCTGCCACCTTCTTTTTGAGACAAGAGCTCACTATATAGCCCAGGCTAGCCTCAAATTCTCAATCCTCTGCCTCAGTCTCCCCAGTGCTGGAATTTACAAATGTGCACCAGCACACCCAGCAATTGTTTAGTTCTTTTTCTAGCTTGATTCTTACTATAGTCTGGGTGTTAAATAAATGTTTATTATGAAATAAAGGTGCTTTTGTTGAGGGATTGTTTTGAAACGCACATTGAGTCCCCCATCCTTCCTACTTCCCTCCCATCTCTGACCCCCCTGCCTTGATGGAGGAAAAGGGTGAATAGAAAGTAAGAATCTTGATGTTTGAGGGGTTTTGGTCTTTAGAAGTCAGGGCCTCAAAGGGTTTCAAAGTCCAGAATTGAGACCTGGCTGGATCTTAGTGGAGCCTAGAGCTGGAGAGTCACGGAGGCATGGTTGAACAGTGTGTGCATGTAGCTGGCTCTCTGGAGACATGGAGAGGGAGAAGGAACAGTCACTAATGAGCACCCCCCCCCCAATCAGGTCCTGAAGGTAGGAGCTGCAGGTGCTACACAGGCAAGAATGAGGTTCGTCTAGGATGCTCCAGGGGACAGAGTGTAGAGAATCCTTTGGCACTCTGCCCAAGCAAGCCCCACTCCACTCCTTGAAACAGATACAAGTATGGGGACAAGGCAAGAACCTGGAGGAATTTCAGCAGTGATTGGTTTGAACTTTCTTCCACTTCTAGCCTGCATGTGCATCCAGAATGGAAATTAAGTAACTTTACAGAATAAAGTGTTACCTTATTCCTGAAGTCTTCCAGTGGAGACTCTTGCTACATTGCTCTTGGCTGAGTGTTTGCTCTGTGCAGTTAGGGCTCATCTCAAAGCTTCACTGTCCTGTGAGCAAACAGAATTCCAGCCACCGGCTGAGGGCAGGAAATCCCTAGATTTTTGATGGATCTTTTCTAAGGCAGTAATTACAGCCTCAGGTATATGGTCTCTCCATTGGGAAATCCTCCCTACTGTGTGAGCGGGTGCAGTGTAGGGGTTCTATCAACAAACTCGGGGCTCCCTCAAAGCCTTTCGGGACACATTATGCTCTCAGGTAGGCACTTGATTTAGACCCACAATTCCACACCATCGACCACGACAAGAATGATCATGGCCCAAAAAACTTTCAGAGCAGTGATGACTGGTGACTCCATGGACTGCCTCCTTCTAAGTAGCATTGCTCCCTAGGGGATCCTCAAGAGGAGTGAGCCATGAAATAAACTGTCCCCCCTCTGGGGGTGGGAGGTTAAAGAAGAGAAGCTCTGCCAAGGGAAGTTGTTTACCAGGGGCTTTGCTAGTCTGTGCCCATGCCTGCTGAGGCCAGGAGCCACAGTTTCGCCATGCCAGATGCTATCAGGACAGCATGAGAGGACCAACAGGGTAGCTGTGGCGTGGTGAAAATGGCTTGGGCTCCTTGCAAAGGCTGAGCTCTCTCTAAGCTCTGGTGTCCTCAGTGAGAATGTCCACTTCACAGGGCTGTAAGAAGGGCACTTGGGAAGCTCTCTGTGGCTTCCCCTGAGCACCTTTCGTCCTGATTTACCAGCAGTGGCCTCGTCTAGTCTTGGTTACAACTCTGTGTCACCCGTGGAAATCCCATTATCCCGTGAAAATAGTGTGATTCAACGCAATTAGAATAAAAAGGGACTCGGGGATGGTCACCAGTGGTAATGGGGCAGCTGGAAGCGAGAGACTTTTTGACTGGTGGGAAACTGTGCCGTTCTCCAGCCTTGTTGATTCTGAGGCTGGTCAAAGGCCTCCTGGTCAGTCCTGAAGCCTTTGTAAAACCACAGGGTACATCCTGCAGGCAAACATTTACTCTACTCTTCCCAGGTGGTGAGAGGAGTCAGTTTTAGCTGTTGGGCTATTCTCAACTCTTTTTGCTTCCCTTGTGTACACAGAAGAAAGCCACTGTGAGGGAGGCGCTGGTCTCTCCGATTCACCATCTCATTCAGTCCTCAAAACTCTGCATGGAAGAATGTCCACACCTGTGTCACCACCCATCAGAGCAAGACAAAAACCTCTAGCCTTCCTGCAGGCTCCCATCCCTTAGTCATCGCTGTGCTCCAGTCTGGGATTCTTAGGGATTTCTCTTGCCTGTTTCTTTGTTTGCTTATTTGAATTAGAGCCTCATGGAACCCAGCCTGATCTCAAGCTTGCTGTAGCCAGAGCACATGTAACCCTGCTTCGGTCCCCACTTCACCTCCCGTGGCCTGGGGTTACAGCCCAACCAAGACTACCACTCTCATCTTACGTAGTCCTGGGGATTGAACTTGGGGCTTTAGGCATACTAGGCAGCTGACTGTGCTACGTTTTGCCTGTTTCTGAACTCGAGAGTGAGAAGAACCATAGAATGCATCCCCTTTTGGTATGAGATCTATGCACGTAGCATGTACTGTACCTTGTTCCTTTTTAAAGGCCGAATGTTGTTCCGTGATGTGAATGAGCATCAGTTGTTTGCCAACTCTACAATTATTAAGTATTTTCCCTCAGGTACAGACCTGGACGCTGGATTTCCTGTCTATGTTATGATCTTTCTACCTTATCCCAATGGCTCTCTTGAAAAAAAAAAAAAAAAAAAGATAGTGCCAACCTGCAGCACAATTCTAGTGTTACCATTGCTGGTGTGGGTATTTGCTGTTTCCTGGTTTTGTCTAATATAAATAAAGTTCATGTCTTTTGCTGGGCAGTGGTGGCACACACCTTTAATCCCAGCACTTGGGAGGCAGAGGCAAGTGGATTTCTGAGTTCGAGGCCAGCCTGGTCTACAGAGTGAGTTCCAGGACAGCCAGGGCTATACAGAGAAACCCTGTCTCGAAAAAAAGAAAAAAGGTTCATGTCTTTTGGATGAAACTAGGTCATAAGATGCACTTACTCTTGGCTTTAATGGAACTACCAGCCCTACCTCAGTCTCCCTCCAAGTGTTTGTACTGCTTTACATTCCTCCAGCACAATGTGAGTGCTCCCACCCCTCCATTCTCTCAATTAGTCTCTTACATTTGTACCACTCTTAACGGCTGCAACATTGAGTAGCATGGTGGCAGAACCTTCTGATGACAAATGATGTCAAGTGTCCTTTCGATTTGCTCACTGTAAACCACTGTGCTTGCTTTCACTGAACACTGTGACAGACTCCCGCTGGCCTTTCTGTTTCCGCATCGAGCCACTCTGATCCAGTCTGCAGAGGGGATTCCCAACGTGAAACCTCCTGGTACAAGCCCTCTCTGGCTGTATCTTGCAAGCTTAGATCAAGGGCCAGCTCTTGGCATGTCCCCAGCCCCCAGGACTCTTGTCTGCCTCTGGCATCTTTATTTAAGGCCACTGGACTCCGGCATTCTGGTCCCTTTTGTGCATGGGAGTTGCTTCCAGGTTGTTATTATGGAGAAGCTCACGTCTTTCCTTTTTCTGGCATTTATCACATTCTGTAATTACACATGGCTATGGTTACTCAATGTCTGTCTCTACAACTGGACTAGAAGTTCCATACACATGAGCTCCATGCTCACCCCCACTGTTGCACCTCAGTGCAACCTGAGGTAGGTATTCAACACATACTAAGACTCTGGTATATATTTTTGGCATGAATAAATATGTCCTTTAGTTACACACTCAACTAGGACTCTATTCGAGAAAGTGCCCACAGGTGCAGGCCTGGAAGCCAGGTCTCCAGAGTATCCCATGCTCTTTCAGCCCATGATCAGCTCGCAACAGGACATCAGCTCCATAAGGGCAGAGATGCTGCCTATTTCACTGACCCAGGCCCTCAGCACTGTGCTTGGAATCTTGGAGACAGCTGACACTGGGTAAGCTGACAATTACGGGGCTGAAAGTTTGGCTGGCTGACTTGAGTTCTTGTTTAGCATACACAAGGCCCTGGGTACAACCTCCTCTGGGTGCCCAGTACCCACGGTGGGGATGGGGTGGGGGTGGAGCTGGAAAGTGAATGAATGGACTCTTAGTTGAGTTGAAGCCTTCTCAGCTCCTACTGAAAGTGGTATTATAAGATCATGTGCATGGATGTCTGCCTTATGTTTTATTGCTCAAATAGTCCCTGGAAATCTGTCCCAGGTTAGAGGAGAGCCCTGGAACCCCATTCATCCAAACTTCTCTGTGCACCTGAGCAGACCGACTTTCACGTGCCCTTTTAAGGTAAAGTTAGCTTGCTCATGAAGGATGGAAACAGGAGGATGCTTGCAGAACCTACCAGAGAGAATTAGAACCTTGCTCATGGTTGGCAAGCAAATCGATGCTGCTCGCTGCAAATGAGTCTTATTTGTCCACCATCAAGTCTTATCTGCTCTCTGAGCAGCTTCTGCCTCCATACTGCCTGGCAGCAGATGGGTTCCAGGGATGGAAGCTCCGTGGAAGTAATAAAGTGGCATTTCTTTTCCAATTGTCTCTTGTTGAGACCTCTTGGTAATTCAGATTGATGGTCCTGCAGCCCGATGCAGGGACTGACTGAGTGAGGCTTGTCTAGGCCAGGAGCGTTTATTGCTGCTACAGGAGCTGAGTGATTATACAGTAGGAAAGGATCCTGACTGCCCAAGGACTCTGTCCTTCTCAGCCAGAGGCTAAGGCCTGAGGGCAGGTGAGTGGAGGAAGTACCATCAAGTCAGGAACCAAGCTCTGGACTCCTGGTTCAGGCCTCCTATGAGACAACCGGGAAGTCCCCAGGAATAGGCCTGAGTTGGATCTTTCCAGCAGAGAACACCGTGCGTCAGAAGCTCCTGTGGTACCAGTTTTCCCTGCAGCAGGAATGTGTTGTTTGTCTCCTCTGGCTCATCCACCTGAGAGCCACAAGGTGTTTCCGGGGTGGAGAGCACTACAGCTTTTCTATGGGAGGGATGTTAGAATCATTATCTCGTTGGTTCTGGGATAATTATTAGTTTGTTTCAATGAGTAAGGTAAGTCAGATATTCTGGGATGCCTGATAGACCTGATAGGACAGCCGTTCCCCCTCCCCCAGCCAGCAGCTCACCACTCTGTCCAAAGTCCTATGTTTAAAGGGCCAAGCCCTACTACCCCTGGGGACTAAGGCCAGTCTGCTACTCTCTCACTCCTTTCCCTTTCTGTTGATGTGACTTTTTAAAAAAACCCTCTCCCAGCCCTGGCTTGTCTCTCGCCACTTTCCCCGTCCCCATCCCTTCAGACCCATCTACCCCTCAACCCCATCTGACTGCCAATTGAAAAGGCCGGAAAATAATGTGAAATAATATAGTTTATCACCCAGAGGCTGCTGACAGG
Source organism: Mastomys natalensis (assembly GCA_021653895.1). Classification (NCBI taxonomy): domain Eukaryota; kingdom Metazoa; phylum Chordata; class Mammalia; order Rodentia; family Muridae; genus Mastomys; species Mastomys natalensis. The sequence goes on from JAJTUV010000176.1 coordinate 663,498, forward strand.
CAGCGCGGCCACCTCTGAAAACAGGCAGGGAGGCAGGGAGGGCGAGGAAATTATAGGCTGCACAAAGGAGAAAAAGTTAAAGTGAGCGCTCCATAAAAGAAAGTGGAACTATTATGCCGCAAAATGCCAACTCATTACAAAGCGCCCAAATAAGAGAGAAATACGGCGCTGCCTGTAATAGCGGTTTACAAGGCAACATTGTACCGCAACAGAAGAAACGCTGCTATAATTTGCTCTAACAACTCCAATTATCCCTTTTATTGATTTGGCAACACATTTAATAGGAGTAGCCACACCTCTTCTGTTACAAATCATTAAAGGTGTTGAACGGTGTAATTTTAAAATTGTCCTCCTACAGTTGTCAGTATGACAGCATAATTCTCCCTGATTTCGGCTATGTAAACACCCAGGCGCAGTCCTTTCCCCCTTACAAGGCCAGAGATGTTGTCAGCCTGGGGTTTTTGTGCAGAAACATCCATTTAATGCGTGTCTTTTTTTCCCTAGCTGTAATTGCACTACAGTTTGGTTTAGTGCAGGGTTTTTTTCTGCTCTCTCTCCCTTCCTCTCTTTCACCCTCTCTTCCTCTTTTCTTCCAACTAGGAGTACATGTGACCAGGGAGAGATGGAAATAAACAGGCTGTTTGGCCTTCTCTTTCTTCCTCTGTAGCGTTAATTGCTACTTAAGCCTGGGCCCTGCACTTAACATCCTGGGGGTAGACTAGGACTGCCCCCACAGTGGCTCAGGGTGAGCAGATGCATTATGCTATGGAGCTCAACAGAACCAGGCACTCCTGCTGGGTCTGGTGGGTCTGGGTCAGGTGGAACTGGCAGGGGACAGCCAGGCAGGCACCAGGCAGAGGCTCAGGTGAACAGAGTCCTTCTGTGAGGTATGCTCTGGATCCGCCTTCCCTGCCCCACCTCCATCCTTGACAACCTGCCGGCTCCTTAAGGGTTTTTGTTTTGTTTTGTTTTTGCCCCAGCTGTGGACAGATACATCTAGACTGGAGGGAACCGGCATGGGAGGAAGCTGAGGAAAGTCTGTGACCCAGGGTCACTTAGGGGAAAGGGCTGAGGAGAGAAGGGGCCAATGTATTGCCATGGGACTTGGGTGTCTGGCCCTGGGCTGTTAAGTGGGGATCTGGTTGTGTGGCATACCAGAGGCAAGTTCAAGTTCCCCTACCTGTGCCCTCAAGACACAAATCCCGCACTCCAATTAGAAATTTTGGCAGGTCCCACACCCAGACTCTTCCTCTATGTGATTCAGAGCAGGGAGGCTCCTTTAGACAACCCTAGCAGGCCAGGCTGCTGAGCAGGGGATCTGAATGAAGCTGGCATCCTTTAACATCTGTTCTTTGCTTCTTCGCTCCACCCCACTGACCACCTACCGACCGCTGGAATTAGATTTAAGCTGCAGCAGAAGGGATTTAAATTAGACCAGAAGGAAGAACCAGTGTTCTGGGGATTGCAAGGCTCCAGATTAACCAGCGGCCGAGGGCTCTCTGGAGATCTGTGCTCTGGTTGGGGCAGAGGCTGCTGACCCAAGCATAGTTGTCCAGGTGGCACTTGCCTCTGCACAATGCTGTGCCCCTGTCTACAGCAGCTAGCCCTTGGCCTTGGCTTACAGGAAAGGTGCTCTGACACACCTGCAGACTTTTTTTGTTGTTGTTGCCATTGTCAGAGTTTAGCTCTTTCCTACTGGTGGTGCTCCACAAGGAGAAAGCGCTTAGCACTCTGGATTTCTACAGAGGAAAGCTACAGTCTGCCTCCAGGCCCTCCAGTGTTCCTGCATAGCAGAGGTGTTGGATCTCCTATGGCTCAGTCACTGGGGTGGGGGGCAGCACCTAACAAAAGGGCCTCTACTGGATAGTTGCCAAGCATACTGCTGTTGAGCTCCAGCCTGTTTCTTGCTTTGTCTGGCTGTCTTTGGCTCTATTCGTCTGCTTGGATGTCTATGTAGTCCTGCATGTCTCTCCAGGACTGCTGGTCTCAGATAGGGAGCAGAAAGGGGTACAGTGTTCAGATTAGTGTCATGGGGTGGTGGTAGTGAGCTGGCTTCAAAACCTGCCCCTCTCCCCACATGGGCAACCTTCTCCCAGACTTCATTACAGACTGTGAGTGCCTGAGACGGATCACCTCTTTCTCAGCTGAGGCTGGGGGTGAGCTGTGGCCCTCTCCATCTCTTCCTCTCACTGTGACCCCAATCACAGCACCTGCCCTTGTCTAATTGGCCAATGTCAGTGGAAGGGGGAAGGGAAGGCTGATGTCCAAGGAGGAAATCCCATTAGGGGAGCGTGAGCCAAGTTATTAGTGGTGAAGATGTAATTGGGGTTGGTGAATAATCTCAGCAGATCCATCACCTATTTATGGTACACCCAGCTGTGTGACCTTGGCTGAAGTGCTTCACCTCTCTGGTGAAATAGGACCTCCATGATTGCCAAAGAGCTCTAGATTTGGGGGATTGGAATTTGACGAACTCTGACTCGCCCTAGCTCCATACCCAGCCCAGAGGTGCTCACTCAGGTTTTACCTCTGAGCCACTTGTACAATTGGGTGAATTCTTCCTAAGTTCTCTACTCCTCAAAGTTAGCTCTTATCTACCTGCCACTCCCAGCTGAGTATCTTGCATATAGTAGGTCATGTATCAGTTTTATGAATGGCTGGCTGAATGATAATTGGATGTGATTAATGATAAGCACAAAGAATTCTAAGGGCCTTCACTTAGACAGTGCATAATTGCTTGGGGGAGAAGCCCTAACCACCTGCTAGGTTATGAGCTTCAGCGAGCACCTACCTGCATGACCTCAGTAGCAACCCTCAGAGCAAAGGCTCCCGCAGACACACTCGGTGAGGACTGGAGTCATATGGACATTAGATCTTTGCTGCAGAGCAGGATGCTCAGTTGAATCTTAATATGTGTGGCTTGTCTTTGTTTTGTTTTGAGACAGGATCTCACTATGATTTCCTGATGGGCTTGGAACTCACTATGTAGACCAGGCTGGCCTTTATCTCACAGAGATCCACCATCTGTAGGGGAATCTGATGCCCTCTTCAGGCAGACAGGTGTATATGCAGCAGAGCATTCATACATTAAATAAATTAAAAAAAATTTTTTTTTTTAAAAAAAGCCCACGCCATTTCCAGTTAGCTCTCTCTGCCTAGAGCTTACGAGTCTAGATGCGAGTTCTCAGCTCCTGCTCCAGCACCATGCCCACCTGCCTGCTGCCATGCTCCTCATCATGACGGTCATGGACTCTAACCCTCTGAAACAGCAAGCCCCTAAAATAAACTCTTCTATAGGTTGCCTTGATCGTGATGTCTTACCACAGAAGTAGAAAAGTAACTAAGACAGTTGGCTACCTAGGAAGTTTGACACAGCTTGGGTTACATGAACCTGTCTCAAAAATAAATAAATAAATAAATAAATAAATAAATAAATAAGTGTTTGGCACAGTAGCCACATGCCTTTGATTCCAGTACTTGGAAGGCTTTCTGTGAGTTTGAGGCTAGCCTGGTCTACATAATGAGTTCCTGGTTAGACAGGGTATGCAGTGAGATTGTCTTATGTTCTTGTTTTAAATGTGCATTTGATTAAGAGTGCAAGGGCATGAAAGACTACACAGTGAGTTCAAGACCAGCCTGGCCTAAATGAGACACACACACAAGTAGTGACTGAAGCTGGATGTGGTGGCACACACCTTTAACCCAGCACTCTGGAGACAGGGGCAGGTGGATCTCTGAGTTCAAGGCTAGCCTGGTCTACAGAATGAAAAACCAAAAAAAAAAAAAGAAAGAAAGAAAGAGGAGTGACTGGTATCTGGATATATACACCAAACATTAAATTCAGCACCATGTATAAAAATCCATGCTGATGCGTATGATTTGCTCCTATGTCTCTTAGAACACACGGGGGCTATTTTCAGAGGAACATCAGGGTGAGAAGTGGAAAGGACAGAGATGGGCACGACTTGGAAGGGTATGTGGGAGAGGGTGCGGCTCCATTGTAAGTGTGAGCATAGAGCCTCTAAACAAACTCATAGCTAATGCATCGCCTCCTTTGATAGAACTCTACCTCCATGAGGGTCTCTAAACTCTCCAGCTTGAGGGGATACAGGGAAGTTGGGGGAAGCAGCTGTCTCCCTCATGATATGGTCAGTCCAGCTCTTCTTTACTATGAAGACAAGGGCAACGGTAGGATGGATAACTAAGGAAATAATAAATTGAAGTCTCTCAGAAGCTCCCTGGAGCATCCTTGGCTCATCATGCCTGCTATTCCTGTCACCACAAGGTATTACCTCTATGTAGTGGGACTAACAATTTCCTAGATCCCTACTATGTGCTAACACAAACTTCTCAGTCATTATCATTTTCATTTTGCAGAGGATGTGGTGGTCAGAAAAATGGACCTACTCAAATTTATACAGCCAACAAGAAAGAGCCGGCAGGTGAGCCCAGTTCCCAGGGCTCCAGGCTCATGATTTTCCCTGTACCTTCCTGGGAAGGATGCCATGCCTAGGACTTGAAGGTTTCATTGTGATGTGATTATGGCTGTGCCTCTGCTGACATGCAACCAGTCGAGCCTTGATCTCTGCTGTGATTTCTGCCCCCATTAACTCAGGGTCTCCAGCTGATGGAGCTAGCAGAGGAAAGGACCAACTCTCTGGGCTATCCTCCATCCTCTGAGCTCCTTCTTCTATTGCTTCCTCCTCTCCATCCTTTTCCTCAGTGTGTCTCTCTCACACCTACCTTCTTCCCTTGCCTTGACTTCATTTATTCATTCGGATTCTCATCTACCTACTCCCCCAGCCAGCAGTCAGCAGGCTTTGCCAGATTTTCTCCTGGACCTGGCCCTCCAGAAGTGAGGAAGACTGCTGGGAATTCTCAAGCACGAAAGGGCAGTAAACTCAAGGCTAATACTCAGGAGCCATCACCTCACAGACAGTACTAGGGTGAAGAAGGGAGATGCCAGCTTCCAATGGGGCCCTAGAAAGAACTAGTTTTTCTATGTTGTTGCATGCCGCAAGGGGCCAGCTGGAATGGCTACAGAGGACCACAGTGTGGGGGTAGAGTGAACACTTAGGGGCACTGGTTGCTCTGAGCATGCCCAGGCTTGTGGGTCTCTTTAACTTTATTGCTAAGGGTCCCTGGGCAAGCTTCTTTAATCTGGTGAATTTTCAGTTTTGTCAGAATAATCTGATCTTGCGGAAGGGCTCTTTTTCTAGGTGGTGTTCTTCCCTTCATTAAGAGAGAGAGAGAGAGAGAGAGAGAGAGAGAGAGAGAGAGAGAGAGAGAGAAAGAGAGAGAGAGAGGAGAGAGAGAGAGATGCCTTACTCTCACTGATGTCAGCTACAAGCTGGAAGGCTGGAGCCTCCATTCTCAGCCAGGAGCCCTGCCCTTGCTTGCCGCATCCCCCCCCAAAACTTGCTGTCTGGTAGGAAATGAAAGCTGTGCTCCTTTTATATGGACTTGAGCCCTGCTCTCAGGAGAAGGAACAAGCAGGAAAGGAGGGAAGAGGAGGAGTGTGACCAGGCCATGACAATGCATACCCTAGGAAGAGGCTTCCTTTGAGCAGACAACTGCTGCCTCCCAGGATCAAGAACAAAACCCTGACCCCAGTGACTACACCTTTAGCCCTTAGCTGGGCCAAATGAGGTCTGGACTGTGTGTGTTCCCTACCGGGCTGGGAAGGGGAGCACTATTAAGATCTCAAGGGTCAAGAGACTAAGCCAGCAACAAAGTTGGTGGTCAGCCCTTCTCTCTCTCTCTCTCTCTCTCTCTCTCTCTCTCTCTCTCTCTCTCTCTCTCTCTCTCTCTCTTCCCCCATCACCCCCAGCCCCCCCATCCTTCTCTCATCCCGCACCTCCTCCCTTTTCCATTTGGAAGGAGGCTTGCTGCCTTTGTATTTTAACTGTAGCAAAAAGATTAAATTGTTTACGAGCCGGGAGCCTGGGCTGGCTGGATGAGCCGGAAGAGACAAAGATAGACATTCTAATTCTCCCCTGTTCTCTGGGCCTCCGTCCCCCTGGCTGCTGCTAATTCTTTTATCTGCCCCCAACACTCCAGGCATTATGTGCATTCATAAAAAAAGGTGGGGGGGGGGATGGAGAGAGCCCTCGCCGAAGCCAGCAAAATTACTGTTCTCTGCGCAGCTTCTCCGATAGCAATCTCTTGAATGCTGATTACTTCACCCCCTCTCCTGTGCCCCCTCCCCCTTCCCCAGCACCCAACATAAGTTGGTCTTTAACCCTTTATCTTTAGCAAGCAGAAAGACACGGAAAACATCTCACTCAGTAGGTGGAAAAAAAAGAGCGGGGGGGGGGGCGTTGTGGATAGGGGGGAAAAAACTAGCACAGAGAAGAATTACTGTTATCTTCCCACCAGAAGAGGGACAGCAGAGATAAGGGAAGCCTGAAGAATTAAAAGAAACGTGGCGTTGGGGGCTCTAAATTCACGCCGAAGCTGGTTGTATTTGTCTGTCACGGGGGTTCATAATTTTCCGAGGTTGTTTTGATAGACTTATTGTGCGGACTGCATAGAAAACTCATCAGCATTTGTTGCCTGTGAGCATTATTGTCAGAGGTAACTGCGTGTCTATAGACTGGGGGAGATAATGGCTGAAGTCGAAAGCAGATAAAGCCGGGCTCTTCTCATTAAGGACTATCTCGGCCTCCGCAGACCGGCTGGGATTGAGTGACTGGGGCCTGGTGCGGGCATACATTATGCCCGCCGAAGCAGGAGCAGAAGGCAGCCTCATTCCACCGGCAGCCGGCTGCACGGTGGCCCTGATGAATGGTCCGACAAGGACTGTGTGGTCAGGGCACCCTGGCTAGGCTTTTGGAAGGAGCCCCGCAGCGTGTTCATCGTGAGGGTGGAAGCAGGGGCTTCCTTCCCAGTTGCTGAGCTCCAGGGGTTTGTGGCAGAGCCACAATGAGGGCTGGTTTTTGGATCCATTCTGACCTTGTTACAGATGAGGAAAATTGAGGTCCAAAGAAAGGACTAGTTCACCCAGTAAGGGAGGACAGAGTGGGGTCCTGGGGTCTTCAGAAGGGTATTTCAGATGTGTCAGAGTTGCTGAGAGATGCTAGCACACCATGTTCTGGGACAAGGTCCATGTAGAGCTGTAAGAGGGATCACACCTGGGACTCATGTGTCCTGTTTTCTCCCTTCCTTTAGCATTCTTCAAAACTTTTATAACCCTTATTTATTTGTGTGTGTACACATGCAAGCATGTATATATGTATCTCTCTGTGTATGTATACATGTATGTGTACATATCATAGCATCCATGTGAGAGATATGAGAGAGAAAACAGATGCTAACTTGCTGGGGGTTTGTTGTTGTTGTTTGGGTTTTTCATTTGTTTGTTTTTGCCTAGAGAGTGAACAGTATGTGAGGGGGGTGGGCTGACTGACGCAGGGTTTTACAATGTAGCTGGGTTTGCCCTTTAATTTGCTGTGTAACACTTGTCAGCCTCAAGCTTCAGATCCTGTCTCAGCCTTCTGACTGCTAGGATTACTGGTGTGAACCTTGGTCCTCAGTCACCATTTCTTTGAGTGTCCATGAAGAGCCACTCTGGACCACTATGGTCACAAAAGTGAGAACTAGTACAGACCATCTGGCCTCTTCCTCTCTCTGTTGCCCAGGGTACCCACTCCTCCTCCTATCCTACTTCCCACCCTACATGTAGCCAGACAAAGGAAATGGGTAAACAGAGGCAGAGAGGCTCACGGCATTCCGAAGACAGGGACCAAGCTATTGAGTAGAAGTAGGGCCAGGCTCTGGACTCTAGGCAGCTTGGAAGGACAGCCTTTTCTGGCCCTCTGTGAAATGGGGCTGGTACTCTAGTTTATAGAGAGGCTACAAAACCTCATGTGATGGCGATGGCGATGGCGTACCTGGGGATTTAGTGAGCTCAGGGTCTGCACAGTCTCAGTGCTCAGCATCCCTGCCACCCTCTTTTCAATAACCCTTCCTGATGCTGTGATCCTTTTAATACACTTCCTCATGTTATGGAAACCCCCAACACACACACACACTGCAAAATTATTTTCATTGCTATCTCATAATTGTAATTTTGCTACTGTGATGAACTGTAACATAAATATTTTTGGAGATAGGCGTTTGCCAACGGGGTTGCGACCCACAAGTTGTGAAACTGCTGATTTAATTCAAGGTAGGGGCTCCAGGGAATGGTGACTAAGTTATAAATGGATGTTTTCGTCTGGACTTTGCTCCCACGGGATGAGGTCTTGGCACTGCTGGGACACCCTCTTGGTTGACTTGCAAGAAACTGAGGCCCAGAGAAGGAGCCTGCGTAGGTCCAGCTGAACTTTAAAAAGCTGTCTACCCAGCTGCAGGGAGGTGCTTTCCTTCACAGAACTTCCTTCCAGGCTGCTGTAGTCTGGGAGGCTGCCAGGCAGGGGAAAGCACTGGTGCATGCAGCATAGGAGACAGAGAGGTTCCCAAGCCCTGCCACTGGGCTAGGAGGCCCTGAGCTCATAGCGGAGGCCATTCCGGTCTACAGCTCCCTCAAAACTGCCTTGGTAAGCCTAGGCAATGAGGGTGCTTTCAGTCAGTGACGGATCTCCTCCATTTGGATTGATGGAAGGATCCCCAGTATGGAGACTTATTGATGGGGAGGGTCAGGGTGGAAGAACGCCCCTGGCATATTAGGGACTGTGGAGGGTCTCCCTGAGGGTCACTGGCACGGAGGGTGCTTTAATGCTTGGGAGCGACCCTGGCCCTTGAGGACTAGTGAGGAGAGTCAGCTCAATGTAAATGCTGGCAAACAACTAGGTGGAAGGGAAGAATGATGGAATTCTAGAGTGCAGAGGAAGGGACATTTGAATCAAGCCTTGGAGCTCAGAAAGCAGATGGAGTAGGAAGAGCATTCCAAGAGGAGAGAACACCCGGATAAAGACCTAGAGACCAGCAGGGCGGGGTGTGTACAGGGCGGAGGTGGCTGCAGACTAAGATTGGGTTGGGACCATCTTAGGAGGGGCTTAAAGGGCAGAAGTTGATGGTGGGGCTGTGACCAGTGTACCAGCAGGGATCCCCAAGGGTTCTGAGAAACTCACTTCCTGAAAAAATCCCTCAATGTTTGTCAACTCAGATCACCCCTTCCCTGCACCCATTTCTCCCTTCTGTTATCAGCAGCTCTGTGCGTTGACACCTGATGGCAGTATTTGGTAGGAGTGGCAGAGGAAAGAGCATAAACTCTGGAAAGCCTGTGACCTGTGTTTTCAGAATTAAATCACCCCAGCAAGATGTGTGGCCTTGGCGGCCAGGCTCACCATTCCCTCAACTCAGTTTTCTAATCCATAAAGTAGGGGGGACTTAAGCCTCAGAATTCCGAAGAGAATTCCCCAAGGCGGTGCAGAAAACCTGGCAAGCTGGAGTCCTTCCCTGTTCCCGGACCTCGGGTTTGACACCCTGGCCCTAGTCACTCGTTATCTCTCACTATAACCTCTCTCCTTACCTTTGTGACCAATAACACGTGTCCTGGATGGCCTCCTTGGAGAAACACTTGACATTTGCCCCCTACCCTGCTCTTGACCAGTACTAGGTGTCAGCCTGACCTTGCTTTGGCCGATCTTTCTTGACATCACCTATCCTAGAACACAACAGTCTGTCCTCTTGGTCCTTCTGGTTTTCCACCTCACTCTGTTTCCTGTCTACACTTCAGTCTTCTGTCACAGAGCTAAGGGAATGAGAGGCTGGTCCTGGGACACCCCAGGCTCACTTTGCAGCTGAAAGTAGATGGAAGAGTGGGCTCCAGCCATCTGGGAGGCCAGTTGTCTCTGTATGGGGTTTATAGCAATAACAGCTCAGCCTATGGGGAAAGGTATGGCAGAGAGCAGGGAGGCTTAGCTGAGCCCTGACTAATTGGCTGTGTACAGGGTACTGTCCCCCCTGTGCCTCAGATGATTAACCAATCATGAGAGAAGATCCACAACTGAGGCCTGTTCTAGTCCTTACCAAGGGTCTGTCCAATGCAAAGGTCTGAGATGTTGCTTTGGTGTCACTGAAGAGGGCATCAGGGAAGCCATTCTTAGGCAACTCCACCCCTAAGGCTCAGGATACTTACCACCCCTTCTGAAGGATTTACAATGGGCTGATTTCATTTGCATGACAAAATTGGCTCAGGCATCCAAGTGTTGCAGGACTAGTGTAACATTGCAGAGAACAAGCAGCCAGGAGGAAGGTTACAGCTGACAAAGAAGGAGCAGATCACCGCCCCACCGCTGCCTCTGCAGGAGTGGGATGGGATGCTCCCTCGATAGGAGTGTGTGTTGGGGTTGGGAGGCAGCAATGCCAGCGCCTAGGAAGTGGCAGCCTGCAGGAGAGGTGGCTGGGATCCTGTTTCTGCTATCTTTTCTCTACAGGGGTTAGAAGTCCTTTACTATTTTAGAACACCTCCCTGCTTGCCCTACTCCGTCCTGCGTACTCTTGGGACTTGATAACACAGGAGTTCCAGAGCTACTGTCTGTACACCATCACTTCACTCACCTATCCACAGATCTATCGTCAATCTACCAACCTGACATCCATCCATCCATTCGCCCACCCACTCATCAGTCTGCTCACACACTCATCTGTCTACCTGCCCACCCACCCCACCTACTTGCCATCCGTTTACCAGACTATCTGCCCACCCATGCACTCATTCATTCTCCCATATACCCACCCATCCAGCAGTCTGCTCATTAATCTACCCATGTACCCTTCCATCTAGCTAGCAGAAACACACTGGACACTTTTGATGTACTGGTGCAGAGCCAGGCGTGTCTCTGTGTGGCAGCGTCATTCTCTATAAGGATCACAGGGTGTATCTCCCAGGATTGACTCTGGTCCAGAGAAGCACTGGGAGAGTGTTTTCTGCAGTTTATTCGATTAGGCAGCAGGGAGTGTGAGGGTCAATAAAGCAGAGTTATTGCCCCCAAAGAAATCACAGTTGTAAGAGGACTGGTGCTGTGGTCCCGCAGAGCCTGTGCCATGTTATGGGGAAGTGTGTAGGGCTCTGTTTGAGATGCAAGTAGAGTTAGGTCTGTCATGCCTTTCCCTGGGCATCACACTGAAGAAGTTTCCAAAGGCTTGGAACTTGATTTCTTATCATCTCCCTGCCACTGGAGGCAAGGCTACTGCCTAGTTCCATGCGTGTATGGGAGAGGCCAAGGTACACAGCTCTTGGAGGGAGATGGGCTCAACTCCAAGTGGCCTCCCCACAGCCTTGTGCTGTGCTGATTCTCTCACTTAAGGCCACTGGTGAGTAGGCACAGGCTCAGTCAATCTACCAACCTGACATCTATCCATCCATCCGTCCACTCACTCATCAGTGGACCTCTCAGGGGATGGTGTAGGGAAGAGATACCCACGTGGCTTTGGATAGAAGCCTGAGCAGAGCATTCCTGGCTATGCTGTGGGAGACACCAGGGTATTCAGCCTAAAACAGAACGACAACGACGGCTCCTCTGGATGCACCTGGGGGCTACTGGAGCCCAGGATAGAAATGGCTTCCTGTGGCCCTATGCTTTGGGCAGGAATAAAGATCTACCACAGATGCCATAGGGCACATTTGGTCACTTCTCATTATGGTGGCCAGCTCCACAGTCTAAGCACTTTTCCTGGTGGCAATCCATAACATTAAAGGTACGAAGAGTCTGGTGTGGTTGGCATAGGGGGAGGGGATAAAAGATTCAGAAGAGGGTTTAGAGGAAGAGTGAGAGATGGAAGCAAGTCTAGTGTGGTGGAGGCCTTTGGAACATTTCAGGCCTGTGTCTGAATCCAGGTGCTGGCCATTCCACTCCGTATAACCACAGGGGAGTCACCTGACATCTCAGAGGCTGGCCTGAAAATCCATAAGAACAGAAACCTCCTTTACACTGTCTTTATTTAATTTTCTCCCTTTCAAAATGTTTTTGACTGTGAAATCAAGGCCAGCCTTGGCTACATAGTAAGACCATCTCAAATTGAAAAAAAAAAAAAAAAAAAAAAACCAGAAAAAGCAGTTTGACTTTTAAATTGAAAATTAAATTATAATCGACAGTACCTATCACATGACTGGTAAGTGTTCCTCACAGCAAACCCATGAGGCATGCCTCTTCTTTTTTTTTTTTTTTTTTGGTTTTGGTTTTTCGAGACAGGGTTTCTCTGTGTAGCTCTGGCTGTCCTGGAACTCACTTTGTAGACCAGGCTGGCCTCGAACTCAGAAATCCGCCTGCCTCTGCCTCCCAAGTGCTGGGATTAAAGGCCTGCGCCACCTCCACCCGGCTGCCTATTCACTTTTTAAAATAACCTTTTATCTTGTAATGATTTTAGATTTCAAGAAAGATGCAAACATAGCCAAAAGCTCCAATCTCCCTATGTTTCCTTGGGCTATCATAGTACATTTGTCAAACCAAACAACAACCCTGACTCATTAGGTCCTTTAACCTACTGACACCCCACTTCCTAGATGAGGCTTTGAAGGACCTGAATTCAACTCCCAACACCCACATCTGGGAGCTCAGAACTGCCTGTACCTCCAGCTGCAGGGGATCTGACATTCCTCTGTTCTCCTTACTCACACACAGACATATGCATGTATCCATAAGTAAATAATAATACAATATTCTAAAAAGAATGCTGGCTGAGTATAGATGCTTAACTCAGTCCAGAAAACCTGGGCAGGACCTAGGCCACAGCCTCTGACCTTTGTCCCACTGCCTGATGGGGTATTAGCTGGAAATGACATCAAAGGACAAAGATTGCTTCTCACCAGTGCTTACTAGCTGCACATAGTAGATGGTCAACAAGCACCTGCTTTGGTAGGAGATTAGTTTAAACACCATGTGTGTCCTGTGTTCAGTAGGCCTTCAATGAATGATGCCAGTGTTAATATCTCTACCACATTCCGCTGTCTCTATTTTACTTCCGTTTATTAAACTTTTACTTTGCTATGTAGTGTTTTTTTCTAGTTATCTCAGATCCTTGAGGCTGTATGCATGTGTGTATGTACATGAGTTTGTGTTCATGTGTATGCATGAGTGTACATGCATGTGTGTATGTGTTTATGTGTGTGTTGTGTGTACACTGTGCTTATGCATATTGGTGTGTGAATGGTGGTACTTATGGTCCATCGCTGACGGCACCATGACTTAGGGAGTGGTCCCCTGGTTGCCTGGGGACCTCTCTTAGGCTTCCCCTTTTAGAGAAGTCCTGTGTCTCTTTCTTTGTTAGGTTGACAAGGTTCAGAGTACCTACAGGGTGCTGAGGCCCCTTCTGGGCATGTGCTGATTTAAATACCTAACCTATGCTGTCAGACAGGCTGCAGGCTTGACCAAGCACTCAGCCTGAGAGGCCTTAGGTTAGTAGTAAGAGTCTCCTGGGACCAGACCCAGAATCTCCTCCCTAATTCTTTCCACTAAATCTACATACTGTCAAGTTAGCACCCGCCAGGCAGGCGCCCTGGCCTCTGTGGATGCAGGTATGGCCCCTTGGAGACACCAAAGGCTTTTTTTTTTTTTTTTTTGGTTTTTCAAGACAGAGTTTCTCTGTTTAGCTCTGGCTGTCCTGGTACTCACTCTGTAGACCAGGCTGGCCTCGAACTCAGAAATCCGCCTGTCTCTGCCTCCCAAGTGCTGGGATTAAAGGTGTGCGCCACCACTGCCTGGCCACCAAAGGCTTTTGAATCAGAAATGCAGCTACTCATTTGGCTCCTTGCCAGCCTCGAGCACACCTGGGAAAGCCCACAGAACTGCTGCAGGACACAGCATTCTCTTACACTTCTGGCTCGGCCCCTGATGGCCAGCAGAGGGAGGAATGGCTGAGGAGGGCACACTCAAGTCTGTTCCAAGGAGGGTCACACCCAGGGCTGACCAAAGAAGTTCTTGTAACCAGTTGAACTGTGGTCCTTGAAAGGTAAGTCCAAAAGTCAGTGCCTGTGAACGAGACCTTGTATGGACAACAGTCTTTGTGAATGTAGTTAAGACCCTTGAGATGACATCATGCTGCGCTCTGAATCCAGTGAGCTCCTTTGTAGGAGATGTGGGAGAGGGAAGCACTGTGACACCTCAGGCAGAGAGTGGAGGTATGCAGCTATGAATTAGGGACACTGAGTTCAGACATCAGTTGTGATAGAACCTACGTCTGCCCCATGCTTGTGGAAATTTGTTGTAGCAGCCCCAGGACATCTATGTTTGTCAGTTTTTGTCATTGTGACAAAATATCTTCGAGAAAACAGCTTAAGGGTGGAAGGCCTGTCGTTCTAGAGGCTTCAGTACATGGTCATATGGTCCATTGTTTCTGGGCCCACATGTAGTAAGGCAGAATATAGTTGGGAGCACAGGTTATCTCATCGTAGACAGGGGCAGAGAGTGATCAAAGGAGCCTGGGGACAAGATACGCCTTTCTAGGGTGGTCCCCACTATGCACAGTCACCTGATTCCTCCGACTGAACCCCAATTCCTGGTGTTCACCACCTTCCTCATCTCATTAAATCACAAAGCACCAGTGGTTAGTCCAATTACTTTTCTCAAACATCTAGCAGCTGGCCTTTGACCTTGAGACTTTCAGCTGGTACTTCTGTTTAACCACAGCGCCACCAAGTCTTCATCCCCTGCTACCAGCAGGAGTTTTGGCAACCTCATAGAACAAGACACCATCCAGCCCTGCATCTCCACCCAGAGAAATCTCCCTGGCACACTGCCACTTAGATGCTAGCCAGTCTAGCTAGTCTAGCTATTCTTCCATCCTTGATCCTCAGCTTCACCCATCTGCAGAATGAGAAGTTGGGACGCTTTTTTTTTTTTTTTTTTTTTTTTTTTTGAGACAAAGTCTCATTAAGTAGCTTTGACTGGAACTCTCTAAGTAGAGCAGGCTGACCCCAGACTCACAGAGCTCACAGAAATCTGCCTGTCTTTGTCTCCTCCCAAGTGCTGGAAAACCCCGCTTTGGAGAGCTGACTTTGAAGGATTCAGGGATGGGGAATATAGCTCAGTTAGAGTGCCTATCTAGCATATATAAAACCCCATGTCTGATCTCCAGCACCTCATATCCAGGTGTGTTGGGATCCCCCAGCATCTCTACACCAGACTGCACCCCAACCTCACTGCATCAGAATATCTGGGTTGGAGCTCTGGCAAGTGAGTGCTTTTAAATCCTTTGTGGCTGAGAATCACATGTTCCTTCCGTACAGAAGGTCCAAAATTCAAGGTTATCCTTAGCTACACAGTGAGTTTGAGGCCAGCCTGGGCTACATGAGATACTGTCTTAATACAGTAACAACATTCTCCTCAAACCTTTTAGGCTCCTAGTCTGGAGCTGCAGAAGCACCTGACCCTTCCTAACAGCCTGCTGGACTCCACCTCCTCAAAGAGACCTGGACCATGAACAGGAACCCTATGGGACAATGGGATCTGTTTTCACCCCACCAAGACGCCATTTCCTCACACACTTACTTATATGGATGGGGGATACTTGGAGGCATTCCTTGCTGTCGGTAGACGAGGGATGCTTGCAGGAGGGTCTTGGCTCTGCAGAGCTCTGACCTTTCCCCCTCCTCTCAGCGCCCCCTTTCACATCCTATCATCCTGTCCTTTCCTTCTGTATGAGGTGCTAGGGTGACTGATTGGACTCAGGCTGCACACAGTGGGCTATCCTACTGTAGTGTGCCCTACACAGTGAGCTGTTCTCTGTGAGCCTTGCACCTCACTCAGGCTCAGGCAACAAGGTTTATCCCAGTAGTGATTCTCAACCCCAGAGGACTTAAGAACACACCCCTGCCAGAGCTTCACCCCAGATATTCTGATGCAGTAGGGCTGGGGTACACCTTTGGGCTGTCTATGGGGCCCTCAGTGTATCTCTCTTTCCCATGCTGGAAAACTCACTTTTTGTTCTTGCCCAGTGAGATGTCTTCTTGGAGGGCAGGCAGGTCTTTCCAACACTACATCCCTGGCACCTGGCCAAGCCTCCATGGACTCTCAAGGCACCTCTCATCCTTTGAAGAGGAAAGCAAAGAGAGAGCCAGAGATCAGAGGCAGGATATGCGGCAAGCTGCCCGAGGGCTCTTGGGAGACAGGTGATTGGGATGGTAAAAGTCAGGGGTGTCAGGTGGCAACTGAGGTCTCCCCAAATTCTGCCCAAGCCTCTTACAGCAGTCCATTGTGCCGCTGGAGCCAAATGGAGACCACAGAGAGGGACAGGTCAAGACACAGTCTTGTGTGAGTAAGAGGTTATTCACAAGATACTGAAAATTGAACTGGCTCAAACTTTTCTCTATCTATCTATCTATCTATCTATCTATCTATCTATCTATGAAGTCAAAATACTGTAATTTATTTTTTAGTAATTTTGTTTTATATATGTATGTATATACAGTTATAGATATACATACAGTTATATACATACATATATACATATATACAGTTTAGGTGCATGGCTACATGTCTGTAGGTTAGACGGTGACTTGTGAGAGTGGGTTCTCTCCATTGTTTGAATTCTGGGGCTCAGACTTAGGTCCTGGTTTTTGGTGGCTGGTACCTTTATTGGCTGAGCTTCAACAACTGGTGAATCAGAAAGTTTCATCTCCTTTGTAACTGAGTGCATGCCTTAAGAGCGCTGGGCTGGAGAGAGGGCTCAGCAATTAAGAGCACTGGCAGCTGTTGATGAGGGCTTGGGATCGATTCCCAGCACCCACATGGCAGCACACAACTGTCTTTTCCAAGGGATCCAATGCCCTCTTCTGACTTCCATAGGTACCATGAATTTACGTGGTATTTATGTGGTGTGCAAACATACATGCAGGCAAAACACTCATATACATAAAATAAAAATAACTAAACTTAAAAAAAAAAGATCCACATTAATTCTGGCGGCGAGATCATCACCACCACCCTCTCCTCCTCCCCAGATTAACTACAGCAGTAGCAAGAAGTGCTGTATTAATGCTCTGCTAATTCATTTCACTCCTGCAGTCTCCCAGAGACGAGAGACCAGTAGTGTATTATCCCACTCCCAAACCAACCTAACCCGAGCTCAGCTAATGTACTGGCTTCTTCCTCTCTCTCTCTCTCTCTCTCTCTCTCTCTCTCTCTCTCTCTCTCTCTCTCTGTGTGTGTGTGTGTGTGTATGTGTGTGTGTGTGTGTGTGGGTGAGCAGGAGAGAGTGGTATGTGTGAAAGCAGTATATAAAAGAGTGTGTGTGTGTGTGTGTGTGTGTAAGGGGAGGGGGAGGCCTTTGTCCCCTGAGCTCCTGAGCTCCGGAGGAGAATGTTATGGGGGGGGGGGATGGATGGGAGTCCCCAGGAGGCCTGGGGGCTGGAGTAGGGAGGGGGACAGGGCCCATTAATGCTGCCCTCCTGGGAGGTGCAGATAAGTGGCCCCAGGGGGCTGTGCTGAGGACCCTCTAACTAGCTTGTTGCCATGGGGATGCTGGCTATGACTATAGGCCTAGAAGTCCAGCATGGGCCTGCTCCTCCTGGCAGGTGGAGACCTCCAACTGGGGCATATTCATTAATGCCGGAAGGGAACTGGGAAGCCCCACCACCGCTGACTGACTGTCTGTCTGTCTCTCTGTCCATTATTTAAAGCAAAGCCCTTGCTTTCTTTCTCATCCTTTCAGAAAGGCTCTGCAAGTCCATAAAAACAGTGTCTCCATTTTTAGACACTAGAGGGGACAGGAGGTCTCTGCCAGAAGGTACCCAGGCCAAGAGAGAAACACGGGTGGCCACGCAGCCTTTCCCTGTTCCAGACAATACAGCCACCTCACCTAGAGGCCTGAGCCATTTTGGTTCTGCAGACACTGAGCACTGCCCCTGAGGAACAGCAAGGCCCAGGAGTCAGGATACTGAGATTTGAGCTGGTATTTTATTTTGAAACTTTTTATTTTTCAAACACTACCTACTAAGGAGAAGCCTGGACAAACCCCAGGGACTTCATCACCCAGTAGCAATCCTTTGCCATTTGTCAACATTGTTTCTTCTGTCCCCACCCCACCCCCAACTCCCATTTGCTGAGCTCCATTGGAGGCTCTTCTTAGGCTATCAGACAGTTTCATCCGGAAACACCTTGACACAAACCTGTCACCTTCACCTAGCAAACAGTGACAGAATCCCAGTGACCTCCGTCAATCTGACACTCAGTCAATCCTCACCTCTTCCTGCCCCATCATTAAATATGTGGATGTGGAAAAGCACACCCCGAGAGAACAGAGGCGACATGGGGGGGGGCTTTTCTGGGCAATAGCTTTAGAGCCCGGAAAGTGATGGTCATTGAATGCCTGCAGCCTGGGCTAAGTTATCTTACTTAATTAACCTCAGTTTCCTTCTATGCCAGGGAGCTTACCTCTCCCAAGGCTGTTGGAAGGACAGACTAAAAGTCTAGCAGTGCAGTACTGGGTCCCTAGTAGGGACTCAGAAAGTGGTGACAGTGATCGTGAGGTTTTCTCTTTTGTGTATGAAGAAACTGAAGGTCAGAGAGAGAAAGGGACTTACCTAAAGTCACAGCTCAAGTCCTGTAAAGCCACAGGATGGGAACGTAAATATTGAAATGAACTCCCACCTCCTCTTCCTGTCCACCTCTGCTCATCACCAACAGACACCGCAGATGGAAACATCACAGTGGGGCACCAGAGCCAACACAAGTGGTCCCTGGAAACCTGACTGGGTTGACAAGGGCCTGAAGAAGGGACAGAAACACAGACAACATTCAGCAAGGTTGGCATCAGGTGGGCAGGCTGTGCTTGCTCTGACGGAGCAGCAGCAACGACAGGGAGTCTCAGAGCATTTATTATCTACAGCACTCGGAGGAGGGGGCGTCTCTGTAGGAGGTCTCTGTAGGCAGGCAACCTCAGGCTGTAAACATCGGGAAGAAGCTGACGCAGATGCTTTCTGTATTGTCAACCTTTCAACACGGACCAGAGGAGGCTTTGCCAATTCCCACAGGTCAATAAGACACATTCTCTCAGGACTTCATCCACTCCTGACACACGCACTCAGGGCTTCCTCGCTCCCACAGTGGCAGGGGTAGCAGAGTCCCCCTTTCCTTGAAGCCAGAGATTGAGTCATGATGTCATGGGTTCAGTTCACCCCGGGGACAAGAACCCTGGGGAGGTCAAGGGGGCACTTGAAGCTGATAGGACATCACACTGACTGAGCTTGAGATCCCAGGCTTCAGGGTGGGGGTGACGGTGCCTGCTATCCTCCATTGGAGACCAGCATTGGAGGCCCTGAAATTGAGACTGCGATTTGTACATTATAAACACCAATCAGAGGAGATACAAAACCCCACTAGTGTTAAGGCCAAAGACTACGGCAGGAGGTCCTGGGTTCCATCTCCCACACCAAATTAACCAGTATGATGGTACACAATTATAATTTCAGCACTCATGGGGTAGGAAGATCAGATGTTTAAGGTCAGGTGCTAAAGAAATGGCTCAGTGGTTTAGAGTGCTTGCTCCAGAATCCTGAGAATGGAGTTCAGATCCCAGCACCCTTGCAACAAGCTGGGCATTCCTGCAAATGGCTGTCACCCTGGCTCAGTGTTGGGGCAGAGACAGGAGGACTTCTAGGGCTTGCCGACTTACTAGGCTGGATGAGAAAATGCGAGCCCCAGATTCAGGGAGAGACCCTGCCTCAAAGGAATGGATAGAAAGTGGTAGAAGAAGACATCTGATGTCTCCCCCACCCCATGCACACAGGCAGGCAACTGCCCCCCCCCATGCACATAACCTCTCTCACACATAAATAATTTAAAAATTAAAGCTCAAGGTCATTCTTAGCAATATAAGGATTTGGAAGCCAACCTAAAGGAGACAGTCAGTCAGACAGAGACAGAGAGAATGAGAATGGAAGGAAAGAAGATTTATTTAAAAAGTAATAGTAGTCTAATAATTGGTTCCCCTAAGCACTAACAGAACATCCCTTCCCTAGTGCAAATGGACCACTCTCTAGAACAGATTGTGCCTTAGGCTGTAAATTAGATGCTAATAAATCTATCTATCTACTATCTATCTATCTATCTATCTATCTATCTATCTACCTACCTACCTACTCTATCTATTTGTATGTCCAGGCAAGGTTTCTCTGTGTAGCCCTGGTTGTCCTGGAACTTACTCTATAGACCAAGCTGGCTGTGAACTCAGAGATTTGCCTGCCTCTGCCTCCTGAGTGCTGAGATTAAAGGTGGACACCACCACTGCCTGGTGCTAATGAATTTAAAAACATTGAAATCCCATAAGTCAAGGTCTCTGATGACAGCATAGAATGAAACCAGAAATCAAAAGCAGAAAGAAATTTGGGAAATTATAAATATGTGAAAATTAAACAACACAAATATGGGCCAAATAATCAGGTGTGAGAGGTGTGATAGACTACATTGAGATAAAAGAGGGTGAAACACAGCCCACAGAGTGTGTGGGGTGCAGCCAAAGCAGCCCTCCAAGGCACACTCATAGCTGTGAGTGTCCACATCAAACTAGACATCAAGTCAGTAACCCAACATTCCACTCTACAAAAGAAAAATGAGTGAATTAAGCCCAAAGCAAGGAGAGAGAGAGAGAAAGAGAGAGAGAGAGAGAGAGAGAGAGAGAGAGAGAGAGAGAGAGAGAGAACAAACAAGGTATGCTGGGGACATAGCTCCATGACAGAACAGTTGCCTCAGCGTATGTAAGACCCACAGGTCCAGCCCCAATACTGTGAGGAGGAAAAAAGAAAAACTATATAAAAACTGACAAAACAAATTCTAGTTCTTTGAAAGCTCAACAGAAACATTTCTCTAGACTAGTAAGAAGTAGCACTGAATATCAAAACAGCCACTTGCTTTCGGGCTCTATATTAATGATATACAATGATGCCTTTCGTTCACATATATGCATACAGTGTCTTCATGGCATTCTCCTCTCCTTTATCTGAGTATGTGCCGTACAGCATAGGTTCGGCTTCTTACCTCTCTCTCTCTTTCTCTCTCTCTCTCTCTCTCTCTCTCTCTCTCTCTCTCTCTCTCTCTTTCTTTTCTCCTTTTTTTCTTTTTCATTTTGTTCTTTAAATATCTTTTTAAAAAGATTTATTTTATTTTCTGTGTATGGATGTTTTTGGCTGTATGAGTGTGTGGGTACCCCGTGTGTGCCCATGGAGATCAAAAGATGTTTGATCCCTTGGAATTGAACTAACAGACAGTTGTATGAGCTACCACATTGGAGCTAGGAATCAATCCAAGTCCTTTGCAAGAGCGACAAGTGCTCTTAACTGCTGAGCCATGTATATAGCCCCAATAGCATCTATTTTTATTATATTTATTCATTTATTTACTGTGTGTGTGCACACATATGCTCATGTGTATACTATGGAGTCTGTGGAAAGGTCAGAGGGCAGCTTGCAGGAGTTGGTTCTTTCCTTCCACTGTGTGGCTCCCTGCTTTGAACTCAGATTGTCAGGCTTGATGGCAGGTGTCTTTACCCACTGAGCCATCTTGTCAGCCCTTATTTAAACCAAGGCTGTTGATGAAACCCAGAGGCTTGTGTGTGTTAGGAAGGCACTCTCCTCTGGTGCTGTGTCCCATCACCATTTCACTTTATTGTGTGAGATTCCTCATATTGTTTCATGTAGCAAAATTTGGCTCATTTGCTTTGCTGTATTGTATTCCAGTTTGTTCACTACAATGTATGTGTCCATTTGCTTAATGACAGAATGAGTACTTTATAATAAGAAGCAACATACATAGAGATAAATTGATAAAAATATCTTAAATATAGAATAAAAGGGCAACTCAACACATTTATTTTCCATTCGTAGTTGGATGGGAAGCCAATCTGAGTCCCAATCTATTTTGGCTGAATCCCAAAGGAGCTGGACCTGAGAGATGACCATTTCCCTATTGGGTCCCCACATTAGTGCCTCTTTCATATGCTCAGTCTCCAATGGGAAAGGTCACCCTGAGGGAGGGCACTCTTGCTCCTTCTGCCAAGGTCTGGAGCCTCTCAGCATACAGACATATGCACACATGGGCAGCTGGGCAGAGTGTGTGCCCCACCTACTTGGGCACCTGTGCATGTCCTAGAGGTGGCAATACCTACAGACCTGACCAACAGACAAGGTCTGTGCCAGAGAAGTTGGTGGGAAAAGGGGAGGGAAAGGAGGGGGGAAGTCCCCTCATTTCTGAAGAAATGTCCCAGATTAGATTTGTAAATCAAAAACCAATATATAACATGCAAGAATTGATCTGTTTTATATTCCTCAGTTACATTTTTGTGAAGCACATTTAGAAGATTTAGAACGCATTTGCGCCTGCTGGTTGGGCCATTATATGCTTGAGTTCATACATCTATTTGTGAGGCTATAAAACAGGCATCGACTACCATGTAAATTGTGTTCTCCACAATAAATTATATGCATACTTGCAAAAATACATAACTGCCGTGGCTGGGCCCACGCGGCCAGAATACTAATAAGGGCGAAAGTTGCTTTGTCCCTCTTCTCTGGCCTAATTTAGCCTCTACATCAAAAATTATGTAGGAAAAATCACTTTATCCTCTCACTGAGAAATAAAATAGCACTCATGGGCACCCTCATCTCTTCCCACCCCCCTTCCTTTTAACCGAACATGACCATTTTCATACTAATTTTAGCGGCCCCAGGTTTCCAGGGAAGAAACCCGACTGAGCTGAAGCCGGAGAGTCACTGGGCTATGTGCACGCATGATAGGGTGACTGGAACTGCAGAGTGCACACACATGCACACACATTCCTTTCTTGTGGCAGGAATTAGTTTATGCCAGGGCATGTCTACATGCACAGACACATATGTAAATAGAGACTCACCCCAGCCATGTATGTATGGACCTTCCATGAGCTTGGAGATTCCTTACCTCCCCTGCGGTGTTTGTTGAGACACATCAGGAAAGTGAAGTCAATTCAGTCTAGCAAACATTGACTGAGCACCTATTGTATGCCATGGGCTATACTTGGCAATATTGAAGTTTAAAAAATTAAAAAAGACAAAAGTCTCTGCTCACAGTTGAGGGAAGGAAGCTTTAGGAGCAGACGTGGTTGAGTCAGGGTGCTGAGGGCTGTGACAGAGATAGGGAGCATGTGACAGGTACTCACAACCACAGGGTGTTGTGAGCACAAATGTTCTCCAGTGTTCACAAACACACATACAGACACAAACCGGTCCTAGTTAGCTTTATTTGTCAGCTTGACACAGGTTAGAACCATTTGAAAAGGAAGTCTCAGCAGAAGGACTGCCCAGATCAGGTTGACCTGTGGGCATGTCTGGGGAGGGGGGTCTTGATTGTTAATTGAGGTAGGAGGGTCCAGCCCACTGTGGGAGGTACTATTCCCTAGGCCGGTGATCCTGGGCTGTGTAATAACATGCTCTAGCTAAGAAGCTCTAGGGTGAAGTAGCAAGGAGGGTTCCTTCATAGTTTCTGCTTCAAGCTCCTCCTCAAGTTCCTGCCCTGACTTCCCTCGATAATGGATTGTGACCAAGAAGTGTAAGCGAAATAAACTCTTTCCTCCCCTAAGTGACTTTTGGTCATGGTGTTTGTCACAGTAACAGAATAAAAACTAGAACAACACCTGTGTGGATATTCATGCAAACACCACTGTACTGGTTCACATATGCTTGCATAACTCACACACACTTGTATGCACACACACAGTACACACACACACACACACACACACACACACTTGCATGCACACACACAGCATACACAAACATACTTGCATGAACACACATACTTGCATGAACACATGGCACACACATATTTGCATGCACATATATATACACATAGCACATAACCACTTGCATGTATACACAGAGCATATACACTTACATGCACATACACACAGAGCATACACACACACACACACACACACACACACACACACGCA
Organism: Mastomys natalensis; assembly: GCA_021653895.1. Taxonomy (NCBI): domain Eukaryota; kingdom Metazoa; phylum Chordata; class Mammalia; order Rodentia; family Muridae; genus Mastomys; species Mastomys natalensis. The sequence goes on from JAJTUV010000176.1 coordinate 687,363, forward strand.
TCAGTAAATTATCTTTCCATTCTTACCACACTACATGCTGAGGCGGCCTCACTCCCATCTCTTCTGCAAATTGTCTTCATTCCTGCCTGTCTTGTCTAACTCACAGCTCTCTTGTTTTCCAACTATTTTGCTAGCACCCCCAAAGCCAATGCCTAGAGCTGCTTTGCCTATGCCCACCATCTCTCCCACAAGCATCCTATCCCACTGTGAGCTCCGAGAGTTCACTGTAGGGAGACATACACTAGAAGACTATCTTACTCCATGACCTCAGGCCAGTCTGTCTCCCCTTGAGGCTCAGTTTACACATCTGAACAAGCTCTAAGATGGTGCTTACAGTTTGTGGCTGAACAGCTTCAGGCCTCAGTCCAAGTTGGAAGACGGTGACATGGATGCACACACACAGCTCATAATGGAGGAGGCATTGCATGGCCCCAAAAGTGAGAGAGCCAGAGGTTGGGACTTGAGAGAGCAGGAAGAACCACACCCTGGGGCACAGGAGACAAGACTGGGTGGGCTGCGGCATGAACTCAGTGTGGTCCAGCTCTGAAGTACATTTGCCAGTCAGGGTTCTAGTGGAGCTTTGTGCTATCTCCAAATGCCTGAAGAGCAGCCAAGGGCACAGGGAGGGGACTTTCTTTGTGTGACCCAGTGGGTAGAACTAGGCAGTAAGAAAGTGGGCAGAAGCTCCAGGGGGGCACAGTTTTGGCTCAGTATATAGATCCTCAGGATTTCTTCGTGTGCATGTGAGCGTGCAGGAGAGTGAATTTGCTCATGCATGTTTCTGCCCCCATTGCCTTTCCCCACCAGCCCCTGGAGTCCTCCTCCTCCTGTCCTTCTTGCCAAACCATGTCATCTTTATCTTAACTTGTTCTTTGGCTAGAAGACATTTTCTTTTTAAAAAAAGAAAAAAAAATCTTGCTATAGTGGCACATCTTTGTAATGCTAGAACTCAGGAGACAGAGGTAAGAGAAAACAGTTTAAATCCTAATTGGGGTATGTAATGAGACCCTATCTTAAAAAGAAAAAAAAAAGCCCAAACAAACAAAAAACAAAAACAAGACAAGCAAACAACACAACACAACACAAACAAACGAACCAAGTGAAGCCAGGTGGTCGACACGGTGGCACACACCTGGGATCCCATCCCATCAGTCAGGAAGCCGACCTGGAGGACCAGAAGGTTAAGGCCTGGATGATGGAGTGAGTCCAAGATCCACTTGTGCAGCCCAGTAAGACCCTGTCTCAAAACAAAAAGTAGAAAGAGGGTTGGAAATATAGCTCAACGGTAGGGTACTTTCCAGGCTTGTTTAAGGCTCTGGGTTCAATTCCTAGGACCATTATTGTCACTAAGAAAAAGAAAACAAAACAATAACAAAAACAAAAACAGTTCTTGCACATGATGAAAGACTCGAATTGGACAAAGTTGAGATCAAAGCAGCTCTCACTTCCTTCCAGACTTCTCGGGTTCCTGGATCTAGATACATTGCAGCTGCCGATGTTCTTGCAGTCATACAAACACACAGTGCATGGAAGTATCTACCTTACATCTTTTATCTATAAATTATTGTGTTTGTTTATTTTCAAACTTCATTATGTTTATGTATATATTTATTTGCAAGTGTCTGCTTCACAGTGCGAGTGTGGAAGTCAGAGGACAGCTTCTGGAAGTCACTTCTCTCCACTTCTGTCTTTGAACATAGAGAGCCCAGGAATCGAACTCAGGTCCTCAGACTTGTTAGCAGGCACCTTTTTCCACTAAGCCATTTTGTAGGCTCTGTTTGCTTTTTGAGACACTGTCTCATTTTATAGACTAGGCTGGCCTGGAATCTAAGGTGATCCTCCTACCTCAGCATCCCCTGTAATGGGATTATAGGCCTATCCTTTCTCTCTCTCTTTCTTCCTCTCTAGGTCCTTTCTTGGAGCAGTTATGTGAGCCTCCTGTTTGACACCTCTCACTCAATCTATGCAACCTAAAAACTGTAAGGAGTTTTCTATCAGCCAGTGTTTGACTTGGAGTAGGCTGCACTTCCACTATGGAGATACAGACTGGCTGGCACGGGAGGAAAGGAGATGGGAGAAGATTGTTCTGGCTGAAGGAGGCAAGGTAACCTGTGCATGCTAAGGCTCTTTCCACCAATTGGATTCTTATCTGCAGAGAGATCTGCTTTCTTCCACATTGCTCCTATCTCTTCTCACGCCACCTTACCCCAAAGCCACTGCTGCCTCAAGCTGCTCGACTTTGGCTCCCAGCCCTGGCATAATTGACACTAACCCCAGAGATGACCACTCTCGGTGCCAGCCACATGCCACTAAACTCCAAATTAAGAGGCCCAGCAGAGATTTCCATCTTACTCCCCCCAGTACCCCTGGGGCCAATCCTGTCTCATTTCAGGAGGGGAATGGAACGAGAAGTTTGGATTTGGGAAGGGGGGTGGAGGGGACTGGCCACCAAAGCTGGTGCTGCTATGCTCCCGAGAGATGTGCGTGTCCTACCATGCAGCTTAAGACTTCTCCAAAACACCGTCCCCCCCCCAATCCAATAAAATTGCAAATTTCACTGTATTTCACAATATCCTAAATAAACATGAACAGCATGCGTTTCTCCTCCTTGCATCAAATATTAATCTGCTGGTGGCCAGCACCCGCTCCCCGGCGTGTGTGCGCACGCTGGGTAAACACAGGGAGATTGCAATGCCGGATTTTCCCTTCACTCCCCCAAGTCGAGAGCAGGACAAATTTTTCTCCTAATTACACCTGCCACTGTTTGCCTTCTAATACTGTAAAGCCTCCATCACATAGTATTTCAGATTTGGGATTAGGTTCTCTTCTGTAGTACAAATGACTGGTGGGGGTGGGGATGAGGGAGCTCAAATGTGTGTTGTGTGTGTGTGTGTGTGTGTGTGTGTGCACTGCTTCTCACAGCTTTCCCCTAAGTTCTGGATTGGGTCCAGCAATGTCCCCAGGCTGCTAACCCTCCTTGGGGGAGGAGGTTTTAAAGGGTGGTATGGAGGAGGAGCAAGTGGCCACCAGATAGTGATGTGTGTGGAGGTGTGTACTGAATCTGCTCACCTAGGCTTTATCAGCCCCAAGTCACCCAGGAGTTCAGGACATGGGAAAGAGCAGATGAGTGAGGTGTGTTCAGTGTCATGTCCAGAGTCCCTTGCCCTTTGCCTGACACCACCATCATGTCTCTCATACCATAAAAATATCTCCTCACTAGTTTCCCATCAACCCCCACCCTTAGCAAATCCGTATCCTCAGCTGCCACGTGCCCTTGCAAAAGCCCAGAGGTCTCCATTTGTGACAGGCCAGGAAACAAATCTCAGACAGCATTCCAGTGTGTGGGGGCCAGGTCAGTCCCTGCCTCTAAGGCCTTCTGCTACCAGCATATCTGCACCATCTGATCTACCCCAGCATTCCCCATGTCCCTCATTATTCACTCTGTACTGTGGTGGTCTGCTCAGCATCTCACCCATCTCAAATGTTCTGTGCCAAGTGTCACCTCCGTTTCTTTCACTCAGGCTGTATGACATGCCCACTGAAATGACTGTTTTCTTTCTTCAGGAGGACACCACCTCCTTGAAGCCTTCCTGGATCCCTGGCCCTTTGTGCTGTCATGGGTTTTTCCTCCCATTTGTGGATGTTGCAGGAAACAATGGGGGGGGGTGTTCCAACCTTTTGATATCATGATACAGTGTTATCATCTACAAATTCCCACTTAAGAACCATGCGATTGAGTTACCAAAACAAAAGAACAACAAAAACAACAACAAACACACACACACACAAATTATATTTTAAATAAATTCATACTTTTGTGTTAGACTGTACATGTGGCTCTCCACATGCTCCCTGTGGGCTGCGGGTTGGATACATCTACATGGGTCGGAACCTTCCAGATGGTTCAGCAAGAAGGATTTCCTGATTCCCATAATCTCATGACCAAGCTGCCTGCCTGCTCTGGCTATGGAGAATGGGCAGCTCCCTGATGGCCTCTCTGGATGGCTCCCTCGACTGGAGGATCACTTGGAGTCCCAGGCAGCCCAAGAAGACGACTCTCCCAACCTCCACCCAAGGCCACAACGGCAGAGGAGAACAGGGGACTGTAGAAACCAAAGATGCCCACCGCTGCCTTCATCATTTTCCCTCCCTGAGCAAGTGCTGTTCTGATAGAGTTCCTTCTCAGGTACCTGCATGCCCGACGGAGCTGGGCAGACAGCACAGTGGCTCCCACGGGCAGTGGCTCCCACGGGGCTGAGAGGCATGCACTCGGACTGGCCACTTTCATTTGAGGAGGGGATGCAGGTATCAGCTTTGCCCTTCTGATTCCTTTGGGCTCACAGAGATCTCTGTCTAGGTGAGCTCCAATCATGGTAAAGTCGGGAGGCCAGGAACAGGGCTCAGGAAAGCAGCCTTGGGCATGCTCTGAAATAGACCCTGGTGAGGCCTCCATCCTTCCTAAACTGCCCTGCATGTCTCTCGACGTCTTCTCTCGTACTCAGCCTGTTCAGCTTGACTAATAACTGTCCCTGGCCCCCTCCCCTCCCCACACATTTCACCTTCAAAGGACTGGGAGAAATTTCCCTAATTAATTAACTCCCCTGCAGCCTGCCCTCCATGTCATCAGGTGATTAATGTCACTGTGACTTTAAATCCAGGGGCGGAGTGAAGTTGGCAGTGGTGGACTGGGGACAGGCACAGCCTGAGGGCCTTTTCTGGGGTTGGAAACCCCCCACCTCGTCCCCATCTCTGCCCTTGCCCAGGGCTTGACTGAGTGGCACCAGAGCCAGACCGCAGATTCACCTATCAATAATCAATCGATGAGTCTCAAATCCCAGACTGTGAGAACTGGGGTGTTGGGGAGCGGTGGGTGGCTCATGCTAGCCAGTCTTAAAGTCTACAGAATAGGGCAGTAGACAGACACATGCTTGGCAATAAGATTCTAATCTTGACCCAGTCTCTTGGCAGCCATGTGACTGTGGCTGGTCCTTATACCCGGTCTCAGTATTTTCACCTATAAAGTAGGGTAATAGAACCTGCTCCCAGCAAGCTGGGGAGATGTCTTGGTGTGGGTAGGGTACATAGCAAGTGCTTAGGAATGGTGCTGCTGCTGCTGCTGCTGCCGCCCCATGAAGAGACTGGAAGTACCCAGCTGTGACCCTGGTCTCCTAATGCTACACAGGCCAGCCCAGCAGCTCTCTCCAAAGCATGGCTCTGGGCAACGTATTTTTCTCCGTTTATTTCATTGCCTGCCCTGGAAAGCAGGGATAAAGCTGCCAGCCTTTCATGTCTTCAGGAGCTGGAGGCAAATAGGCTCAGGCCTTCTTCCAGAGTCCCAGCAGCAAAAAAGCCAGGTGGGAAGTACCTGCAACCCTTGGGACCACAACACGGGGATATAGGGTAGTCATGGCCTCGAAGGCCTGAGTGTGGGTGGAGGGGGGTGAGAGGAAGGGGAAGGAAGTAACTCTTCACATCACAGTTGCTTAAGAAATATCCATTTTCTTCTCCAACTTCTCCTTCCCTACACTGCCTAACTTTAGACTGGATTGCTTTCTAATTCTAAACCCCAGATGGGTTCCTTCTGATGAGACTGCAAGGCCTGAGAGAAGGGAGAAAAGACAGGTGCCCTTTAAAAGCCTCTCCCCCATCACCATGTGCTCATCCTCCCCCGTCACCAAGGTTCCTGGCAAATGCTTCATGTGGGAAATGGAATCCAATCCTCTCAACAGCCCATGTGACAGACAGGCTTAAGGGAAACAGATGAAGGGACAGGTCATTGACTGATGCTAACTCTGAGCACAGAATCCCAAAAGTGGGTGGACCACCGATGAGCAGTCCAGTCTGAAAAGGCAGATGACTTAAAGAGGGAAGAGGTTGATTTTTGGCTCCCAGTTGGATGGTACAGGCCGGAAGCCACAGTGGCAGGAGCTAGAGGCAGCTGGCCACACTGCATCTGGAGTCAGGCAGCAGAGAGAGGTGAATGGTGGTGCTGACCTCAGTTTCTCCTTTATATTCATTCAACCCAGGACCTCAGCCCAGGGACCAGTACCATTCACAGTTAGAAAACATCTTCAGACCTCAATTAGCATAATCTGGTTAATCCTTCCATGACATACCCTTGAGAGAGGCTGTCTCTTCAGGGACTCTAGACTCTGGGAAGTTGACAATAGTGACGACCATCACGTGTGTGGAACATCTGAGTGTTGTGGTGAAGCCAGGGAGGAGGCGGGATTTCAAGAGGAGGACTAAAGGGGGGGATAGGAGTGTGGAGGTGGCTGGTATAGAGATAGAGGTGTGAGGGTGGTTCTGGGATGTGGATGGGATAGCAGGGCACAGCAGGGGTGCCCCAGGAACCCTAGGGAGAGCTGGGGGGTGAAGATGGAGGCATTGACTAAGTGCTGGTGAGTAGGTGTGGAGTGCTGCAGGGCCTGTGCTGGGTGAAGTACGCAGAGCCTTCTCTGTGGGCCCTCTTCTCTTCTCCCACCTCAGAGCCTTTGTACACCTTTCTTCATGGACTTCACTTCTTCTATTTACTGTGTTTATTCTTCCATTAGAACCTATTCTCCATAAGGGCAGGTGATCACCATGGTGAGATAGAGTCATCGTTTCAGTAAGTGTATAACTCAGTGACATTAAGCACATTTGCAGGCTGGAAATATAGCTCAGTGTGGTTAAGTACTTGCTTAATATGTGTAAGGTTATGAGTTCAATTCCCTCTACTGTGAAGGAGGAGGAGGGGAAAAAAGGAATTTCTTTCAAAATGTTTTTTCTTTTTTAAAATGAAGAGCAAAGTATAATAGCTCACATCCATTTGGGAGGAGGCAAGAGTTCCTGGCCAGCCTGGGCTAACAAAGTAAGTTCTAGATAGTACGGCTACACAGTAAGACCCTATTCACAGAACCAACCAAAACAGCAAACATTCCCAATGGTGCGACAATCACCACTGTCAATGATCTATACTTTTTCATTGTCCCCTAAATAAACTCCTCACTCGTTAAACAATAACTTCCTGCCCTGCTTCCCCCCAGCCCCCTGTGGCCCCGTTCAACTTCCTGTCTCTGAATTTGTTACTCTAGGTGCCTTGTAGAAATCGGAACACACAATATCTGTCCTTGTGTGTATGGCTTATTTTATCTAGATTTCAAATTCCATATTGTGGTATATATCAAAACTCCATCCCTTTTTATGGCCAGATAGTATTTCATTTTATGTAGATGCTGCATTCTGGTGACAGCTGCACGCCTGGTGCCCAGCGCCTAACACAAAGCCTGAAGTCAGAGCCCCAGGAACGTGTTTGCTGAATGAATGAACGAATGACGGAAGTACATCTTTCTGAACTTACCTTGTAAGGACATTTGCCTTTGAGATACTGCAGAACACTCACAGAGAGAAGGCAGTGAGTGGGGAGGAGGGCGGTAAGGGGAGAGTGGGTGAGTGGCTAGAAGGTAGCAAGCAGGGTCCCTTCCTGCCAGGGCATAAGAACTCTGTCCTCTCAATCTCGTTACAGGGGAGACTGGGTGGGAGTCTTCTGTGGGAGTACGGTTTCAGGATCCGGAGTCTCCTAGTCTGACTTCTTACCCTTTAGGGTCCTCAGAATGTGTGTGTGGGATGCTGTGTACTGATGTAAGTGTCCCAGGTCCAGAAGGATGGAAATGTCCCTTTGGGCACCTGTTCTCATCCTGTGAGTCCTGAGGGTCTAGGCTCCCCCGTGAGAAGGTCCAGATGTTCAGCTTCATCCTTGCTAATTAGCACAATTAATTAGCAAGTGGCTTCGTGGCTCTGGGAGCCCTGGGCTCCCTTGGTGGGCTGGGGCAGCACTGTGAACAGGTGGTGTGTGTGTGTGTGTAATATCAAGGTTGGTGAAGAAGATGGGCTTCAAGTTGACCCTTCCCCAGTCAGAGAGCCCCTCTCCTCCACCCAAGAGTGATTGTATTGACTTCTCTTTTTTCTGTTTAGCTCAGCCCAGGAGAACTCGACAAAGGAAGAGGTCACAGTCCCACTCACAGACCTATAGAAGGACCGGGATACTCAGTGTTATCTATTCCAGGATGGAGACTTGAGGTGTACAAAGAGGATGCTATGGACTGAAACAGCCCCTAGCTGGAGGTCCCCCTGATCTGACATGGGATGTAGACACAGGACTCTGAGATCCCCTGAGTCTAAGCCCTGAGTGTGATGGTCCAGTGTTATGGCTTGAAACTGGAATACCATCCACAGGTCCGTCTGTTTCCATCTGTAATCTTCAGGTTACTGGGAGCAGGCCCTCAAAACAAATAAACAAAACAAACAAACAAAAAACCCCATACAACTGTGAGACTCCAGTTCCTTATCCCCTGTCTCTTCTTTTCCATCAGTAGGATGAATTTTGTTCAGTCACACACTTCCTTGAGGTGTCTAAATAAAGGCCTAGAGTAATTGTTCTCAACCAGCGGGATGCAAACTTTGGTGGAGGGGTCGCCTCAGACCATTGGAAATCACAGCCATTTACATTACAATTCATAGCAGTAGCAAAAATACAGCTATAAAGTAGCAACAAAAATTATTTTACGGTTGGGTCACAACAACATAAGGAACTGTCTTAAAGGGTCTCAGCATTCGGAAGGTTGGGAGTCATTGCCTAGGGCAACAGGACCAGTTAGTGCCTGGAACCGTCAAAATTGTAAGCCAAAGTGAAGCTTTCTCGCCAAGTTGTTCCCGTCCAGGATGTGTTGTACTGGAATGCATGGAAATCTGATGAAGAGCTGTGCAAGAGTGTCCTCGGGATGTGGCATTGTGACACTGTCCACACGGGTGTGGACATGAGTGTGTGTAGAGAAATGCCAAGTACATGTGTGGGTGCAGGACACTGGGTGTGGACATGAGGGTGTGGTGTGTCTCAGCCGCGAGGGCAGTAAGGGTGGACAAGGTACACTGCACACCAGGGCACACAGTGGTGCTGTGTGGAAGAAGTGTACACCAGCAGAAAAGGCATAACAACACAGTGATGTCTGTCTGTCCTTCTGCCTCCTCAACTTCCCCTCTCTGTGGTGTCTGCAGCCCTACCCCCTCACCAAAAGCCAGGATGCCCTCTTGTCAGGATCTGGTGGCCGCAGCCCTTCTCAAGAGCTGGATTAGCCAGGGAATGTCACAATGGGCACATATGGCCTGAGTGCAGGGTGGCCAGGGCCCCTTACTCAGCGCTGCTGGGATTAGACCTAATGAATTGGAAGGAGTTAACAATGCTTAGAGCCCAGGGGAGGCCCAAGAGGCCGCACAGGCCCTGGGCGCCCGCCTTTCACCGAGAGGTGTAATCCGCTTTGAAATCAAAGGTGGTGCAAAGTATGAATTTAAATTCGACATTTAGGGCTCCGGTGAGATGATGGATTCTGGAAAGGTCTCTTCTTCAAGGGGCCTGGAGTGAGGGAGGACCCAGAGGGAAAGAGCAAAGCCATCTGCTCTACACGGAGGCCCTGGTTGGCTTGGGCTGGCCTGGCCTTTGCTAGCCTGCGCTGGCCTAGGCTGGCCTGGGCTGGTCACTTTCCCTCAATAGCTAAGGAAGGGCTGAGAGGAGGCTTAGGGTAACTGGGCTAAAGGGACTGGGTGGAGGGAGAAATAGAGAGGGCGTGCACCTGGAGGCCTTTGTCATTTCAGAAGATGTATCCAGGCCAAGACTCCTTGATCCCCTGGAAAATCCACCCCGCTTGTTGCTTTTCATTTTCAAATTGCTAATTTTTCCAATTGTGATAGAAGTACATAACATTAAATTTCCATTTGACCATTTTTAAATTATATTAATTAGATGACACAAACGCCATGCAGCCCTGATCACACTGGATTTCTACAGTTTCTTCAGTGCTCTAAACAGTCTACCTACTAAGTGGCAACTCTCAGCCTCTCTCAGAAACCTCTAGACAGTTTTAATCTGCTTTCTGGCTCTATGAGTTCCCCTCCTTCACAGGTTTAACACCACTGGAATGAACACAATAGCTGTGCTTTGTGTCTGGCTTATTTTGTTTCGTATGTTTTCAAGGTTTGCCCACGTGGACGCATATGTCTTAATGTCATTCCTGTTGGTGGCTGAATAATATTCCCTCATGTGTATAGACCATATTGTTTGTGTTCATTTACTTTTTGTTGATGGACACTTGAGATGTTTCAATGAATGTTGGAGTCTGTTCTCAGTTGTTTTCTTTGTTTGTTTCTTTGAGATGGTGTCTCATGTAGCCCAGGTTGGCCCTGAACTCATGATGATGAACTGATGATGGTCTTGAACTCCCGACCTTCCTGCCATCGTCTTCCAAATGCTAGTATTTAAATAGACACCACCATACCTGGCTTTGTTAGTGCAGGTTGCTCAAACTAGAAACCCTCCTGCTCTGGAGTGCTGGGACTTCAGGTTTGTGTCATAGTGCATCACTTTCTGAGGGACTTCTACACTGTTCTCTACCACAGATACACAATGTATACATCAGCAGTAGTATCCAGGGCTCTGGCCAGACTTGTATGTGTGCCTTGTTTACAGCCATCCCCAAAGGGAGAAAGGATACCTCCTTGCAATTTTTGATCTACTTTTCCAAGGACTCATGATGGACATCTTGCCCTCTTCATCCTCTAATAGATCTTCTTTGACATCATTTCACAGATAGGTAAGCTGAGGCCCCATGATCCCTGATGTGGGGTGGCATTCCAGCTGGTTCCATTCAACCTAGTACCTCTAGGCTCCTGTCCTGACCTACCCTTACCCCTGATCCAGAAGCCACAGGTGATTCCCAGGTCCCCAGACACCCTCTAGTACTCAGCCCAGCTCTGTCTGGTAGAGGACAGTTGGGACTGCATTTACTGTAGGCAGGTGTGTGGACTGCTTTGCTCCGCTTTTGTGGACCTGCATTATGGCTACCTGCTGGGCAGAACTCTAGCCTCAACCTCTGGCCTCTTGGGAACTCTATCCTCTGGCTAACATGAGCTCACTGCAGTGAGTGGAAACTGCTGAAACTCGTCTGCAGATTCTTCTACAAGAAGGGGAACCTGATTTCTCTGCCCCTCAGGGACTTGAGCAGTGAGTCTAGGGTCCGGGTGTTTCCTCATCCACACCCTCAGCTTGCATTTGATTGGAAGGGTTGAGGCATAGAAAACCAGCAGTGCTTCTAAGAGAACCTACTATGTGCCAGGCTATAGTCAGTCACTCTACATAAAAGAATGTGTGTGTGTGCATGCATGCTCTTGTGTGTTTGTGTGTGTGTGTGTGTGTGTGTGTGTGTGTGTAATTGTGAGTGTTTGTGTGTGTGTGATGTTGAAGACTGAACTCAGGTCTTTCTTTACATATGCTTTACAAGTGATCTACTGCTGACCCTATATCCCAGGCTTGCTTATTCAATATTAAAGTGACCTTGTGTTCTCTCTCTCTCTCTCCCTCTCTCTGTGTGTGTGTGTGTGCTCGTGTCCGTGCAGGTGCGGGTGCAGTGCAGGTGCAGACCACATGAATGTGTTGAGGTCAGAGGACAACTTTTAAGAGTTGGTTCTTCTGTCCCACAACACGGGTTCTGGAGATAACCCTCAGCACATCAGGCTTCCCCAAGGAGCCCTCTAACTGACCCTGGTTTCAGACCTTTTGCTCTCACAAATCCAGTTCCTTCCTTCTTTCATTGGCCACAGTAGGCATATAAAAACAGCCCCAATGTTAGCCGACGTTAAGCCAACTGCTTGATTGTCTCATCTCTGAGATGAGGCTAGGAAATCTACCTTTCCCTGTTACCACCAGGCCTTTAAAGCATGAGGAACACCCAGTACCATGTCTGCACATAGTAGGTCTTCCTTAAAGTACCTTTCTTTCATTCATTCTTCAGGTGCAACCCTCACCCTTTTCTCTCAAGGGTCTGCCACAGTGGGAAATGAGAATTTCTAGCTTGGAAGGTAGTCGATGGCCTTTGAAGTGACAGAGACAGATGGGGGCGGTGGCTCTCCCAGGCGCTGGGCCAGCCCCACGGTGCGTGTCCACCAGTCCCCGGACATTTCCTCCCTCCTCTTGGCCCACGATGAGGTGTCATTTGCTGCCTGTCCCTCCTCGTCATCGATTTCCAAGTCGTTAATTAACGGGGCTTGTCAGTTGGGAAGATGAATTCTGTCCTCGGCTCTCAGGGGCTTTTGTTTGGGGATTGTAAATGTTATAGATCCCCCATGATGGAAGGCCGAGGGGTCAGGGGGCGCTGGGCTGCCCAGTGGGGGTGGAAGTCAAGGGGAGGAAGACTGTGGGCCTTGCTGGTCTGAGACAGGCCCCCAGTTGGAGATGGGTGAAGGGGTAGAGGGAGTTCCCCTGTCACCCAAAGCTTCATTCTAGAAGAAGGACTGAATCCACTGTACCTAGGGTCAGGGCAGTCTGGATGAGGACATGGGAGCCCGACTCAGTCTGAACGAGGAGACATGTTCTTAGGAAGTAGCTCATTTGTTGAGGGGTGTGTTCTTGGAAACAGCTATCTTAATAACAGCCACTCCCCACTGGTCTTGGGGGAGCCCCAGTCACATGAAAGAAACACAGTTCCCATACTAGGAGAACTTATATCCAGGTGAGGGCCACCAGCTCTGGCCTGGGAGAATCTTCCAGACTGCTGGAAGAAACTAGACCCAGTCCTGGAGAGTATAGATTTTTGAAAGACAAAGTATCATCTGCAGGCAGAAAGCCACTCGTGGCTTGAGGGGATGAATGTGGTTTGAGTCCTATTTGTTTTCTAGGATTCAGACCATTGAAAACCCTAATTCACCGTTATTGACCCGCTGGAACCTAGACCTCTGGCGCCTAGTCCTGGAGCTGCTTCCTAGAGTGGGGTAGCCATGGCTTCTCCCAGGCAGAGTTGAGATCGAGGTGGGGAGAAGGGCAAGGTCCCTGTTCTGCTGTGTGGCTCTGCGGAGAATGACTGGATGTAGTGTAGAGCCCAGGAAAGCCCCCAGGAAACCCAACTGGAGCAACAAGATGGCTTCCATCTTGCTGTGTGACTAGTGGGGAGCGTGTCTCTACTCTGTCACTGGGCCTCTTTTTTTCATGTGAGCAGTGGAACAAAGATACAATCCCTCCTAATACCAAGAACCAGCGTGGATAGAGGCTTGAAGCTACACCCTATCTCCTGGCTAAGCCTTTTAGTCCCTTTGAACTGCCATTCCTTCTCTGTGGTCCTGAGGGAGGGCCACAGCTCTGAAGACCTGTGTGGTAGGGAACCAAAGGGCTATGGGAAGAATGCTGTCTTGGACAGGGCCTGGCTTAGCAGCTAAGCCTTTATGATTATCTCATGATGAGATCACTAGAAAAACAGAGGCCTTGGGACTCCTGGAGAAAAGCCGTACTTGGCACAGGAAGATGCACAGGCTCCAGTGTGCTGCACACAGCTGCGGCCCACATCTGTCCAGTCAAGCAGAACTGCTTCAGCTCCAGGGACAATTTCTTGGAGCTATGACAGTTGTTCCTTTAGTTCCAATGTTTCTTCACTCTCCTCACTGTATGAGAGGGCAGCCTGACACTTATACATTACTAGGTGGGCAAGAAGTACAGCCCCTGATCTTCTCTTAGAGGCTGCTGGCTCCTTAGTCCTGCTGGAGCTGAGGGTGCAGGATGAATTGGGAAGCTCTGGGCATAAGAAGCCCCAGTCAGTGAAGACCTTAATCTCGGGGGACAGTGGATCAGAGAGGAGGAAGAGTTCCCACACTATTGGTTGTGGGGCTGGGGTCCTTTGGGTGACAGCCCTGAGGTGAGGTGGCTGCAGAAACATCAGCTGTACCCCTTCACGAACAAAGGCCTCACATGGCCCCTCTTTTTGAATGGGATTGCTTAGGTCAGGGGGCAGAATAAATTTAGTGCAGAAGGGTTATGGGGCCAGTTCTGTGAGCAGTATCTTAGGACCTGAAATTGATTCCTACCTTCATACACCCCCAAAGCCTTAGATACCCCTGATACAGTCTCCCCCATCCCACCCCTCCCCTGTTTTACAAGTGAAGAAACTGACAAAGGGCCAGACCTTCATCTGAGGGAACGTCTGGAGCCACCAGAGCAGCAGGGTCAAGTCTAATCCCCCAGACTTGCAATTCAGTGCTGTTTTCTAGCGCTGTCTAGTGGCCCGAGGCCGGGGAGTACATCTGGGATTTCCAGCTTATTCCATGGAGGACTTCCATGGACGCCCTCTGTGCAGTCTGGGAGCCACTGGTTGTGAATGAATGAGTGAATGAGCACTCAGTCCAGTCAATGAGTGGAAAAGAATGCGGGCTGGATTGTTCTCTTCAGTTCTAGCAGGCCCTGGAGGAGCCATCCTTCTCCCAGTAGTACCCCTCACCCCTGCATCATCTCACCCAGACAGATGGAAGACTGGTCGAAACCAGTGGCTAGGACCTGAGTGTCGATGGGAGCCTACATTTCCTGGTCTTCTCCCCTGGAGTCTCTGGATGCAGAGAGCCTGCGGGGCGAATAGGGCAGGTGAAGGACCACGGTATAGCATGGATCAGGCAATCCGAGGCAGAAGAACCATGCTTGCACATAGAGGAGTGTTGGTGGATGCCTTGGGTCTCTGCCCTGATCTGGGTAGAGCATCCCCTCCGTGATGCAGCTTCCAACCCCTGAAGCTGAGCTTTTCTGTCCCTGTTAATCTCTAGCTAAGGACCTGGAATCTGGATGTAAAAGTGGGGTGGCGCTCTGGTAGGGTAATTGACAACAACAGTGATGTTCTCCTACATCCTAGGAGCTTGGGGTGGGGGCTGTAGGAACTTCACTGCGGCTCTTAGTCACCATTACCACCTCCCAACACAATCTGTCACTCCATTGACAGAACAAGGAGGATGCAGGCTAGACTCAAGCGAGAACTTCCCAGACACTGGGATGGTCCAAGTACACAGGAACAGAGGAGTCGTGGAGGCAGCAGTGTGCAGAGATTAAAATGGGCAGGATGACCTTTCCTGGACAGATATTCAATGGCCGGCTTACATGGGCTGGGCTTTACCTGGATCAGGTGCTACTGAGTAAAGCTGATGTCTATTGAGCCATTTGGAGTCTGAGGAGGTTGGCTAGACTGGAGTATCCCACAATCCCATCTTCCCTGGGGGCTGGAGCCTCTGTGCTGATGTCTCTAGAGCCAGAGGAGTGTGAAGACTAGAGTTGTAGTCTTGGAAGCATCCCATGTATTAACTAGCCTCTGTGTGCACCTTCAAAAGGTGAAGGTGGGTGAACTCCGAGAGCTAAGGGACCCTTACCCCTGTCCCCAGCCCCCATGACTCCTACTGGGAGCAATGACTAGGGGGTTGTCTTACCATGCAGCCTTCTAGAGAGAGCATGTCTATGCATGCTGGGTACATTTATATTTATATAAATATAAAGCTGCTCTTTCTAACATCTATGGCATGAGCTCCCCATTACAGGAGGGGTTTAGATAAAGGTTACTAGTGAGTACGTCAAGGCGGATGACTCCTTCTTTGCAGAAGTAGGGATGAGTTGTGGAGAGGTGAGAAGACGGAGTCTGTACCAATGAGTGTGTTGACAAGTCAGTGAGGACCAGACGGATGCAATGTCCTTGGGAAGATGCCTGCTGGTATCCAGATCCAAGGTATGGACAAGCAAGGGGGTACTCAGAAGAAAATTCACCATGCCACGGGGTGGGGGAGTGACCAGGCAGGGGCAGGTCACACATGCACCCTGTGGCTTCCTTAAGCCTTGCCTCCTGTTTGTTTGGATTCAGCCAGGAATCTACCCTCCTGACCCTGTGGCCTCAGGTTGCAGGGCTCAGAGCTGCCTTGGGGACATGGAGGGGGGCATCTGGTAACTGACCCCCTAAGCCTGATGCCCCCTGATCCTAAAGCTAGATAAGGGTGGGTCACCAGCTGACCTTGGGGCCTCAGGCCATTAGTAATGGGAAGGTGCTGACACTCAGGAGCCTGCCTCTAGGGCAGGAGGCCCTGGAAGGAGCCTCCCACCTAATGATGAGACTCACTGCCTCTCATTTCCAAATGTTGGCCAAACCTGAGTTACTTTTGTTTGTTTGTTTGGTTGGTTTGGTTTGGTTTGGTTTTTTTGCTTTCTTTTTTTCCAGACAAAAATCTCACTATGTAGCTCAGGCTGACCTAGAACTTACAATCTTCCTACCTCAGTCTCTGGAGATCTAGAATTTCAGATGTGCACCACCAAGCCCAGAGAGTCCTTGTATTTTAAAACTTAAGTATGTGCATCTTAAGAATGCAGCCTAATGGATTTTCATGAGTACACTTACCCATATTGTCACACCACCCTACACACATATTCACCCGTGGGTCACCAATCTCTGAATGCACATTAACCCACGTGGTCACTGTTCTCCCACGCACATTCACCCATGGGTCACCCAACCTCATCTGCACACTCACCCGTGTAATCATGCCTCCGCACATACACACTTACACCTATGCTCGCATGCACACTCACCACTGTGCAAGCGTCTTTGCAGCATGAAATGTTGCTAGCACCAGACTTCTTCATAACTCTTCCCCCAGCAATGTGACCACAAACTCATCTTATGAACTATTGAAGTGGGGACCCTTGTATATCTCGAACTCTTCACGCTGGGTTGTGTCTGTGAATTCCACAGTGCTAATGGATGAAGCTGTGTTTTGCTATCTTAACATGTTGCATAGGTTTGAATTGTATGAATATACTCAATTTATGTGCACCATCATTCCTGGTTTATGCAGAGCCTCATGCACGCTAGGGAAGTGCCCTACTGACTGAGCCCCAGTTCAAGACCTGCTCTCACACAAAAATGTATTCTACAGGCAAAAAAAAGTACACAGGAGTAAGCATCCAGATGAGGCTTCATAACACGAGCACACTGCACATCCTACATGCAGAAGAGGAAACAACTTTATCTGAAGCCCCCACATCCTATTTGACATGTCAAACTGCCTTCACAGATAACCTTCTTCCTGATTCTCAGAAGCATAGCTCAATCTTGAGATTTTACAAACTTGAAAAACATGGAATCTGTAGGACTGGCTTGCACTTGTTGAGTTCAGCGTGAAGTTTGTGAGATTCGTTCAAAGTGTGTGTAGCCCAGTGTGTGCTTTATTAGTGCTGCATAGTATTTTATGAATATGTAGATGAGTTTATCTGCTGGTGCCTGTTACACACAGTGCTTTTCTGAAGTTTCCAAGTGTGTCTTTGGCATACACAACATGTCTATGCTTCTTACTTAAAGTATCATTGGCGGGAGACAAACCTCTTAAAGTACATCAAGTCAGTTTTTAACTGGAGGACTATTCTCACAGAGGGCAGTCTGCACACACTTGCTGAACTCTGCCCAATTTGTCCACATTATTCAAGTCTTTCATTGGTGTGGTCCATCTGCTGCAATAGCGAGTCGATGTTGAAATGTTATTAGTAACTCAATCCAGTTTACTGTGCAGCCTTATAAGCTCTGATGAATGCATAGCTTCATGGTCCCATTACACAGAATTATTTCATTACTATAAAAATTCCTGGCCCCAGATCTTCATTCTTCTGCTACCCTAACCTCTGCTTTTAAAGAGTTTTTAAAAATTTATTCTTTTGATTTTTTTTGAGACAGGGTTTCTCTATGTAGTCCTGGTTGTCCTGGAACTTACTCTGTAGACCAGGATAGATTCGAACTCAGAGATCCACCTGCCTCTACCTCCCAAGTGCTGGGATTAAATGTGTCTGCCACCATTGCTTGGCTTTGTGTGTGTGTGTGTGTGTGTGTGTGTGTGTGTGTGTGTTTGCTCATAGTTTTGCTTTTTCCTGAATGCTGTCTAGTTAAAATCAGACAATATAATAATTATTATTATTCCTTTTGCTTAGCAGTATGCATTTAAACTTGTTGACACCCTCCCACTCTCTTTTAGATAGGGTCCCTCTATGTAGCTTAGAACTATATGTGTAGACCAGGCTGGCCTTGAACTCACAAAGATCTGCCTGCCTCTGCCACCTGAGTGCTGGAATCAAAAATGTGTGCCACCATGGCTGACCTCCCTATTTCTTCTTAACCTCCAATAATATTCAGTCTTATGGATTTACCATAGTTCATGCATTCACTGAGTGCAGGGCATCTGGTCGCTTTTGAGTTTGGTCAGTTTTTGAATACAGCTGCTATGAGCTTCCAAGGGTGGTGTTTTAGTATGAACTCCTCTGTTGGGTAAGCACCCCAGGGTGTCACCTCTAGGTATAGCATGTTGAGTTTGTCTTCGTAAGACAGTGCCAAACTGCTCCAAAGCAGAGGTGCCACTTCATATCCCCTCACCAGCAATGAAGAAAGGGTCCTGCTCTTCTCTGCCCTCATTCACATTTAGCATGGCTGGGGGTTCTTATTTTGCTCACATTTGAGGGGTGTGTGGCCTCTCCTGGTTGCCTTTGGTTCGTAGGTCTTTAATGACATGGGAGGTGGGGCCTCTTTCCATCTGTGTAGCCTGTGATGAGAAGATTGTTCAAATCTTTTGCTCACTGTTTCATCAGGTTGTTTCTTCTTATTGTTGACTTTTAGAGTTCTTTGTTATTTGAATACAAGTCTTTTAATAAACTAGTGTTATACAAACTCTTTCAGTAACTCACTTGAGAGGGGGAAAAGGCAGGAAAGATCATGAGTTCAAGGCCCAGTCTTAGCTCCATAACAACTTCAAGATGAGCCTGAACTACATAAGACTTCATTTTAAAAGAGAAAAGGGGGGCTGGTAGTGGTAGTGGTGCATGCCTTTAATCCCAGTACTCGGGAGGCAGAGGCAGGCAGATCTCTGCAAGTTCGAGTCCAGCCATGTGCATGATTCACAGAGTTCACCCACGACTACACAGAGAAATCCTGTTTCAATAAAAACAAAACAAAAAATAAAAAGGGGGGAACATATTAAACTGAAATTTCACATCATGTAACAATAGGGAAAACAGATTAATTTGTCATGATAGAAGGTAACCATAAAAATAAATAAAACAGCTGAGTGTGGTGGCATGTAACAATAATCCCAGGCCTCAAGAAACTGAAGAAGGCAGATTAAGAGTTCAAGGTCAGCCTGGATTACATGACTCTGTCTCATATAGACAAATGCTTTCACAGACACACACAGACGAGAGGCCTCATGTTATTCTATGTCCGCTGAGTCTTGTCCCCTGCTCCTTGTTCTAAGCCCAAATCTTGATCTCCCCTATTAAAAGGGCACTCGCAGGCTCAGTGGGTAAAGGCAATTGCCACCAAGCCTGACAACCTGAGTCCTGTCTCCGGGACCCACATGGTAAAAAGAAAGAAGTCACTCCTACAAGTCATCCTTTGACCTCCAGACCTGCACCCAAATGAGATTCCTATTTAGTCAAAACCAGAAAGTGTGAACTATGAATAGTAACACTCTGCTTCTCTCTGTTGAGTAGATGCATCTCCGAATCTACTCTGAATCATCTGAGCATCACCGATGTGGTTCACCTACTGGCCCCGCCCTTACTCATTCACCGTTAAAACCCTTTGATCGTCCACCCAGTATGAGTTCCAGCTCGCTCCCTCCGTACAGCCCTTTGACGCATTAAGCGTCAAATCTTCTGAGAACGTCTTCCTTCTCTGCTCCCACTTCCGGACCTTGGGACTCTAAGGATCAAAGAGAATCCGTCTGTCTCACATGGCCATCAACCTCAATTGTTTCTTCATCTTAAAAAATAAGGAGGAAGCCAGATGAGGTGATGCGTGTCTTTAGCAGGCAGATCTCTGAGTATGAGGCCAGCCTGGTCCACACAGTGAGTTCTAGGACAATCAGGGCTACATAGAGAAACTATAAACGAACAAACGAATGAACGAATGAATGAAAATGAGGAGGGGCTCAAGAGATGCCTCAGCAGTTAAAGAGTGCTTGTTGTTCTTGAAGAGAACCTGGTTTTAATTTTCAGCATTTACACAGCACCTCAAATCTGTCTCTCACTTCAGTTCCAGGGGTTCCAACAACCCTCTCTGACCTCTGATGGTACCAGATATGCACATAATTCACAGATATACATGCAAGTAAAACAAACACATAAAATTTAACAATACCATTTTTAAAATTTGTTTTTTATTTCTTGTTTGGTTTTTTTGTTGTTGTTTTGTTTTTGGTTTGGTTTGGTGTGTTTGTTTGTTTGTTTTTTGGATTTTTTTTTTTTGTGTTCGTTTTTGTTTTTTTTGAGACAGGGTTTCTCTGTGTAGCCCTGGCTGTTCTGGAACTCACTTTGTAGAGCAGGCTGGCCTTGAACTCAGAGAGATCTGCCTGTCTTTTTCTCCCTCATGCTGGGATTAAAGGCATGTGCCATCGTGCTCAGCCAAAAAAAATATTTATTTTTAAAAGTAAAGGGAATAATGCCACCTTCTAGGTCTTAGATCATCTGGTGTCTTGTAATAAAGAGAGGCTGTTATAGTCAGGGTTACTACTGCTGTGATGAAACACCATGACCAAAAATCAAGTTGGGGAGGAAAGGATGTGTTTATCTTACACTTCCACATTGCTGTTCATCATTGAAGGAAGTCAGGACAGGAACTCAAACAGGACAAGAACCTGGATTCATGAGCTAATGCAGAGGCCATGGAGAGATGCTGCTTACTGCTTTGCTCTTATGACCCGCTCAGCCTGCTTTCTTATAGAACCCAGGACCACTAGCTTAGGAATGGTACTGCACACAGTGGGTTGTGCCCCCTCCATCAATCGTTAATTAAGAGAATGCCCTACAAGTTTGCCTATGGCTTGTAGGCTTAATTGAGGGTCCCTTCTTTCAGATGACTTTAGTTTTTATCAAGTTGACATAAAACTATCCAGCACAGAGGCAGAGCAGGGTGAGGAATCAGCACCATACCTGGTCCCCAGGGAAGTATAGGGAAGGGGGGGGGGTTCTCTAAGAAACACCTGTGAATCTCCCCCCCCCCCTCCGCCATGGAAAGGAGCAGGAGGCTCTGAGGTCTTGTCTAGAGTCTCAGCATTACTGAAGAAGGGCCCTGGTCTGAGAGGCTGGAAGGCTTTTCCATAAACAAGCCAAGTTTACATCCTGAGAGAGACTTAGAATAATCCTTTTTGGAGACAATATCTCACATGGCCCAAGCTAGTTTCAAACTCACTATGTATTTGAGACTGGCCTTGAACTCTGATCCTCCTGCCTATACCTTTCAAGTGTTGTGATTACAGGTATATGCTACCACACATACTGCCTTAGGATATTCTGATCCAACTTCTTCATTTCATAGACTAAGAATCTGGAGACTGGAATTGCCAGAGACAGAGCAGAAGCCTGTGGGACAGGCAGGGATTTCTTGGTGCTATGACTGAGCATTAGTTATAGATTCCTAATACCTGAGCTATGAACTATTTGACTAAGGAGAAACCTTACTGTGTGACCCTGGACATGTATCTTTTTCACTCTGGGCTTTAGCTACTAGGAATGATTAGCCTCTGACTTCTTTGGGAGCTTATCTGGTCCCAAAGCTTGACAATCAAGAAGGTGGTTCTTGAGCTTGAAGGAAATTTGAGTCTGACTCAGTCCAAATGACTAAGGTGTGTTAGAGAGGAGAAGAGCAGAAGCAGAGAATGGGAAGTGACTGAATGAGACTGGGCAGGCACAGATGAGACCCCAGGGCATTAGAGTACACAGGGAAGCACTCTGCATGGGCCCAATGGGATAAATTCCCTTCCCTTGGGAAAATTTCTCATTTCTTTTCTGTACGCTAGCCACTAAATGGAGAATGGCATTTATGGTGGACTTGTTGAACCCAAGACTTCTCTCCTATTAGTACAGCTCAGGCCAGAAAGCTGGTCTGTGGGAGAAAGTGCTTGCTGGGCAAGCTGACAGCCTGATTCAGTCCTAGAACCCAATCTTTGGTAGAAGGGAAGGAACCAATGTAAGAATCAACTTACGAACATTGTCCTCTGACCTCCACACATGCACCAGCATCTACATACCCTTCCCCTTTCTTCCCCCACCAAAATAAAAATTTATTTCAAAATGTGAAAGCAGCCCAGCTAGGAGTATTTGACTCAGCTGGTAGAGTGCTTTGCCCAGCATGCACAAAGCCTTGGGTTCAGTTCCTAGCATCATAAGAAGTCTCAGGATTCAGATAGAAGCAGTAGGATCAGCAGTTCAAGGTCATTCTTGGCTCTTTAGCAAGACTGAGGCTAGCCTGAGCTACATGAGTCACATGGAATAGTATGCTTTTACTTCTGAATTTTGTACTTTAAATATTTCTTATGTGCTCCTGGTAGCTTTTAGCCCTTCCTGAAGAGTTTATATGTATGGGTCCATCTGTGACACTGTGTCATGCTTGGGGGACATGGTAGCAAGGCTCTTAGATGGAGCTTGGCTATCATACAACTGCATGGAGCAAGGCAGCCCTCCTCCCCATCGTGAAAGACTCCAGACTCTGCTATATCAGCTCAGCCTTGTGCCAGCCCCTATTCAATAACTCTAGGTAACCAGAGACATTGGGGCAGGTCAAGTGACTACTCAGAGTCAAGGTTCTTATAGTTTCTGGGCTATTTGCTGTTCCATTCACTAGAAACTTGGTTGGAAGTTCCTTATCAAGAAAGGAAACAGGAAGGAAGCAAAGGAGGAAGGAAGGGATAGAGAGAGGAAAGCAAAGGAAGGTGAACTTGAAACCACAGGCTATAAGAGCTCTCAAAGATGGCCTTGTTCACCTCTAGTTCTCTCTGCTGTTTCCTTCTCTCACAGAACAAGTGGAAAACCGAAGCTACAAGGTTCAGGAAGCCGTGGGTGTCGCTGTCCCAGGTGCTGAAACATCTCAGCCAGGTCGTGGTCCTTTATCTTGCTCTGAGATACTGAAGATTTCCTGTTTGTTCTCTTCCAGGAACTCTTAACCAAGGAAAAGAAAAGGCAGATCCTGAGGCAGAAGAGAGGTCACCGAAGGAGAAGGACATTGGGACAGAGGCTTCAGAGAGGCATGGCAGCGGCAGCCTGCCAGAGAGAAGAGACTCTTTGACATTGTTTTCAAACAAAGGCAGTTATCTGGAAAAGAACCAACCACCATACAACTCTAGTCTAAATACGAAATGACTGAAGAAGAATAAGAAATGTGTGTCTCAAGCGAGGCAAGGCTGAGCGTGTGTCAACACGAGCAAACTAATTCAGACGGGCATGCAAACACAAAGGGAGGAGTGATGGGCTGAGGATCGTTACTCTTTGTTTTTCTTTTCTTGCCTGATGAAAAATTTGCAAATTTTTATACCGCCACAGAGCAATCAAAACTGTGATTATGTTTCACAATTTTGACAGCTAGTTTCATGTACTTTAAGTAGTTCTGTTCTGTGTTAGACAATTCAAACAATTTGCCTTTCCTCGGGAAGCTGAGGAAGGACCACACGTACCTCCCTTCCCACTAAGCCTGTAACTATAGCATGTATAAAAACTTATTTATTTTTCCTCAGAGTGACCCTGGAGGTAGGTATTGCTTGAACAGATGAGAAATGGAGTATCAGACTGGCAGGTGCCTGTCAGAGAGTAGGATTGCAGTGGGAATTCTTGTTCTGTATCCTGCATTCTAAGCCACACACACACACCCAACCCTTGATATCTTCCTTGACCACAGCACAGCCACCCAGGCTCCGTGATTCTTGTGTGGACCCCTCCCTTCCCATCATCACCATGAGGTCCAGTGCATTTGCTGAAGGGATGAAGGAGAGAAACTGACCCTTTGCTGAGATGCAGGCTCCAACCTCCCTTCATGCTCCGCAGTTCTGATGGGGAGGAAGATCCAGTTTCCAGGCCTGACTGAAATCTGAGCCAGGTGCCCCCCTGCCTGCCCCCTGTGTTTCTCTCCCTGGTGTGGGGAGATGGAAGGGCTGAGGGTACAAGGAGAAGCATTGTTCCCTACTTCGCCTTGTGTAGCTGTGGTGGCCCAGCTGTCAGCAGAGCGTGGAGGAGTTTGTGTAACTTTGCTGGGGGTTAAGAGCAGGTCAGTGTGGGGCTGCAACCCAGGCCACTCTCCCAAGCCAGGCAGCCCCGTGGGAACAGGAATGCATACCTGCTGCCCATGCCCTGAAACTTAGAGGGCAGCTTGAGCCTTGGGGCATGAAGACGTACACCCCAAATTCCCCACTACCCTCCCCTAACCCTCAGTTTTGATACAGGCAGATCAGAGAAGCTTGACGGACAAAGGGCCAGGAACCAGGCTCTCCAGAACATACATTTGACAGGAAATACACTCAGGTCCAGAGAGGAGAGGAGAGAAGAGCTAACATGAACTTGTGGATCTTACTGAATATCATTCATTCATTCATTCATTCATTCATCAATCCAAGAAACAGGAGGAATGCTATACACAGACAGACATTATCCTTGAAGTGTATGATAGTTTTCATTCAGATTGCTATTCAGAGGTAAATGAGAGGCTCAGAGAGGGCATGAAAGACATTTTTCTCATCAGCTCAAATGGTGTCTAACTCCGAGGTTGCATAGCTGGTTTGAAGAGGTACATACCCACTGTAGGCCCCGTCCCTTCCACCAAAGATGATAACCAGCATATAGAGCATAGGAAGTCAGATAGATGAGGGTATCCTAGCAAGTCATCTGATCCTCTCCCCTGCCTCCTGACAAACTGCATGACAGAGTCATATCAATTCCATGCAACAATGTATTTGAGCAAAGCCCTTAATGGATTATCTTCTGGGAAGACTTCCAGGAGCCTACGAGTCTACCACCCTGGGAAGTTACTCTTGATAAATTCCTTCCTCCTTTGATTCATTTCCCCATTGGTCACATAGAGGATGTGAATGTAGCTTGTACTTCCTGCAAAGCTTTTCCCACTGCAGGGTGTGAGCGGCCTGGGAACAGAGTCACGGATGTGGGAGGCCAGAGGTGTGTTCACACCCTAGGATTTTGTCAGAGCTCCACAGAGCTGGATGGGTGAAGAAAAACACACAGTTTAAGCAGTGTTTCAAGGGCTTACAGACATCCTCATACGCTGTCAGGTTCATCCCTGGGGGTGGGGCAAGCAATTTATCCCTGATTCACCCAGCAGAGAGAGAGACTCTGAAGACATAGGTTGCTTACGGCCACCGGGTCTTTGAGCAGCAGACCCCAAAGCAACACTCAGGTCTCTGGCCTCCCAGCAGAGCCTCTTTCTCAAAGAGGCCATGCGATTTGGGTGCCTGGGTATGTGTTGGGGCCTGAGACTTAGAATGGCAGTGGCAGGTGTGTTCCTCCAAGGGAGAGAAATGCTTAGCTGGGCAGAGGCCCAGAGGCTGGGGAGTGGACGTAGGAGGAGGGGCTTCTGTCCAGTCGATGTATGGGAGGCAGAGTGAGTTCACAGCTTGAGTTAATGACCCCTGCTGTTCATATCGCCCATTCGTGGGAACAGGTGGCCAACATGGAGCTGACCATCTGTGGAAGGGGGCTGGCTGAGTGGGGAGGCACCCTCTGAGGTTCATGCGGAGACAACTTTTTAGACACTCTATCCCTAGGGAGACAGAGCCATGAACATATCCCACGGTCCCACAGTCATTCTTATCTTCCTTCAGATCCCAGTGGGCACTCCCCCATACCGTTGCACCTGCTTCCCGAAGGTCTCCCTCCCAGCCTCCTCAGCCATGGCAGAGTTCCCCTGTGTACAGAAGCCGCTTCTGCCATTCTTCTTCACCTCTACCCCTCCCCCACCCCAGCCTGAACCTGACCTCTACACAGGCTTTCTCTACAGTCTGATTCACAGTTTTAAACCTAATCACAGACTCTTTATGCAATTCCCAGGGGTCCACACCTTGGTCCTTGAGACACACCCCCTCACTTTCTGACATTGATCTTCCCTTCTCAAGACACAGCTGGTTTTCTCTCGGGCATTCATCTCCTTTGCACCTGACAAGGGTGAGCTCCATGTCTGAGGCCCACAGTGGGCAGGCTGGATCTTGGCCAAAAGATGAAATTGGCTGTTGTTCCCTGATGCACGCTGGCTTCCGGCCACTCGGTGCCTGCTGCACACCTGCATTGGCGAGTTAACTGACACCCCGTGGGGGTCCGAGCGAGGCAGGGCCTGGCTCTCTGTGTATATTGTCTCCTGTTGAGGAACACAATCTCCTCTTAGGTCACACCAGTTCCCTCTGGCCCCGGGGTGACACTTGCTCCTGGGTGAGACACAGAAGCCAGCAATGGCTTAGGAAGAGGACAGGACAGAGGCAAAAAACTCCTAGTCCCCCACAATGCCCCTCAAAGATGTAGGCTTGAGACTTTGTGCACTGGGAAGCCCTGAGACTTGATTTGTAGACTTTGTGCACTGGGGTTCCTATAAGATGTTAGGTTTTATCCAGACTATGGATGGAGGACTGGCACCCTAAAGAGTTGAAGATTCAGGCCACCCAGTGGCAAATATCAAGATGCCTTTTTTTCAAGACCTGTATCCTACTTGTCCTCCAAACCCTGAGGAACAGTAAAGCAAAAAGCTCTTACCCCTACATAGATGTGGATTTGAGATGGCTCTGTTCCTTCATCCTAGAATAGATGCCCTTTGTTCCATCCCAAAGAAAAGAAATGAATTCCTCAGGGCTGCAAAGTGTTAAGAATATCTGATGAGCTCAGAGAACTGGCCACTGACCCAGATGTTCACAGCAGCATAAGTCTGTCCCCATAGTGACCTCCTCACTCTGGCAGACACTGGTAACAGGACATTACCTAGCACAGCAGTAGAAAGGACAGAGTAGGGTGCACTTTTGGTTGGGACTGGGGCAGGCTTACTGGGCTCCTCCAGGTCTCCATGCAAACCACACATGTCTGCTAAGACTCATGGAACTCATGAAGTTCTGGAAAGGCCTCTTTAAACTGTCTTCAGAAAACAATGAATCTGCTGGTTCTGCTAATGTGCTAGCTCAGGTGTCAGTCATTTGAGTCAGGCCCAAATGTCAGGAGCATCCTTTTCTCAGTCCAGCTGCTCACACCTGCCACAAGAGACAAAAACAGCTGTGATGTCCTAATTCCCCACCTGCTTGGTGGGAAAAACATCAGCTTCCCTTCCCAGCAGCCCTCATATTTCATTGGCTCTGATTGACCTCTATATCTTTGTGGTGGTTTGAATGAGAATGGCCTCCACGGCTCATAGGTTTGAACAGTTGGTCCCCCTGTTGATGGAACTGTTTGGGAAGGAATTAGGAGGTGTGGCCTTGTTGGAGGAGGTGTGGCCTTGTTGGAGGAGGTGTGCTCTCGTTGGAGGAGGTCTGTCACTAGGGGTGATCTTTGAGATTTCAAAAGCATATTTCCAGTGCGCTCCTTTCTCTCCTCCTCTCTCCATCTCCCTCTCCCTCTCCCTCTCCCTTTTCCTCCCCCTCCCTCCTATTTGCTGACCAAGATGTGAGCTCTCAGCTGTTTCTGCTTCCATGCCTTTGTTCGACCAACATGGACTCTGACCCTCTGGAACTGTAAGCTCAGTTAAACACTTTCTTTTACAAGCTCCCTTGGTCATAGTGTTTTGTCATAGCAATGGAACTTATTTTTTTTTAGTTTTTCGAGACAGGGTTTCTCTGTATAGCTCTGGCTGTCATGGGGCTCGCTCTGTAGACCAGGCCTGCCTCTGCCTCCCAAGTGCTGGGATTAAAGGTGTGCACCACCACTGCCTGGCACAATGGAACTTATTAAGACAACCTTGAAATCAGTTACTATAGCAACAATGGGTGACAAGTAACAGATTGAGTAAATCCATCAAACCCTCAGGAAACATGAGAAAAGTGTCCTCAGGGAATAGAGGTATCAGTTTGTGGTAGAAAGGCAGCCAAGGGCAACACCCCACCCTGCTCCCTCAGCAAAGAGAACATTGTCCCCATTTAAGCCTAACTTTGAAAGGAACCATCTTCCCTTCCTCCCCTTTGGTGTCTTCCCATCCTTCTCCTGACTGTACAGTTCTGACTCCTATATAAGGTCCCCAGAAGCAAAGTCTGGTGATCAGAAGAGTGGTTTCTTCTACAGAGTGGGGTACACTTCTGGCTGTGACTGGAGCAGGCTTGCTGGACTCCTCCAGGTCTCCATGCAAACCACTGAATCAGAAGAGCTAAGCAGGGGTGGCCTCTAGGGCACTCGGCAATGTCTCAGTCACTGGAGCACCCCCTTAACCTGAGTGTTTTTCCTTAAATTGGGGGGCTGGGCTTTTTAATCCCCTCCTACCACTTAGCCACTGGTGGCAGGCCTCCTAGGAGTGTATAACCTCCAGGGAA
Source organism: Mastomys natalensis (assembly GCA_021653895.1). Classification (NCBI taxonomy): domain Eukaryota; kingdom Metazoa; phylum Chordata; class Mammalia; order Rodentia; family Muridae; genus Mastomys; species Mastomys natalensis. The sequence goes on from JAJTUV010000176.1 coordinate 715,482, forward strand.
GGCAGCTCCTGCTCCTCAAGGGCAGTTCTCCAGAGATGAGGCTACTGGGAGGCAATAGCAGCTGCCATTCATAGCCTCTTCCCAGCTATGGGCAGTTTTGTCAGCCTCTCTATACTCTTGAGTCTGAGCTCTCTCTGTGTAGCTACTCTAGTTACATTCTAATTAATTTCTCTTGCCAGTTGCCTCCTGCATTTGAGGGTTCACACTGTGCCTTCTTGAGGCCTTTGCTCATCTGATTTGAGTGCCCCCTATGTAAACTTAGATACAAAAGATGTTTGTAAGACGTGTGACCAGCAAAAGATTAGCCCTCTCACATATAAAAGGTTTCATAAGATCAATAATAAAATATACAAATGCTGCAATATAAAAATTGGTCAAAGGGTATGATTAGGCAATATTGCAAAAAAGAGAAAAGAAATAGGGATCATCGATATAGATATGAGAAGGTCCCTGACCCCACTAGTAATCAAAGAAATTCAAATTAAAACAGTAACTGGAAATCATTTTTCCCCTTGTAGTTGGTAACTGTTCCATGCTGATGACAGTGTGAAGAAAGGGCTGCCCTGTGCACTGTGGATAGACAGCAGGAGTCTAAAGAAGTTTCTGGAAGGTAGTTTTAAAAATCTCAGTAACTTTATTATAAATGTACACGACCTTAGGCGCTACAGTTCAGCCTCCTGATAGTTATCCAAGTAAGGAGACCATGAAGCCGAAGAGATGGCTCTGTGGGTCACGTGCTTGCCATGCAAATATGAGCTCAGTCCCAGTATCCACATAAAAGCCAGGCACAGCAGCACAGGCCTGAGATCCCAGCACTAGAAAAGAAGAGAGAGGCTTGCTGACCAGCCAACTATCCAATCGGCAAGCTCCAGCCAGGCTCAATGAGATTAAAAATATAAGGTAGTGTTATGGTTTTATTGTCCTGAAAAGACACTGTGACCATGGTAATTCTTATGAAGGAGAACATTTCATTGGGGCTGGCTGACAGTTCAGAGTTTTATCCATTATCATCAAGGCACGAGTATGATGGCGTTCTGGTAGACATGGTGTTGGAGAAGGAGCTGAGAAGTCTACATCTGGATCAAGCAGGCAGCAGGAAGACACTGAAACACACTTCCTCCAACAAGGCCACACTTCCTAATAGTGTCACCCCCTATGGACCTATGGAGGCCATTTTTATTCAAACCTCCATAAGTGGACACCTACCACCAGCAGAAGGATGGAACTGTTAGCCACAGCATATAGACACACACAAGTTGTGTGTGATGCAAGCTTTTGACAGGCAGCAGCTCAGTTCCCAGGAGCAAGGTTATCAAAGGAAGAACCTGGAGAGAGACTATGTAGGAGACCATGATGGAAGCTACAAGGCTTCACGTGACTGAACGCCCAATTAAACCCTACTTCTAATGGGTATAATTGGTCACTAACACCAGTTCAGACCCAGGGCAAGGGAATGAGACTCCACTTTTTGAGATAGTGACAAGATCTCATGGCAGAAGGGCAGGTGAGGTGGGAACTACTGATGTTGTCTTCTGTGGAAGACAGTCTGTCAGAGTCTCCAATGCTGAACTAGAATCTGGGAGGAGAAAGACTTAGAAATGCTAGTCTTGCCTTGAAATCTCAAAGACACCTGTGCATAAAGCTACTTAGAAGAGTGCCAAGAGACAAGGCGAGGGGGAAACAGAAAAAAAGGGAAAGGGGGAGGGGAGGGGAGGGGAGGGGGAAGGGAGGGGAGGAAAAAGAGAAGAGAGGTCCAGTTTAGATCATATTATTTGAGCCTGACCAGGCCTCCTCTGTTGAAACCAACTTCACCCCATCCTTATCTGTCCTAATCGGCAACAATCCCCTTTAGCTTAAGCCAGTTGGTACTGTTTTCTTTTTGTCTCTTGAGGCAGGGTCTCCAGGCTGGCCTAGACCTTGCTATGTAGCCAATGCTGACCTTGAATTCCCAATCTTCCTGCTTCTGCCTCCCAGGTGCCATGATTACAGATGCACGTCACCATGCTTGGCTCTTGTTTTCATTCTTTAGTCACTTGAAGAAACAAAAGACTTTCGTACGGAGTTTCCTCCTTTTAAAACACTCTGACACATTGCTTGAATTTTTCTGCAGTGTTTAAAAATGCTAAGCAGGATAGGGATATAGCCCAGTTTGTAGAATACTCACATAGCAAGCATGACATCCAGGGTTTGATACCCCAAACCCCATCAACTGGACATGGTGATATACTTCTATGGTCCCAGTACTTGAGAGGTAGAGGGAGGAAGAAGTCCAAAGTCACCCACAGCTGTGTAATAAGTTCCAGACCAGTCTGGGAAGTAGGAGACCCTGTCTCCATCATCATCATCGTCATCATCATCATCATCATCTATCCAGGCTTGGTGGCTCAGACCATAGTCCTGGTGGATCAGTTATTTTTCTTATTGATTTGACAAAACAGAGCCTAAGGAGAGAAAGTTACTTTGACACAGTTGGATGGTACAGTGTCATCACTGAGTGACATCACTCTCACCATTGGAGTGAGAAGGTATAGTGTAAGGAGCTTGAGGCAGCTGATCAATTTCTATCCATAGTCAGAAGACAGAGAGATGAATATTGGTTTTCAGCTTACTTTCTCCTTTTTATCCATCCAGGGACTCCATCCCATGTGATATTGGCACCCACATTCAGAGTAAAACTTCCCTCTTCAGTAACCTTTCTGGAAACAGCTGGATGGTGGTGGTGCAGGCCTTTAATCCCAGCACATGGGAGGCAGAGGAGGGTGAATCTCTGAGTTTGAGGCCAGCCTGGTCTACAGAGTGAGTTCTAGGACAGTCAGAGTTACACAGAGAAACCGTCTTGAAAAACCAAACCAAAAAAAAAAAAAAATCTTTCTGGAAACATCCTCATAATACACCCAGATATGGGCTTCCATAATGATTCTAGATCTAGTAAAGCTGCCAATGAAGATTACCCATCACGGATAGATCTATCCCTTATCAAATGTGTCCCTTTAAACTGTGATGTTCCACCACTATCCCATAAAAGCTCATCTTCATCTCATAATGCAAAATGAGATTCATTTATTCCATCTCTAAAAGGCTTCATAACCTTAACCCTCTTCAAAAGCTGGGAGTCCAAAAGGTCTTCTGAGACTCACGCCAACCTTTCTACTGTGAGCCTCTATAAAATCAAAACACAGGACACACACATCAGTACACAGTGGTGTAGAGTAAACACCCCTACTCCAAAAGGGAACCATGGGTACATGGCAAGATAAGATTGACCAAAGCAAGACCCAAATCAGCAAAGCAATGCTCACTGTCCATACCCAGCAGCTCTGTGGCCCAGCTTGTGCTCCACTCCATAGCCACAGCTTTCCTTGGTGCATAGCCCATGGCCCTGGTATCTCCCAGCATGCTGGGCTCTTCACTGCAACCTAGGCTTCACCTTCTTAGCCTTTCTAGAACCTTGGTGGAAGCATTCCCTATCCACTTGCTCTCATATCTGTCATGCTTACAAAGCCACTATCCTGTGACTGATGCCAAGTTCTCCCACCAGGTCAAGATGTAGTCTAAGGCCCCCTTAGGCCACAGTTACAGAGGTCTCCATGTACCCTTGAGATTGTCTCTGATGGTTATTTTCGAGCAAGGAACCTCTTCAACTGCATTCTTAATTCAAGCTTTCTCCTTTCAACAAATTTGGATATTCACAAATTGAGGCTTTCTATTTGGCTGGGGTCTTACCCTCAGGGTGCCTTTCCTATTGCTCCAGAAAAGAGTCAAAAGTTTCTCTTTGGGCTGGAGAGATGGCTCAGTGGTTAAGAGCACTGACTGCTCTTCCAGAGGTCCTGAGTTCAGCTCCCAGCAACCACATGGTGACTCACAACCATCTGTAATGGGATCTGATGCCCTCTTCTGGTGTGACTGAAGACATCGATGATATATTTGTGTGTGTGTGTGTGTGTGTGTGTGTGTGTGTGTGTATAAAATAAATAAATCTTTAGAGAGAAAGAAGGAAGGAAGAAAGGAAGGCATGTGACTCAATTGTAAATGATTGAGTGGCATAGGTATAACCCTACGTGCAGGCACAGTAATATGAATCACCACACAAAAGCCAGGGCTTTAATAACCTTTATTCTTGTGTGTGTGTGTGTGTGTGTGTGTGTATGTAGAGACAGGGTTTCTCTGTGTAGCTCTGGCTGTGCTGGAACTCACTCTGCAGACGAGGCTGGCCTTGAAATCAGCGATCCACTTGCCTCTGCCTCCTGAGTGCTGGGATTAAAGGCATGGACCACCAGCAGGCAGCTTTGATTGGTGACCTTTTTCCTACCATTATCATTTCGTTGTCAGTGGAGCACTTCCACTTAGATGCAGTGTTCTCACTAGTTCCCAAACTTTCTAGGAAGTTCAAGCACATTCCAACCACACTAACCAGCACCCTGGTGTCACAGCATGCTTTCTGCACCAAAAGACAGCAATGCAGGCAAAAGAATGATATAGGCAGAATCGTTCTGTAGGAAGTCCAAAGTTCAGCTGGTAGGCCGGGGTAGGGGGAATGGTGGGAGAGTTATGACTAAAATGGAAGTAAAGGGGTTTTCTAGGCAAGGAGCCACACAGGAGATGTACTTGGCATGATCCAAAGGAGGGCCTAAGGGATAGTGGTACACTAAGGTGACAGGCAAGAGCCTACCTGGGAGGGCTCAGAACACCAGAATAAGGAGTTAGGTTTTATCCTGAAGACAGAGGAGCCATGATGGGAGGGATCCAAATAGAGATATTAGGGCAGATTTGAGATGAGAAGGGAGCTACGGTGAGGATGTTCAGGGTAGATAGGAGAAACCTGAGTAGGGCAGGTAGCTATGCAGTGGTCCAAGTAATCAATAGTAAGGACCTAAATCACCTTATATCCTTCCTGTGGCTTCTGTGTCCGAGTCCACTGAAGAGCAGGCATTCCTGCTGCTTATGTCCAGGGCCTGTGGTTGGACAGAGAGGACATCATCCTGCCAGAGCTCCCCTCATTCAGTTCTGTGGCCTCCACCACACCCAGGTCCTGGCTTTGGGTAGGTGTGTCTCTATGTGGCCATGTGCCATCAATATGCTGGGAAATCTCAAGTCTTCAAATACTAGTGGTTAAAGTAATCTTAAAACTAAGACCTGACCTCACACGCCACAAGAGAGTCCAAATACTCTACCTGGATTATCCAAATGAATCTTAGCACGTTGTGAGGGTGAGTCAATTGAACATCCCTCCACAGATGGGAAAACTGAGTCTTTGCATCATACCTTTAAAGCCACTTGCCCTCTGGCTTCTGAATCATCCTAAGATTCCATTCCCAGGAAGGCCCTTGGCTTCTGTCCATACTCAACAAATGCATCCTACAATTAGCAGCCTCAACCCCCACCTCTATAACCACCAAGCTGGGCAAGTTAACCTGAACCCTCTCTGCCCCAGAGCATCCTGGGATACAAGTCCTCTTACTGGAGGTTGAACTTCCCAGGGACTGGCAACTGGTTTTACTTTCAGTGAATATGTCTCTTTTAAAAATACAAATCCAAAGTCCGAAGTATACTTATATCTCTAACCACAGGCTTGGCATTGGATCAGGGCCATGTGCTAGGGTTCCAGTCCATGCTTAACCAGGGAAACAAGAGGAAGGAGTTGGGAGGCAGAAATTGTTCCTGAACTGGAGGTAGACGGGGAAGAAAGAGGCACAACACCTTTTCTGGAGCCCTCTCAAGTCTAGGCTGCTGGGAATGGATAAGAAATTGGTCCAGCCTTTGGCAGACCAAATTGAGCAGTTGTGGTGTGCAGGGCGTGCAGTGCTTAAACGCAATAGCTGATCTAATCACCAGGCTTGTTCTCTGGGAGGCTTTTTGCTGCATTTTAGCACAGAAAAGTGTTGTCTTTCTCTCTTTTGTGGCTCGGGCTGCTATTTAAGAAAGCAAAAAAAAAAAAAAAAAAAATCAATATGCCTTTTCTGGCTTTCAGTCTTTCTCCCCCAAAAGGTGTTTCTTTGGGAGGGGAAGAAAGGTGGAGTGGGGGGTCGAGGAACGTTTTTGTCATTCATAAGCCACGGTGACAAATCCTTGACATCATTCGCGGGTTCTATCGATCAGCTCCATCCGCGGCACCAGAGGACAAATAGAAATCATTTGTCTGTCCAGGCTCCCAAACAGCCCGAGACAAAGGGCTGCAGCAGCAATCAGCAGCTGGAGGTATTAGCAGCAGGTCAAGTTCGGAGGTCAGAGGTCAAACAGGTTGTCATCAGTTTCTCACAGCTATCAGAGCAAGGACAGGGGAGGGGTGGAGTGAAACCCACCACTACCACAGCTGGTTCTTATTAGCCCAATCCTGCCTCTTTGTAAAGAGAGATGGGCTACCCTCCCCCAGGGACACCCCAGGGTGCTGGGTTTCATGGGATGGCTGCAGGGCTGGAGTTGGTGAGGGGGACAGAGAAATAAAGGAGCGAGATGGGAGCTCTGCCTCCTGCTAGCTCCCAGGGGAAACTGAGTTATTCTGTCTTGGGAGGAGAGAGGGAGAGGGAGAGGGAGGGGAGGGGGAGGGGAGGGGGAGGGGAAGGGGGAGGGGGAGGGGAAGGGGGAGGGGAGGAAGAAGGGAGGGAGAGGGAGAAGGAGAAGGAGAGGGAGAGCACATTCTCTGGAGTTTCTTTAGAAGTCCAAGCAGTGAGTTAATCCTGTAAAACTGGAAATAGCTTAGATGACCTGAGACACTAGGGTTAGAGCCAGGGGACAGTTGAGTTATTTTAAGTCAGTAGGTACACACCACCTGTTTTGGTTTTACCTCCCACTCTCAGGATGAGACCAACACAAGGAACAATGAATCTAGAGAAAGATCTGGAAGTGTGGGGTGGTAGATCCAGTGGCAGTGGAGTGACACACAGCAGGTCACAGCACAGCAAAAGCTGTGATGACATCCAAGTCTTAGGTGGACACTTAGCATACAAGCCAAGGACTGGGGCAGAGGTGAGCTCACCTTTGCATCCTCCAGAGCCCCGAGAGGCCTAATTATCCCATTTTTCAGATAGAAAGACCAAGACTGGAATACAAGATCACCAGTATCACTCACGCGTATAAAGCATAGGTACGAGACTGGAGAGATGGCTCAGGGTTAAGAGCACACACTGCTCTTACACAGGATCTGTATTCCTTCCCCAGCATCCATGTTAGACATCTCACACGTACCTGCAACTCCAGCTCCAGGGGATTTGACATGTCTGGTCTCCACAGGCGCTGCACTCATGTGCACATACCTCCACACAGACATACATAATTTAAAATAATAAAGATAAATATTTAAAACATTAAACACACTGTAAATTAAACACAATGTATCAAGGTCCTTGGCTTAAGAATGCGAGTCTGTGGTCATGCTAAGAGGAAAATGGCTAGAAGTAGGAACAGCACAGGGTTTCCAAAGGCAGAGCTCTAGGGGAGGAGCAAAGGGCCTTTTGGAAGACCAAAGAAGGAAGCTGTGTCTCTTCTCTTCCTCCTCCTCCTCTTCCCCTCCCCCTCCTTTTCCTCCTCTTCCTTCTCTTCTTCTCTTTTCCTTCTCCTCCTCCTCTGCTTCTTCTTTTTGTCTCCTTCCCTTCCCCTTCCTCTTCCTCCTCCTCTTCCTCTGCCTCCTTTAGTTTTTTGAGACAGGGTCTCACTGTGTAGCACTGGCACTCACTATGTAGACCACCCTGAGAGCTTTAATCAAAGGCATGTGCCACCATGTGCCTTTTTGTTTGCTGTTTTGTTAAGACAGTCTTCCTATGTACCCTAGACTGGCCCTGAAGTCATGATCAGGACCCCTGCCTTAGCTTTCTGAGTGCTGGGATCATTTTCTTTTTATTCTGCATGTGACACAGTACATCTAATAGAAGCCTTTCCATTGGCACTAGTTACTTTCATTGCTGCTGTGACAAGATGGCATGACCAATGCAACCTAGGGAAGGAAGAACTTATTTTGACTCCTTTTTGTCCACAGAATGGTGACACCCACAGTTAAGGTGGATCTTCCCACTTCAATTTACCTATACTAGACAAAATTTCTCACAGGCAGCTGGGCTGTGATAGCCCATGCTTTTAATCCCAGCACTTGGGAGGCAGAGACAGCTGTGTAGGTTTGAGGCCAGCCAGTTCTACAGAGTGAGTTCTTGGACTATACTGAGACACCCTGTCTTGGAAAACCAAAAGAAGAAGAAGGAGGAGAAGGAGGAAGAGGAGGAAGGAGAGGAAAAGGAAGAAGAGGAAGAAGATAAAAATGAAGAAGAAAATAGTTTTCTTTGATTAGTCTATTAATGTTGCTTTAAATGAGCAATATGTGTACATGATTCATAATTCATAAAACTCAATACATGCTGGGCAGTGGTGGCACACACAGCACTTGGAAGGCAGAGTCAGGTGGATTTCTGAGTTCGAGGCCAGCCTGGGCTACAGAGTGAGTTCCAGGACAGCCAGGACTACACAAAGAAACCCTGTCTCAAAACAAAACAAAACAAAACAAAACAAAACAAAACAAAACAAAAAAAAACAAAAAAATCCTCAATACTAGGCTTTATAGAAGCCTCCCATCATCTCTATTCCCAGGACCCCAATTCACCACTCTAGAAGCATATTTATACTATAGTATTCTGCTTATTCACAAGAGAGATTTGAAGGTCAGATAAGTACATGGATCTATTAGAAGGGTTTTGACATGTATAGATGAAAGAAAGAGCAGGAAGAATCCAATAGTCATGGGAGAGACTCATACCTATAAATTTTATGTTTCTTTATTTTAGGATGATTCTCACAAGCTGCACATAATTTGAGTTTTGATTTAATTTTAAGTCTTTGTTTTTTAATAAAGAGATTTTTACCCATTTACATTTTTTTGTTTAACTGACTTGGTCTTCTTACAGAGACAAACCACCGTCTTTAGTTTTAATTCATAACAGACTCTTCTTTCTGTCATAGACTCTGGTCTCTAATCTTCAGTGTCTCTTTTCCTTTGCTTTCCTAGTGCTCAGGAAGAAATTTTCATTCCATACCGACTAACTTAATTTAAAAAAAAATTCTGGCCGGGCGGTGGTGGCACACGCCTTTAATCCCAGCACTTGGGAGGCAGAGTCAGGTGGATTTCTGAGTTCGAGGCCAGCCTGGTCTACCGAGTGAGTTCCAGGACAGCCCGGACTACACAGAGAAACCCTGTCTCGAAAAAACCAAAAAAAAAAAAAAAAAAAAAAAATCTGTATATTGTAATTATTCTTCATTTTTATTTTGAGATCTTTGAGTCATAAATAATAATATAAGCAAACCCATATCCCTACCATCCACGATTAATGTGCCATAATCAATTTACTGTCCTTTAGCTTCAAGTTCACCTACACTGTAGGTCTTAAAGTTATCCGGTTTTGCTATACCAAACCCACCCCCCAACCTGTAAATGCATCTCTTTTGCCTGCTGTGTTAGGCTTTGAAGGTGGAGGACGCTAGAGGAATACTGCCTTGCTTCCAGACTGTCTCTGACTGCAGCACATAGAAGAGCCCCTGGTGTTGTCTCTACAGTAGCTTACACTGGCTCCCCTGATACCACCCTCTTACTGCCACAGAAACAACTGTGGCGAAGAAGTCACACCCCACTGAGATCTGAGTGACTCTTTTCAGATAGGTATTTCATCTAAGTAAGTAGGGAAGAGTTCTGCCGTTGAGCAACACTGTTAGCCCCTACTTAACTTCTTGTGTGTGTTAAATTTTTCTAAGTTTTGTTTTTGAGACAGAGTTTCTCTGCTTGTGCCAGGCTGTCCTTGAATTTACAGAGGTCTACCTGCTTCCGCCTCCCAACTGCTGGGATTAAAGGAATATGCCACTACAGCCTGGTTTTTTTTTCCAGATTTTTTTTCTCTTGATTGGATCCTGAACAATAAATTTATTAAAGTTGGTATTTCTGCAGGACATGGTACAGAAATTCCCCTGGAGGAATTAAAAGGTGGCATGTCCACCTTTTAATCTTGCTTATGGTGTATTTTTCCTTCAATAAGATACAATTTTGGGGGCTGGAGAGAAGACTCAGCAGTTAAGAGCACTGACTGCTCTTTCAGAGGTCCTGAGTTCAATTCCCAGCAACCACATTGGTAGCTCACAACCATCTGTAACGGCATCTGATGCCCTCTTCTGGTGTGTCTGAAGAGTGTACTCACATACATAACATACATATATAATTTTAGTACCATTAAATCTATTTTTTCTTTTAAAGGATCTTACTATATTTTTCTTTTCAATATGAAATAATCACCTTGGGCTATGAGCAACCCTTTCCAATATTTCTTCTAATTGTTTCTTATGTGGAAGATACTAACACATCTGTATTTTATTTCTGTGACTGGCGTGTCACAGCTCTATTATTAAGTGGCATTTCTTTCCTCTGGTGATTAGTGGTGACATCTCTAACGTATGCTGTGGTCCCCTATATAAATATGAATGTGTTCCTGGACTCTGGGTTCTTTTGGTGTATTCATCTGTGCCCGTATGAATTAGGATTGAAAATTTCCAGCAAGAGTTTCAACATTCTTGTGAGTTAAAAACGAAAGCTTACGTTTATGCCCATAACTTCTGAGGCAAGCTCTCCCCCATGGAAATATTCAAGGACTCATATTTCTTCCATCCTCAGGCTCAATCATCCCTTGAAACCCACGCACTGACACATTTGAGTTCAGACCGCTGGGAGAGAAAGGAACAAGGTCTGAAGATGGCAGTCCTGCTGCTTTAAGGATGTAGCTCAGAAGGGAGACTTCTCACATTTGCTCAGATTCTATGAGCAAGAATATATTCTCATAGCTTCACCTCCCCCCAGAAATGTCTTGGAAGTGCGGTGCCCGGCTAGGCTGCCATGCACTGAGCCATCGCTCTATTACAAGGAGGAGACACTAGATTTAGGTGGATGGGTGGTACCTTCACGATGCACCGTGGCCAATGTCACACTGTTTCAACGATTTTCCACTTACCAGCTAGCTCCCTCCCCCTCAGCAAAGGGCTCCAATGGCTCAAATATCCTGCCTTACATAGCTTTAGTTATCCATTGCTGACTTATAAACCACCCCGGTAGTGTCTTAAACAATGAGTGAAGATAGTGAAAGCCAAAGATGACAACATCATTGAGCCTAAGTTGCTATGCAAATGACTCCAACTTTGGAGCTCCACCAGTTGGCTTCCACATCCCTCAAACTCCTTTTATATTTGCGCACTTGTAATTTGGGGTACCACAGGATACTCCAGACTCTGTGTTTTCCCAGCTTTGTTCTAGAACCCATCATTTCTCCACAGACCTCTTAGAGTTCTCTTAGAGGAGGAGTGGTATTAAAAACAGAGCTGGAAGCACTAGCTGGTGAAGTTGCTGCTGGAATTCACTGCTTTTAAGGACCAATGTTCACATCCCTAGAACATTCCATACATAAACATCTGTGCATTAATGTATATCTCCAATTCAAACTCATCACCACACAACCAATTACCCTGCCTATGTGTAGCTTTGTGCTATAGTGAAGACCTTGGCTCTTATCCCATAATGCATATGTCCAACCACAGTAGACATTTTCATGATTGTTACTACTTAGGTCAGTATACAAAGCAGTGGACGGCACTGTGACATCTGCATGTGTATTTGTCACACTTTGCTTTTATTTGTCCCACTGGCCGTACTGTCATCACCTCCCTCCCTCCAGCTGCTTCCCTTCTCTCCTCCAGTTAGTTCTCCTTCTGCTATCTATTCCATGTGTTTCATTGTTCTCTACTTTTTCCACCTCCCTCAAGATCTCTCCCCCCCTCTCACCATCCTCTTTCCAGCTTCCTGACCTATAATGGTAATACACACTTAAGACACGTACACATGCCGGGCAGTAGTGACGCACGCCTTTAATCCCAGCACTTGGGAGGCAGAGGCAGGCGGATTTCTGAGTTCGAGGCCAGCCTGGTCTACAGAGTGAGTTCCAGGACAGCCAGGGCTACACAGAGAAACCCTGTCTCGAAAAACCAAAAAAAAAAAAAGACACGTACACATACAAATGCAGCAATTTAAACCTAAGCTTCACATAGGAGAGGAACCATGCAGTTTTAATCTTCCTGAGTCCAGCTTATTTCACTTAACATAGTGAGTTCCCGTTGTATGCATTTATGTGGAAACACACTTTCATTTTCCGTTGTGACTGCAAAAAATTACACTGTGCATATGTGGCACATTTTCTTTACCTGTCTAGGGCATCTAGGCTGGTTCAATTTCCTAGCAGTGGCAACTAAAGCAGATGTGCAAGTCCCTCCATGGTATGTCAACTTACAGTCCTTTGGGTAAATACCCAAGAGTGCTATAGCTGGGCCATTTACCCTTTCACGCAATTCTAAATATTTAATTAATTATCACTGATTTACTCATTAACCATGAATTATTTAGAAATCTGATTTTTAATTTTAAGCCATGGAGAGGTTTATTACTGTGCTTTCTCTCTCTTTCTTCTCTCTCTGTCTCTGTCTCTCTCTTTCTCCCATTATCATCTGAGAACATGTTCTGTCTAAACCTGGATATGGTAGTGCACACTTGTGATCCCAGTACTTGGAAAGCCAAGGCAGGAGGATCCTGAGTTCTAAGCCAACCAGTTCTAGGTTACAGAGCAAGACTCTGTCAAAAAACAACAACAGGAGCTGGAGAGATGGTTTAGCAGTTAAGAGCTCTGGCTGTTCTTGAAGAGGACCAGGGTTTGATTCCCAGTGCCCATATGGTGGTCACAACTCTCTGTAACTCTATAGTCCCAGAAAATTTCTCGTCCTCTTCTGGCCTCTGTCAGTACTACATGAATATGATATGTAGACACACATGCTAGCAAGATACCCATACACTTAAAATCAAATACTATTTTTTAATGCACGTTGGCATTTTGCCTGTACTGGTGTCTGTGTGAGGGTGTTGGATCCTCTGGAACTGGAGTAACAGTTGTGAGCTGTCATGTGGGTGCTGGCAATTGAACCTGGGTTCTCTGGAAGAACAGGTGAACCCTCTAGTCTCCATATAAATAAAATAATAATAACAACAACAACAGCAGCAAAGCCAACCAATGACCTGTTCAGTGTCCTGTGTGCTTTCTTTGGGACACTTCGGGGTTTCTTCTATGTCTAATATGTAGATACATTTCTTGTAAGCATTCCATATGTAACTGGAGAAATTATGACTATAGGTACAACAATGGTTTGCCATTAAAAGTCACTCTGAAAATGTGCAAAGTATTCAGATCTTTGGGGCAACACAGAATGAAGAAAACACTAAATTCATGCTATTCTTCTGCAATGTAAACTCTTTGGACATAAAAAAATAAAGACTGGAAAAGAATAAACAAAAATGAAAACAAATATTGACTGTGAGTAGTAGGAAGGTAGGTGATTTTTTTCTTCTTCTCAAAATGGTGCATAGGGGCCAGAGAGAGGTCTTATTGGTTAAGAGCACTTGCTGCTCTTCCAAAGGGTCCAGGTTCAGTATCCAGCACCCACATCAGGTGGCTCACAACCGCATACACCTTCAGTTCCAGGGGATCCATGCCTTCTGCTAGACTCTGCAGGAACAAGGCACACATGCAGTGCACATAGACATAAAATAAAAAGAAACAAAAATCTTAAAATAGTATGCAACATTCCTTTAATTTATAGAACAGCAACCAAAGATCCTGGAAAGATTGGTTTGATAAGTCCACAATGGATCAAAATCTTTAACTCAACAGACAGTCTGGGAGCTCCTGTCGTGTTTGAGAGTGTGTAAAGAGCTGTGGACCCAAGGTTGAGAAATCACGGTCACTTTCTCCAAGGTCTGACTCCTCACTAGCAGGAGCAGGGCAAGCACAGGAACCTTACAGTACAGTAGGTTGAGAAGGGCTCATGAATTTCCATGCACAGTAAGGCTGGGGACTTGAGTGGGGAAAATCGATTCAAATTTAGCAAGGGAACGGTTGTGCAAGGTTCCTTGAGGGACCTGGAGAAGACCTCAAGGAGGAGGCTCAAGGAAGAAGAATGCCAGATGTTCATAATTTTATAATCTACAAATCTTTAAGTGTACAATCTCATTGCTGTTTACCCATGTCCACTGTGAGGAAGATATTACTACCTTCATAACCACATTTAGGAGGCAAGAACTAGGACTCCTGAGATGGCTCAGTAGGTAAAGGTGTTGGCCCCACAGCCTGGAAACTGAGTTTAATCCCCAGAACCCATGTAAAGGTAGAGGACGGCAACTCCACAAAGTTATCTTATGATAACTGTAGGTGTGCTAAGGTATGCACACCCTCCCCCACACACACATCATGACCACTCATGTGGTATGCATAAATACATACGGATAAAAACCTCATACACAGAAAATAAGATAAATCCTTTAAAAAAAATGTCATTGTGCATCTATAGCATATATTCTTTATCCCTGCATCTGTTGATTGACATCTGGGTTAATTCCTCTTCCTTGCTATTATGACTAAAGCAGCAGTAAATATGGATATGCAAATATCTCAATAGCTACAGAGTCCTTTGGGCACCTCCACACTGATTCTCATAGTGTTGGCCCCAGTTTCCACTGTACCCGTTGTGAATAAGTATTCTTCCCCACCCCCACATTCTCACCAGCATGTGCTGTCTTTTGTTGTTGCTGTTTGTGATAGCTCTTCTGACTAGGGTGTAATAGACTCTCAAAACAGGTTCAATTTGCATTTCCATGATAGCTAAGGATGTTGAATTTTATAAAAAATATTCATCAGCCATTTGTGTTATTCCTGTTCAGAACTGCCTGCTGTGTTTCTTAGCCCATTTGTTAGTTGGAAGTTTGGGAGTTTTATTTAATTCTTGCAGAAAAAAAATCTTTTTAAATGCAATCAGAAAGAGCCACGAAATGGCTCAGTGGGGTTGTCTAATTCACTGAGAAGGATATTATAAGTTATAAGTGTCCTTTCAAAGAGGAATGAGGGGCTGGATATATATGGCTCAGCAAGTGAGCAAGCAAGCAAGCGACATTCTCATCACAGGTCACAGTGACTGAGGGGCGTGGACTAACCCAGAAGTTAAGCTAGAGGGACAGCTAAGACCCTAAAACCTGGCTGGGCTTTTGTGGAACTTATCTCTAGTGTTTTGCTGACCACAGAACAAGCCCATCCAGCTATCCCAGGTAACAGCAGAGCTCAGCACTGGGCATTCAGGGCCACCACAGTCTGTGCTGGCATTCAGTTCCATAGGTCTTTCTTTTAGAGTTCATCAGATTTGCAGAATGAATTTATGAACGCATTTCTGCCTCCTACCTACATCTACTTGCCACAAAACCCCTGTTCTCGATTCCCAAGGTTCAAGCCCAGACATCTCCCCTCCAGCACCTGGAGGATACCCACGGCATCAGCCTGACTTCTCACTCCTTCTTCCTGCCTGGGGAATCTATGAGTCTAGCCCTGAGAAGGACAGAGGCCATTGAACTCCCAACCCCATGTGTTGCTACCTCATTCTACAGTCAGTCAATACTGACTCTCCCTCAGCTTTCTCATCTCTCTGCTAAGCTGCCTTTTAACTGGCATGCTGTCTGTACCACAGGCCATCTCAAATCCATTCTGAAAGATGATTGGAAGGAACTGGAGAGGTTGCTCATCAGCTTAGAGCACTTGTTGCTCATGGTGTCTCACAACCATCTGTAACTTCAGTTCCGGGGAACCCAATGCCCTCTTTTGGCCTCCATGGGTACCCGGCACATACCTGATATACATACATACAAGCAGACAAAATATTCATACAAATAAAATAAATAACTGTTTTTAAAAAAGAAAAAGGGTAGGGTGTGGTGGCTTCATCAATGATGTAACTGCTGTCTCAACAATTAGTTACGGAGCCCTTCTAACATGGTGTGCTGAGTGTTGTGTTAGGAGCTGGAAATACAAAGGATAATGAAGACAGCTCCTAGTTCCTGTTCTTATGTGGTATATGTTGGGCAGATACTAAGAAGTATACTCAGGGCTGGGGAAGCTACTCAGCAGAAGAGCTCTTGTCTAGCACACTCAGGGACCTGTGTTCTAACCTCAACACTGTATTTTAAAAGTATAAAAAGTATACGTGTGTCTCTGTGTGTGACACACACGCACACACACTAAATGCATTGAAAGGAGAGAACAAAATACTGGGGGCCGACTCTAGTTCTGCATAGAAGGCAGGATAGGAACATTTGGTGAACAGTTCTAAGGGTACTGACACCCAGCTCAGTCTATAAATTTCCCCTTAAGCTCTGCTTTATCCACATCCCACCAACTCCAATATGAAGCACATTCGTTGCCATTCAGCCCTAAACAGTCAATAATTTGTTGATTTTCTTTTAACCCACAGCGAGTGCAGAAGTGAAGTTCTCCAGTTCAAAGCATGTGGGGCTTTTGTTAGCTCTCTTCCTGTGGTTGATTCCTAATTTTATTGCTCTGTGATCTGAACACATGTTCCGTGCAATGGCAATTCCCTGGAATGTTTTTAAGACTTCCCTTGTGACCTAGTAAGTGTTTACACTGGGTTGCTCTAATTGTCTAATTGAAAGAAAATACACCACATTTTTGGGTATATCAATGCCATTAAAAGGATTATGGAAAAGATCATGAGACTTGAGATATGGAAAGGTTGCCCAGGAGAGCATTAGAAGCCGAGGAAAGAAATACATGAAGGCCTTCGGCAGAAAGGAGCAGTGGGTTTGGAGGATGTGAGAGCCCATAGCTAGCATCAAGGCATCACTGGAGAGACCTAGGAAAAGACAGGCAGTGATGGCAGAGATGGCAAGACAGACTATAAGTAAATGAAATACAAAGTAATATAAACAAAGCCGGGCGGTGGTGGCGCACACCTTTAATCCCAGCACTTGGGAGGCAGAGGCAGGCGGATTTCTGAGTTCGAGGCCAGCCTGGTCTACAGAGTGAGTTCCAGGACAGCCCGGGCTATACAGAGAAACCCTGTCTCGAAAAACAAAACAAACAAACAAAAAAAAAAACAAAAAAAAGTAATATAAACAAACAATAACCAAACAACTTTGTAAGACCCAATTACAGCACGCGCACATGCGCGTGCACAAACACACACACACACACACACACACACACCCCAAACCTGCTAGTGTCCAGCCAGAACTACCTGGGAGCTGGGAGTTTGAGTGTCAGAAAGGCAATTCCGGAGGCCAGAGCATCCTGAATCTTTGATTCCTAGCTGTGGGAAACCTCTGCTTTTCTGCTTTCCCTTGGCCCAGGCCCCTAGGATAGTATCAACTTCTCACAGAGATGCTGAGGTTCAGCAGGGACTGGGGGACAGACAGCACAGGTGCACAGAACTCCCAGCGCCCATCTTGGCCCTGCTTGGAGCCTTTGTAGTCGATTTCCCCCACCCCATAGGTGTAGGTTGAACGTGGAGGTGAATTGCTCCAGCTACAGTGCACTGGAGGCCCATGCTTAAGGTAGTTGTCCAGGGTCAGCTGAGACTTTGGACGGCTCCGTTTCCGCACCAGTAAAAATGGGCACAATAACACGACCCACCGCCTGTTAGAGGAAGGGTTGGATGAGACAATAATTCACTTTAAGCACCTGGCCCGGAGCCTGGCACATGAGAGAGCGCTCAATAAGCGTGAGTGTTATACGGTGCCGGGATCCAGCCCCCCCACCTCCATCTCCCTTCCACTACCATTGCTGGCGAAATGGTCGCCAGGACCGGGACAGCATAGGAGATGGCCGCTGGCTAGGGGCCCGAGCGGGCCGATCAGCCCTCCCCGCCTCGCGCTTCATCGCTCCTGCCCGGCCAAGGGCAGCGCCAAGGGCGACCGCGGAGGGCGCAGCTGCCCAGGGCGGGCGCAGCGCCGCCCCCACCTCAGCCCGGCGCGGATGCTCCGGACCATCCAACTTCATTTCCACTTCAATTTTATCAGCGACTGGGGAGCCAGGCTGGAGATAGGAGACCGGCCCTGACACGAATTAGCCTGCAGATTGCCCGATACGGCCGGGCCGGGCTCCGGCGCGCGCCTCTCCTTTGTGTCCGCCTGGCCTCGCAGCCTCGGCTTCCCGCGGCGCTCGCCCCGCAGGCGAGATATTTTGCTTCTTGCGTCTCCATCAAACTGAGACCAGGCGTGCTCCCCGGGCTGGCACTGTAGCAAGGGCGGGGTGGGGGTCTCACTGCTCCCTCCCCGCAGCGCTTCTGGCTGCCCAAGGACAGGCTGCTACCAACTGGGAAGAGTATCCCAGGAGAAGTCTAACTGGGCTTTTACACGCCATCCTTCTTAATCCACGCAAGAACCTTGAGAAACGAGATAGTCAGAGAAGGGAACTGTGGAGGTTCCAAGGCAAGGTCACAATGCGCCTGAGCCTAGGTGGTCAGTCAGGATGGGGCTAAACTCTTCATTCCCCAGAACCTTGGTAGAGACGGAATTTACGCAATCGGTGTGTCACTCTCTTAGCCACTACAGGAGTTGAGCAACTGATTATTCCTTAAATTTGTTGCAACAGCCGAGGCAATGGAGGTTCTAGGGCCTCATAAAAAAGAGGGAATCAACTTCTTTCCCTCCCGTGTGCCTTCCATCACAACACCCCTCGCCCAAGTCCTCCCCACTTGCCCCTGAATCCACACCCTCTCTCCAGATTTGATTCAAAGCAAGGGCCCGTTATCTGTCCCTGCTAGACTAGCTAGACTGATGGAGGAGGCCCAGGCCCCCTGGCTGTGATGCTGGGATGGGGTGAGAAGGTGTTCTGTCCCAGGCCCATTTCAGAGCCCGCAGTGGGAACAGTAGCCTGCCGGGCTTCTTACCTCTATTTCTGGGGTGCTACTAGGGGAAAATTTATGTCCCTCTCAGGTTTGGGAACCAATCCCACAATAAAAAGAAAGAAGAAAGAGAAAAAGAAATGATTTTAATTTTTTTTTAGGTCCAGAAATGAAGCAGAAGTGAGTAAATTTTAATGAAACGGTGCAAAAATGACATCATTTACTCAGAAATCATTAATTTGTCAGCATTAATATTTCAGCTACAACATTGCCTGTCATTTTGTGCCTGCAATGACTGATAAATCTATAAAAGCGTGCTGCTAATTTACTGAATATTTATGTGCAGTGTCATTGGCAGAGTAAGAATGGAATTTATTTCATGCCGAGTTCTGCGGGAGAACATTCCCCACAAACCTTGATCCTGGTGGGTGGGGGAGAACCGGGGGAGCCTCCAGACTTCCTGGAAAACTGATGACCGGGTATAGAGAGAGGGTCCCAGGCTTGGCTCCCAATGCCCACAGGAGGGACCACTCCCTTTTGGCTCTAGTGGCACAAAGATATCCCTCCAGCAATCTCAACAAAGGTTTCTACCCTCAGAAGGAGTCCTGAGTTCTATGTCTCTCATTCCATCATCATGAAAGTGGAGAGCAGGTCCCAAGTGGCCTAAGGAAAAGATCTGGGAAGAGATCTCAATGTCCCCTGTCTGGATCACAGGACACTCCCAGTGTCTGCCCAAGTGATTGAGCAAGCAAGCAAGCAAGCAAAGGGCAGAGAGGAATACAGAAGATCATAGGTTGATGCTACTTGCCTGTTGAAGTTGTCAGGGGCCACCCTTCCTGATGACTCCCTAGCCCTAGCAATAGCTTGTGGTGGGGGTGGGAGATGACTGTTCTTTGAAATGCTGCCACTTTACAGAAAGCAAAGTCAAGGATCTGGGATGGGTTCCAGCTGCCCACCGAGCTAGCTCTTCCCCATCCCCCAGCTCAACAAAGGACAAATCGGTAGCCTCGGAGTTTTGTACAATTTTGCTCAATTTCCTGCCTGAATGGCATGGGTCTGACCCTCTGCAGGTGCTCAGGAAATGTTCTTGGAATCAATAAAGGATGCTAAATTTCCCATCCTGAAAGTTCTGTGTCTGCCCTTCCTGCCTCCCCACACTCCATTGGAGCTGCCTCAGTGGCCTCTTGTCATTCTCCAGATGCCTCTCCTGTGTCTCTTTTCTCTTCCACTTGCTCTGGGGAGATTCTCCAG
Organism: Mastomys natalensis; assembly: GCA_021653895.1. Classification (NCBI taxonomy): domain Eukaryota; kingdom Metazoa; phylum Chordata; class Mammalia; order Rodentia; family Muridae; genus Mastomys; species Mastomys natalensis. The sequence continues at coordinate 735,465 of JAJTUV010000176.1, forward strand.
AATGCTTACCGGGACCGCTGCAGTAGCATGCTCTACTCAGAGTCTTTCTTGCTCATGCAGTGATAGCTCATCCCTTTAACCCCAGCACTTGGGAGGCGGAGGCAGGTAGACCTCTGTGAGTTCAAGGCCAGCCTGGGTTCCATAGAGAAACCATGTCTCAAACACAACAATAACAACAACAACAACCCGAGTCTTTCTGCTTCTGTTTCTCTCCTCTAACACAACTGAGCTGCCCAGGCTTTGGGAGCTCACTCCCTGGCTCAGAAAGCTCCAGAGACCCTTTGAGGTCATCAGCCAGCCTTACCCTTGTCTCTCATGAACTCACACTATTTAACACCTACACACCATCTCCAAGCCTCTGTTCTCCCATCCACCTGGTGTTCCCCACCCTTCATGCTACACAGTGAAATCCCCTCTGCCCTTCCAGCCTACTGGGCTCCCCTAACCCTTTTTCTTGGCAGGGCCATTTGTCAGGGAGTCACCTATTCTTCCATCCAGTGCTTGGTAGGAGAGCCTGACAACACGAGGGAGGCAGGGGAGCCCACTGTCTTCACCTTCAGGACTACCCTAGCTAGGGATCAGCATCGTGTACCCTTGATCGTCCCTGCCCATGAAAAGGCCTGGTGCAGGTCTGTCCAGGTCTGTCCTGTGCATACTTGGATGACATCACCAGCTGTACAGGGGCTGCTCAATAAATAGTCATCAAATGACTGAGCTCGAATGGTCTGCTTCCAGCCAAGGTTCTGAGGTTCTATAATTCGGTGTTGTTTATAAAGAGTTTGGGAGCCCACGAGGTGCTGCTGGGGTTTGGAGAACTGCTTTGCCACCTACATGGAGAAGGGACACATGGGTTGGACTCCCCTATCTGTGGTTCATATCTGAGGAAGGTGAAGCTAAGATGTTGAATGACTTTAAGTTCATATCCAGGTTCTCCTCTCTAAATCCAGGGCTCTCTGGCTGTGATCCAATGCTTTCTTTTGCCATTAACATAAAACCCAAGCCAGTGGCCTGCAAGGACCGATGGGATTAAGATCTTCAGTCCCTCCCAAATTCAGTGCCCCAAAATTAAAGCCACATGCCTTCTAACTGTCCCTTCAACACTCTAAACTCCCCGCCACTTCTTTATTGTCCCTGAGTACTACAGGTTGAGCCTAAGCCCTTCCTGAGTGCAAAGCAAGGGTTCTACCATAGTGATACATCCACAACCCTTTTTCATTTCTTTTTAAAATTTGAGAAAGGGTTACATTAGGTTGCCCAGGTTGGTCTCAAACTCACTATATGGTCCTAGTTGGCCTGGAATCTGACAGCCTCCTGCCTAAGCCTCCTGGGTAGCTGGAATTACCCTCCGGAGTAGTTGAAATTACAGGCCTGTATCACCTCCATTCCCACTTCTTGACCCTTCAACTTGTTCCCTGTAAGTAGCCTCAGAATTCCTCCTTCTCAGATAGATTCTCCTTGTCCATCAAAGCTTAAATAGAGGTATTTTGTGTCCCACATATGTCACCTCTCATGGTTTTATACAGCATTGGCCTGTTTCTTGCCTGTGCCCTACATCATGAGGGTGGAGATATCTCTGCCCTGCTTGCCTGTGTCAGGCCTCTGGAACAGCACAGAGTGGCTGTTGGTCAGATGGATCTGGACCCTACCGTTCTGCCTAGACATCGGAAAGCAAAAAGACCAACTCCCCACTCTCCAGAGGACATGGCCCTCCTGCCATTAGTGAGGAGGCAAAAGTGGTCGGGGATGGGGCACCAAGAATTGAAGGGGCTACAGACTTCGGGGAGCTGAATCCAAGAGTGGCCAAGCTGGAAGTCACTGTCCATCCTTTGCCCTCGCTCCCACTCCACCCCCTGCAGACTCACACTCATTTCCTTCCCCCAGCCAGTCTCATTTACTTTCCCTAAAAGCCGCTGGAGGAGCCAATATGTACGTGATGAATATTTCATCTCCTGCATGTGGGTTGGCGGGAGAGCTGTGATCACCCGGGGAGGGAGCGCTGCCCAGCCATGCCTGGGAAGGAGGGGCTGGGAAGGACGCTGGCAATTGGATCTCAGGGAAGGTTCCTGCACTCACCCTCCTACTGACCTTGGTATGGGAGACTTGGGGAGGGTCAGGTTGGGTACCAATACCTCCTCCACCTTAGGACCTTTAATTTTTCTCTGGGTTTCAGCAGCAGCTAGGGGAGGACTCTGCCTTGGGATCACGGGTGGACACCAAAGATGCATCCGGCAGAGGTGTAAGCAGGTCCTGGCCCTCATCTGTAGTGGCTCAAACTAGGAATGCTGTGAGCTGTCACCCAGGGACTCTGGTGGGGAGCTACGATCTGGGGAAGGAAGGGAAGATCAGCTAGGGCCTTCAGAAGGAGAGAAGGTGAGGGATGTGCGAATTCTTCATGCTAGCGATAATGGCCAAAGGACTGTCCAGCTCTGGCAGCTCCTTCACTAGTTGAGCAACAGTTAAACCGCCTTAAGCCCTAGTTTGCCTTCCCGGAAACATATGGGTTGCATTACCTGTTGAGGTCATTCTGAGGGAACAGCATGATGCCTAACAAGTCAGGTGGCCAGGATTCACTCACGAGTTTGAGTGTACCACCGCACACATACACACTCTACCTTCACCATAACCAGCACAATCACCACCATCATCACCACACCACCACCACCATCATCACCATCATCACCTCCACCACCATCATCACCATGAACCACTGTTACAGTCCATCCACCTCTGGCTAGAGAACAGAGGTCTACAGTCACCTCCTCCCCCAGGACCGCTCTCCTCCCTCTACCTGTCATACTCTTGCCTGTCAACACCTACACCTATCTTACACCTCACCCGTGCAGCACTGCTCCCTGATGAGTGAGGTGGAGGAGAGGTTCCTCCTGGGCCTCAGCCTGAGGGACAAAAACCCCTCTTGCGTCCCCTTCACCCCCAGCCCTCTGCAGCCAGATCCTGCCCTTCCCCCACTGGTCAGGAGCAATCCCCTCTTCCGTCTCCACCCACCACATTACCCTCTGAATACTCTCATTATACCATTACTAATTAGGGCTGCTCAGCAAATTGGCGGCTGCATTAGAGGGAGACAGTGTGCGGGAGCATATGGCATAATATCGTATTAATGAACACTCTAAATTCAAACCCGGGTCAGCTGCTCGCTTCTTGCCAGTGTCACCCACACTGCAGGGAAGGAGGGGGCAGAAAAAGCAGTCAACCTTTCCCTGGCTTTCCTTGCCTGTTTCCAAAGGTGCATTCCCCAGTGTGGGCTGGGTAGGCCTGGCAGGGTGGAGAGTGGTCATTTCTAGCATGTGGGGGCAGAAACTGGAGTCTGGGCCTAAGCGCCGGCTGCAGGAGGGCCTTCCCTCACTGTAGACAGTGGATATATATAATTATAATGAATAATAATAACCCAGGGCCCATGGCCACACTGGCCACCTAGATTACTTTGATGTCCCACAATGTACCTGCCTAGGGAGTTTTGCACAGGAGGCAGAATAAAGGACACAGAAGTCAGGGTGCTTTCTCAAGGTCATAGCTGAAACCCCAAAGCCTTGCTTTTCCTGTTCTGTTCAACCCCATAGGTGGAGAGTGGTGTTGACAATGATCACAATATACCAGGAGTGACAACAGTCTTCCTTCCCTTTCCCATGATGCACAGCCAACATGCAGTGTGCCAAATTCAGGGAAGAGTTTACATATCCTGGGGGAGATGTGTGTGGGTCAGTTGGACCACACTGGGTAGAGATGCACTCGAAGTGAGATTCCTCTGAAGAACGGAAATAGCTGAGGCAAAGATGATATCTGTCTCTTTTCTCCCAGGTCAAGTAGAGCAGTGTCCACCGAATGTCTGGATGCCCAGGACTATTCCTCTCTGAGGTGTCCTGATTGCTGGTCCTGAGCAAGTGTGGCGGGTGTTCCTGGGAGAACCTTCTCTCCCATCTGTCTTACTGTCTGCAGACTGGTATCAGTGACTTTCTGACAGGATGACTGGTCCTCATTTTACTTCAAGGCTAAGAGTTGGCTGTTCCATTGCCTGCTAAGCCCAGAGAGTGAGGAACTGGTCCTTTCCACCGCTTCCATTTCTGTCCAGACTCATCTTTACTCTGCACAAAGCCCCCTCAATATGGTCTCCCTAGGACACCTTCCTCTGCCAACTACAGAGTTCTTAGTGTCTGAAAATGTCTTAGAGACCCCTTTTTCTAAGGTGTTCCCACCTTGGAGACTGGGTCTGTCTATCAAAGGGAGGTGTGGAAGGGCTTGGACATATTTACCCCCAATCAATCCAAATAGAACGTCCTCTTCTCTGTCTACCCAGCCTCACCCCCAGGTTCTGGGAGCCAGACTTCCAGGCTGAGGAGCCTTTAAGATAACTCAGGTGTGTGTGTGTAGGGATTGCTCTGGACTAAGATTCAAGGTAGATTTCCAGATGAGCCACTGGGTAAGCTCCCTAGAGGCTTTTCTCTAGCTTCATCTTTGAGAATTCAGTCCCACCCCTCCTCCCCCTGCTGCCCCTATCCTCCGAGGGGGTTATGAAGATCTGTAGGGCTCTGGGGCCCTGAAAGGCCTATTTGGAGCGTGTTGCAGGGCTCCTTGTCAGAGCACTGGAGTCTCCAGGAATGCTCCTCTCTCAGGTCTGACAGGGACATGGAATTGTGGCCTGCCTTGGGAGGGGCGTGTGATGCAGACACGATGTGGGCAAGGATAAGACTGGTGTCAAGACAGCAGAGATTTGATCTCCACATTATACCTTGTGGTTTGCAAAATTGCTTTGTCTGTGTTACCTTAGTCAGGATTGTGGGGTACTTTTGTGAATGACCCGCTGGTTGGGGATCACTGACCACCTATAGTTCCTAGTCGCTCTGAGGCTTGGCGCCCTTTCCTTCTCCAAAAGCCCCTGCTGGACCCTCTGAGGTAACAGAGGAGGCAGGGCTAGGAGTCAGGGTGAAATTCCAGGGCCCTCTCTCGGATCCTTAGACTCTCAGTTGAGGTGACCTCGCTTACCTACACATAGCGGGGGAGGGGAGGGCTGGAGGATCCTGAATACGTAGCTCCATCTGTCTTCTAGTGCCTTGGTTGGCTTCTGAATCCCCAGCTTTCTGCCACCACACACCCCACTGTCATAGGATCATTTTCCTTTGTCTCCAGGACCTGCAGATCATTGCCTTGCTCCCTACAGGTCTCCCAGCAGGGAAGCCCAGGAGAAGTAAATAATTGTCACCCTTCCCAGCCTGGACCAGCAGGGCAGAAGGTGGGGTGACATCAAACCGTGGATGCCAATTACTCTGTCTGCCTCTCCCAAGCCAACCCTCTCCGCTTCCCACAGCTGGAGCTCCCACCTCCTGGCAGGGGAGTAAACAGGCCAGAGAGGTGTTGGCCGAGCTCTGGAGTTTAGAGGTAGATGTCCAGGCTTGTCCATGGGGTGGGATGCCCATCCCCCATTCCATCTCCTGGAGGCAATGTTGCAGCTTTACCGTGACACACTAGGTGGAGTGTGAGTGAGTGAGTGTGTGTGTGTGTGTGTGTGTGTGGAGAGAGAGAGAGAGAGAGAGAGAGAGAGAGAGAGAGAGAGAGAGAGAGAATCATCACTACATTGAGGCCAGGCTGTGGCTAAGCTAGCAGGGAGGTGAGCCTGGGACTCAATAAGGAAGTTAAGTTTCTCAGGTGTCAAGACCAGCTTAGCAGAGCTCTAGGTCTGCTCACCTGTCTTTTCTATAAGTGACCCATCCCCTCCAATGGCTACAACACAATTCAAGGATACATTGATACCAGAACCCAAACTAACATTTTGTATGGACATCTCACTGACTGGGTGTGAACCACATGAGACCAGTCACATAATTCGCAATTCCCAGTGCAAACCAGAAGTGTAGGGCCCTTTGTACAAAGTATTTCAAGAGCATTAAAGCATTAGACCTTCTAAGCTTCAGGGTCTGTGAACAGTTCTCCAGTCTGGGAATCCAGTCCTGATTATGGGGTCATGCCTGCTTCCTCAGCAGCCAGAAAACCTCACATACATTCTAGAAGTCTCCCCGCCATGAGTCAAGAGACCACTGTCACAGACATTCCCTCTACATTCACTGCTAAAAGCAGTAAGAACTTCTCCAGCTTGGAGAAGGAAAACTAGCTTGGCATCCTATGCAGAGGCTCCCCCAGGATCAGTGGGGAGCTGCAGGAATCCAATTGGAGATAGATAGATAGATAGATAGATAGATAGATAGATAGATAGACAGACAGACAGATATACAGATATTCTTTATTGTTGTTTGCAGGGGCAGTAAACACAGGCTCTGACATCCAAGGAAGAAGCTGCCCAGAGTCTTTTCTCTCCCTCTCTCTCTCTCTCTCTCTCTCTCTCTCTCCCTCTCTCTTTCTCTCCTTCTCTCTCTTTCTCTTTCTCTCTCTCCTTCCCTCCCTCCCTCTCTCCCTCTTTCCCTTTCCCCCCTCTGGTTTTTTTGAGGCCAAGTCTTTCGTTGTAGTCCAAGTTGACCTAAAACTCACTACATAGCCCAGACTGGCCTCAAGTCCTCCCTTCTCCTGCCTCAGCCTCCCGAGGGATGGAATGACAGGCATGTGTCACCCACCATGCCCAGGTAGCTCTGTGGGTTTCAGAAGAAACCAGGATCCAGGCTTTCCTGGGTGCTGTGTTTGCACAGTGCTTCCAAGAAGAAGGCTCTTCCTGCTCACTCTAGTGGTTTGCAACGCTGTATGTGCAGGGACCCCTGTGGCGAGTGTTCCTGTGTTCACAGCTGCACATACACATGTGTTCAGTCAGAGCCCAAGTGCACAGTGGGAAGATTTACCCACCTCACACCAGCACTGCCCTGGCCTTCAAGATGGAGGGCATGTTCCTATCCTCAGGCATCTGCATTGGAATTCAGGCCCTTGCCAACCTGTTCCCTGCTCACTAACTATAAACTATCTGATTTATATTCATTAACCAGTACTAGACAGCAGCAGGCACGGCAAACTTCAGTGGGGGACATGCCTCCATCGACAGCCGACTACATTCAGTTAATTAAGGGGCTGTAATTGTTGTACAGGACAAGGGTCCCCAGGGCACAGGCTTTGTAAATAACTACCCTCTACTGCCCCCATCCCTCACCCCTCCCTCCCTCCCAACTCTCCTTCCCAGATCTTAAAAACCAGGTAAAGAAGCTGAGGTTATATAGACTATGGGAAGTGGCAGTGAAGGCTTAGGGTGTGGTGAGAATGTATATGTTGCTCACACTGACCAAGGCCAGGTAGGAGAGTCTACCTCATGTGTACATTGGTGCATACATGTGTTCACGCATGCACTTGTAACTTACAGAAGCTAGGTGGCTCATGTTATTGGCTTGCATGTCTACCCTCTGAGCTCAGCCTAGTCAGATAGGGGTCAGGCAGAGAACTGAATAAAGAATCATCTCACTAACTCAAAAACTAGAAGGACTTACTTGACTTTTATAAGCTTCTGATAAAGGGCCAGGCATGGTGAGGCACACTTGTAATCCCAGCCTCTTAGGCCAGCCTAGGCAACTCAATGAGACCCTATCTCAAAAGTTAAAATAATAATAAAAAAGGGGTCTGAGGATATAACTAACTCTGTGACCAAGTTCTTATCTAATGAATTCAAGGCCATGAGTTCAGCTTGGGGGGCAGAAAGGGGGATGCCTCCATCAACAGGCAGACTACATTCAGTTAATTATGGGACTGTAATTGTTGTCTGAGACAAGGGTCCCCAGAGCATAGGCTTTGTAAATAACTACCTTCTACTGCCCTCCTCTACAGCATGCGGGGGAGAAGGGTGTTGAAAAGAAGGAAGAGACAAAGGGGGGAAGTGGTTGTAATGAGTAAGGTTCATCTCCTTTGGAACTACTACTTGGACCACTAGGTAACTTCCAGTTCATCAGTGGATGGGTAGATCCTTCCATCTGAACTTAGAGGGGTACAGGGTGTGGTCTGGGAAGACTGATGAGGAACATGTACACATAGAAAACAATGACAAATAGATGTTACACAAGGTAGTAAAGATGCCAAAAAAGAGCCACAGACATTGTACTGAAAGAGACAGGTGGGACTGGGGAGCAGACTTTGAGTCAAGGGATAATCCAATCTCAGGAGTAAATGAATTTGACTGGAGCCTACACCTATTTGTCCAAGTGCCTATGTGTGTCAAGGACAGAATAACAGATAAGACTGCTGGCAGGGGTAGAGGCCAGATATGGATGTAGTTCAGATGTAGGTGCACTTGTCTCAAATGTACAAGGCCTTGGGTTGGATTCCCAGCACCCTACCCAAAAAAGGAAAGAAAGAAGAGAAAGAGAGAGAGAAAAAGGAAGAAGAAAGAAAGAAAGGAAGGAAGGAAGGAAGGAAGGAAGGAAGGAAGGAAGGAAGAAAGGAAGGAAGGAAGGAAGGAGAGAAATTACTGTGGTCCTTGCCTCTCAGAAAACAAAATGAAATAATGTGCTTGAGTGTATACTGTGTGTGTGTGTGTGTGTGTGTGTGTGTGTGGAGAGAGAGAGAGAGAGAGAGAGAGAGAGAGTCATAGTTGTGCATACTGTGCACTCTTGACACATGCATATTCTCCAGGTATCTGGTGAGTGAATTTTACATTTCAAACACTCCCTGGGCATAAAATAAAGCCGAGAAAGTGATAGAAAGAGTTTCTGACCTCCCAGGATTTGCAGACACCAGCCTGTACATGTGGGTATATGTGCACATGGTACATGTCTATGCCCTGTGTCCACACCTGTGTGTCTAAACCCTGGAAGGACATTCCTTCATTCTCTCCAGGGTGGAGAGAGGCATGGCTCCCTCTTGGAGCTGGTAACTGGCACACTCCCAACCTCAACCTCTTGCTATGGGAACAGGGAACTTAACATGGGTTTTCTTATCAGCCTAGAAAAGGGATCAGCTGCCCTCTGGTTCCTGAATAATCACCCTAAGCCAAATCCATCACCTAGATGGCAAGGCTGGAATCATCTGCGTGGCTCCTCCAGCTTACACCCCACTTCACTCAGGTCAGCTACAACCCTCCAAGTGGCTTTTAACAAGATGTCCCAGAAGTGGGTCTTTCACTGGAATCTATCTGATGGAGTCTAGCAAAGGAGAGAAAAAAGTTTCTCTGTCCTTCTCCCAGCCTTCTACCCCCATTCCCACCTATCAGCCCTTATCTGAAAGAAAAATTAGAGCGTTATTAGGAGTTTCATTAGGGGTGAGCAGGTGGAGAATGAAATTACATCTCGGCTCCTTCTCAGCCCCTGTAAGTATTAAGTGGTTTGATCAATGGTGTTCACACAATTAATTCTGCCTGATTGCAGAGAGTGGCTTTATCGACAGTTAGGTTTCCCCAACTTTGTCTAGCGTCTGAATGTGCCTTCAGGATGCGTGGAGAGTGAGCTGAGGCTGGCGATGAAGCCCTTTGCTGAATGCCACATTCAGCTAGCACATCTTTAGGAAATGAAGGTATCATGACAAGATTAAATGGATAGTTCCAGACTGGAGGAGGCAAGCCAGTCCACCTCCTGCCTCCTGTTTATCCACGTGACCAGCATTCCCACAGAGCAGGACTAACCTCCTTGGGGTGGTCCTGCAGCATTATCTCCACCTGGCCTCTCATTTGTCCTAGGTAAGGCCTTGTAATTCGTTCAAATCCCAGCTGCTTTTGTTTAATCCAGTGAACTTTGACTGGGTCTCTGAGGCTGTGGAAGGCTGCTGGGCACAGTGCTTTGTGAAATACACTTTGTTTTAGAGTCAGCTAGCCTCAAACTCATAGATAACATTCAACTCCCCTTCCTCTCCCTCTACTACTGAGTTACATTCCCAGCTTCCCAACTTTTAATTTATTTAAGTAGTGAGGGGTTTTTTGTTTGTTTGTTTGGTTGGTTGGTTGGTTGGTTTTTTGTGTTTTGTTTTTGTAGACAAATGGCCTCAAACTCATTATATCAAAAGTTTTTGTTGCTGTTTTGTTTTGAGGCAAGGTTTCTCTATTATGTAGCTTTGGCTGTCCTGGAACTCCCTAAGTAGACCAGGCTAGCCTTGAACCCCCAGAAAGCCACCTGACTCTGCCTCGATAGTGTTAAGATTAAAGGCATGTGACACTACCTCCAGCTCAAAGCTTTTTTTTCTTACAGACAAGGTCTCCTATAGCTAAGGCTAGCCTTGAACCCCTGATCCTCCTGCCTCTCTCTCCATCTGCCAAATGCAGGCTTGTTGCCAAGTGCCAACTGCTAAAAAGAAGTTTATATTTTGACTTTATGTGTGATTGGGATGAGCCCAGAGCCTTCCTTATGCTAGGCAAGTGCTTTGCCAAGAGACCATATCCCCAGCTTGACCTTGAACTTCTGAGCCTCCTGCCTCCGCCTCCAGTGTACTGAAATTATAGGATTTCTATTCAATTCTAGAATCAACCTTTATCTTGGGGAGTGGCAGGGTGGAGTGTCCTGGGCTGTGGGTACATTTGGATGCTGAGAAAGGACGGCAGAGCAGAGTGAGGGGAATGTGGATGAAGCTGGAGAATGGAGCAGAAGGTTCCAGTTCTTTATTCTTTGAGCCTCACCAAGGGGCACGAACGGCTTGAGGAGACCTCTAAGCTGGAGAAAATGGGTGCTTTTTAGTCCCTTCAGCAGATGACAAAGCAAGATTTGGAAGTCCCACACCAGGAGGTGGTGGTACTTCTGAGAGGAAGGACTCAAAAGAATTGGCCTTCCTCATCAGAGCCTCTTCTTCCTTGAGAGGAGCCTGCCTCCCACCCTGCACTCTGCTGCACTTTTCCTATCAAGGTCAGGAGACCCCCCCAACCCCCACCCCTTCTCACCTGTATCTCCCAGGAATTCCTGATACACCCCTTGCCAGTTCAGAGAAGGATGGCAGACTTTACCTCCAAACTCTGAAGTGCAGCAAAACCCACAGGAGGAAAAGGACTCTAGGCTTTGCTGCCCAAAATGTGTGGTGAGAGGGAAGGCCATGAGGTTGGGGTCTTGTTGACTCTGACTATACTTGGGCCAAGGAGATGTCTCTTCATCTAAAACGGATGAAAGAAGATGGTTATTGAGCTGTGTAAATCTTTATTTCCAGACCCTGGTGCAGCTACCATAATAACCAACAACAAGGAATAGTCCATGAGTTTCCTATGTTTATCTGGTAGACTATTATGTAGCCACCAAGAATATCACAGTATTCAGTTGTAATAATTATTAAAGGAGAAAATTGGGATGAAAAACTATACAAATCCAGTTTGGTCTGTGTGTGTGTGTGTGTGTGTGTGTGTGTGTGTGTGTGTATGTGTGTGTGTGTGCGCGCGCGCGCGCACGCGCATGCACTCAGGTGTGTGTATCAGGCCTGTGCTGAGTAGGGTCTGAAAACCACCTTGTTAGCTTCTTATTGTGAGCTGTCGAGTGAGAATGTTGAGTGAGTGAGCTGTCAAATGAAAATATTGTTGCTCTTTGCTTATGGGTGGGGCCCAGAGCACTTAGTGCACTCAAGGCCGCGCAGCTGGTACGTGGTGAGGCCAGGATTCCACTTGACACCACCGCTCTAACACCTGGGCTTTTAATTGTTGCTTTAGTTGTTTTCATCCTTAATTTTTGCTGCACTAGAGATTGAACATAGGGATTCACACTTTGAGACAAGCTCTCTACGACTTAGCTCTATTCTCAGCCTGTATGTATGTGTTTATGTGCGTGTGTGTGTGTGTGTGTGTGTGTGTGAGTATGCATATGAAGACCAGAGTTAAATCTTGGGTGTTGATCTTTAGGACTTGTCCACCTCGATTTTTATTTATTTATTTTTAAAACATCTGTTTGTTTGTTTGTTTATTTGGGGTGAGATATACACCCACATGTGGAAGTCAGAGAGCAGCCTGTGGGACTCTGTTCTCTCCATCTACTACGTGGGTCCTGGAATTGAACTCATGCAGGTCCTGAGGCTTGGCAGCAAGTACCTTTATACCTTGAGCTATCTTGCCAGCCCTCACTTTGTTCTTTGAGATAGTTTCTCTCCCTGAGAACTGGAACTTGCCAGGTGGCCCAGGTTGCCTGGATCTTTATGTATGTATGTATGTATGTATGTAAATGTATTAGTATGTATTTTGAATAGGGTCTTCCTAAGTTGCCCAAGCTGGCCTTGAACATGAGCTCTTCCTCCCTCAGCCTCCTGAGCAGCTGGTATTATAGGCATATGTTATCAGGCCAGCTTATATATTGTCCTGTAACAGCGTCAAGACAGACCCAGCAGAGACTCAGAAACATCAGAGCCCAGAGAAATGGTGGAAAAGTCACTGGCTTCCTTTTGCCTGTTTACTCAAGTGGAAAGGTGGAAAAATCATTTTAAGCAGGTGCCTTGCAGTTAAGAAAAATGCATGGAATTACGTTTCTACAAAGCTAGGGAAGCTGAACCAAAGCAGCATCGGGCTTGAAATGAGATTTTATGTTCCCTCGTTCTGGGCACGGGGCCATCAATGGTGCCACGTGCCAGGCTGCTGAGGGCCACTTGTTTGTTAGGGACATCAGGGGCTGGTGGCTGTCTGCCTAGGCTGGCCCAGCCTAGCCCTGCGCCCTGGTGAGTGCCAGCTGTTTGTGGTCCCTCAGAGGGCTGAGGCTCTGAAAGCCACCATGTGGACATCTATCCTATTCCTCCCGCTGCTTCAGATACGGCCCCTACATGCTGGCCAGAGCAGCTCTGGGAGTTGTCAGGAGTGCAGAGGGTCCTTCCTACCCAGTGAGCATGTGTGGAATCTAACCAAAGAAGGATACCTCTCTATGGCTTTCTTTCTCTATTTTGGCCCCCAAGTCTGCACAGCCACAGGGAGCCTGAGAGCTGAGGCTTGCCATGTGTGGTGGGTGCAAAGAGCAGAGAGGAGGAAGCCACAACTGATCATGAGCAGCCTGCCAATCACAGCCAGAGAAGGTGGGGGAAGGGAATTTTGTCTGTCAGCAGATCTTTCTGGAAGGAGTGTCAAGGTGTCCCTAGCTCCCCCTCTCCCATGTGGGAAGCAAATGTGAGAACGCTGTGTACAGAATGCTAGGGCAGGTGGCCAAGGGCATTGGGTTTACCTTCCCTAGAGGAAGAAGCCCTACCACTGCCCTGCTAGCCTCACACACCCAGAGCTGACCCAAAGGGCCAGAGTCGGGAGCTGTCTCTCGCCAGAACAGGTCCTCCCATCTTCCCACCTTAGGAGGCTTGCCTCCCACTTCTGCTGAGACATCTGCTCCTCCTGGGGCTTCTCCTGGCCACCTGGTCCTTAGGACAAGTCCCACCACAGTCAAACACTGACTTCTGGCCCTTTGTGACTCCCAGCACACCATCTCCTTAAAGAGACACCTGCTTAGTGTCCCCCACCCCATCCACCCCCCCCCTCGATATAGCTGCCTGGAGAACAAACTCAGGCTGCAGGCATTGTGGTGTCCAAGAGCTATGCCTGCAGTCTCCAGCCTTGGCTCATGAGAACTCGGTAGCATCTGGTGCTAAGTCCTGCCATGCTTTCATCAGCCAGGGAGCTTGCAGTAGACTGAGGCCCAGGGCCCAGCCTGGGCCAGCTGAGACAGAGCTTCCTGGTGAGAATAGGAGTGGAAAAGAGGCCTTAGTTACTTAAAAAAAAAAACCAAAAAACAAAAAAACAAAAAACAGAACAAAAACAAGTTCTCATGTTGTCTTGGCTGGCCTCAAACTCAATGTGTAGCCAACGATACATAGTGAAGTTCTGATTCTCCTGTCTCTACCTCCTTATTACTGGTGTTATAGGCATGTGTTGCAATGCCTGGTATATTTGCCACTAAAGGTCAAACCCAGGGTTACATACAAGCTAATAAGCACTCTACTGATGGAGCCTCCTCCCAAACCTAAGGCATTACATTTCTTGCTTTGTTTTTTGTTTTGGTTTGTTTTTTTTTTTTTTTTGAGACAGGGTTTCTCTGCACATCATTGGCTGCCCTGGAACTCACTCTGTAGACCAGGCTGGCTCAAACTCAGAGGTCCCCTGCCTCTGCCTCTGCCTCTGCCTCTGCCTCTGCCTCTGCCTCTGCCTCTGCCTCTGCCTCTGCCTCTGCCTCTGCCTCTGCCTCTGCCTCTGCCTCTGCCTCTGCCTCTGCCTCCCAAGTGCTGGGATTAAAGGCATGCCCATCTTAAGACATTACTGTTGCTTAAATGCTGACTTACACCACAGACAAGGAAGCAGTGAAGCAGTCTGTTCACCTCACTTTGCTGACGAAGAAGTATGATCTATGCAGTAAATGATAAGGACATAGCTGCACCCCGTGAGAAGTCCTTGCTAGAGGCCTCTAGTGGACCGAGAGCATAGACTTGGCCACCCACAGGACCCTGGACATCTACAGATGCCTCCTCTCTTAGCTACTGGCTGCTGGCTAGGGTGAAGTGGACAAACCCTAGTTAATGCGCTGCCCTTTCAAGGCTGTGTCATCTTGGGCAAGTTGCCCAATCTCCCTGATACTCAATTTTTTTCACCTTTACATCAGGGGTGATGATGCCTACATCATGGATTTGTGGAAGAATCTCTAATGGAGATAGAATGTTCAGTAAAATACTACTACATGGATGGGTGGGTGGATGGAATGACAGATGGAAGGACGGAGAACTAGAGGGATAAGTGGATAGATGGATGGATAGATGGATGGATGATGGATGGATGGATGGATGGATGGATGGATGGACAGACAGGCAGATGGATGGACAAACACTTGAGCTGTTTGCAGGAAGGGATATGGGTTGCTCCATTTGGAAGTCTGAACACCTACAAATCAATCCTAAAAGACTTTTGTTCATCTGAGGTTCCAGGCCTGCAAGGAGGGGTGGAGGCAGGGAGACTTCTCCTGTCAGAGTCTATCCACACAGGTGAAGCCCAGGCCTTCAGCCATGGTGTAACTAACTTGACAGAAGAATAAACATTTCATCCATCTTGCTGTTCTGCTGCAGTGACCCTGGCCTCACAGAGGAAGGAGCTAGGACACTCATCTTCCTTTTCCCCCACCTTTCCTTCACTGGGGCCAACCATGGTACCTGTGGGGTCACAGAGATGCTGGCATGGCCAGGGTGAGTCTGTCCAGCAGTGGAAGTGAAGGGGTGAGAGGAAGTTTCTTTGTGGCTCCTGCAGGCTTCAGCGGCTCTCCTCTCTCATCTGCCCAGCCAATTTCCTGGCTCCTAGCCCTCTATCTCCTCAGCCACAGGGCTTCCCCTTCCATTAGAATTGCACTTCCTGGCTGTCCTTCCCTGTCATTCCCACCCACCTCTGTCACCTTGGCCTCAGCAAAGACTCCCCTGACTCCACTGTGCCCTGCCATAGGTGAGACTGAGCAGGATGGTTCCAGTTGTCTCTGCCATCCCTGTTCTAACAAAACAAGACTCCCGCTGAGGCAGACTCCAAACCCCAGTCTGGGAGAAGGGAGGGACAGGGAATGTCCCTTGGGCTCTGAGCTGCCATCCTGGGGCAGGAAGGGTACTGGCTGGCTGGCTTGAGCAGGTACAAAAGAAGCCACATGAATACAGTCTGCCTTTGAAGCTTGCCTTTGAAACCTGCACTCCTGGGTCAATGCCAAACACAACACCTATCCCCTCTTACCCCCCAGTCAGCCTCTGGAAAGCTGGGGCACCACTTGAGATCAAAGGGTCCTAGCCCCTCCTCTCATAAAATCTTTCTAAATCCCCAAGTTACAGTGACTTTCAGACCCAGGCCTCAGTACCAAGGGCCCTCAGCAGGGTGGGTGCAAACCAAGACCTCAGAAAAAGAAGTGATATGCAGGCTCCTAAATCCGCATTAGGTTTCTATTAAATCACCAGCTATGTTCTCCCATGCAGATGCCTCTCTTACCAGGCATTAATGTATCCAGACTCCCATTTTATAGGTGATGAAACTGAGGCTCAGAGAAATAAGATAAAACTGGAAAATAAAAAGCCTACTGGTCCCCAGGGATAAGAGGTCATTTCTAAAAGTTGGACCTGATGGTGCAGCTCTGGAATCCCAACTATTTAGGGGCTGAGGCAGGAGGATAGGAAGTTTGAGGCTAGCCTGGGCTAAAGAGAGAATTCAATGTTAATTGAGCAGCAACTAATAGGGATTTGGATATAGCTCAGTGGTAGAGCATTTGCCTAACATATAGAAAGGAGGCCTTAGGTTTTACCACCAATAAAAACACACACACACACACACACACACACACACACACACGGTGGATATGTTTTACTACTTTGTAAGGGACCTAATGACCTTGGGCCCCTCTCCTCCCTCTTCTGTGCACTCCCTGCAGGATGGAGAGGCAGCCAGGGATCTCCCAGGACCCAGGTTTGTAAGGACTGGAGAGCTGGAGGCATGGAACAGGAATAAGTTGTCTTACATTAAACTCCTTCAGATGATGGAGGTAGGAGAGCACCCTGCTAGGACAGACTCGACTCAGCTCCTCCCCTCCCCCATTCCCCTGCCTCTCACCTGACCCCTCACAGGCCCTCTGCTTCCTCTCTTCCTCCCACCACCTCACCTCATCTCCTGACTGCTTACCTCGCTCCAAACTACCTGATCAAAGGCAAGAATCTGGGAGCCATTAATGAGCTCCTTCTCTGCACTCCCTCTCCACCCATTCCTCTGGCCTTCCTGCCAGGCCATAAATAACTCTTTCTCCAGGGGGAGCCAGGATGGATGGGAGATGAAGGCCCTGCATCAGTTCCCTGAGGTTACAGGGCAAGCTATGGTCCAGAGAGAGGGTTACAGGGAGCTTAGGCATTCCTTAGACCTCCACACCCCTAAACAGTGAAAAGATCTTACTTTCTCCCCAAGCATAAGTATCTGGAAATAGCAACAGATAAACTAGAACTCATGCAAATTAGCACTGTTCACTAGAACTTTCTGTAGGTTGAGCATGCTCTGTGTTTGAGTTGTCCAAAGTGGCGCCAGGAACCGTGGCTGCCAAGGTCCTGCACAAAGGTTATCGTGATCGCGATCGACGAGATAAACTTTTGGTCCCATTTTAATCCATGCATCTGAGCATCTGTGTAGCCACACGTGGTCAGAAGCTGCCCTGCTGCACAGCCCAGGATCTCAGCTAAAGTAGCATAGCTTCTTTCTAATTTTTCCACAGTCAAATATCCTGTCAAGTTCCTTCAAACTGAGCTTTCTGTATCCAGGATCCCATTTTACCTTTGGCTTTGATTTTATTTTAGGGATACACTAGAGCATGCATCTGACGATTGTGTGAACTCTCCCCACTTAGTGAGTACTTGCTTGAGTCCGTAAGTAACACATCACAGGAAGAGGAGAATTCTGTGTGTTGTTGAGATAGGTCGCTTCTGGTATGAGTCTGGAAGGTTAAGCAAGGGAGACTGTCATGGAGGGACACTGAGGGATTAGTGAAGGACATCCCAGACAGTGTGAACAGCACAGGCAGACACTCAGAGAAGATATTGAGCCTGATCAGGACCCAAATATAGCGTGCCGAATCCATACAGGCACAGGATACTCCAAGCCTGTGAGCACCCACCTCTTTCTCTTTGTCACATTCTGACTATTGTGTAGTTTTTACTGGGGGCACCATGTCCTCATTTGCTGGAGGAGGAGGCCCATCTGAAGCAATAGGAAGAAAGCAAGGAAGGTGGCCAAAGGCCTCTGAACCAGAAGACCTGAGCAGTGGTTGACAGCCCTAGGTCGCCCGATCAGCAACCTCTCTGACAAAGACACCTATAGGGCCAGACAGATACTGAGGCCACTTATTACCCAAACCCAAAGAATCTTAGTATCCAAAGTCCCCATCAAAAGATGTGCCCAAGGCCTTCCCTCACAGTCCTCTGCCCCAACAGCTGGTAAGGAAAAAGGTGTCTCCTCTGTGCCCACGTTAAGCATTTAGGAACTAGGAAGCCAGAAGATACAAACAGCTGCAGATTATATGTTGAAGAAAAAAGTTAATTTGAGGAGCTTGCAAGATGGCTCAGAAAGGCACTTGTCACTAAACCTAACAATGGAACCCAAACCCCAGGACCTACAGAGTGGAGAGAGTTGTCCTTTGGCCTCCATGTGTGTGCCTTGGCATATGCACACACACACACATGTACATGTAATACTAAATACAATAACAGTTTTTTAAAAAGTGAGCAGTGGTGGTACACACCTTTAATCCCAGCACTCAGAGGGCAGAGGCAGGCAATCTCTGAGTTCAAGGCCAGCCTAGTCTAAAGAGTGAGACCCAGGTCGGAGGCCGCTCAGTCCTTCACCGTTGTGCCGAGCCCGCTAAGGAGTCGCCATGAGCAAAGCCCACCCTCTGGAACTGAAGAAGTGAGTAGAGTTGTCCCGATCGAGACTCCTCGGCCGCGGGAACACTTCTATGTCGCACAGGCTGCCTCCGCTGGTCCCGGTAATCGTGGAAGCCGGAAGTGGCACTGAGGTTTATGGACAAGAAGTTATCATTGAAGTTAAACGGTAGCAGGCATGTCCAAGGAATACTTCGGGCTTTGATCCCTTTATGAACCTTGTGATTGATGAGTGTGTGGAGATGGCAACGAGTGGGCAGCAGAACAACATCGGCATGGTGGTCATACGAGGAAACAGCATCATCGTGTTAGAAGCCTTGGAAAGAGTCTAACCAGTGTTCAGCAGTGTGTCTGCACCCCTCACCAAGGACCTGTTTGATTGTGATGTAGAATTAGGTCATGTACATTTTCATATGAAACTTTTTGCTAAATAAACGTTTGTGATACTCAAAAAAAAAAAAGAGAGACCCAGGACAGCCAGGGCTACATGGAGAAACCCTGTCTTGAAAACAACAACAATAATAATATTTATAATAATAATTAGGGGTTGGAGAGATGGCTCAGTGGTCTATGGTACTTGTTGCTCTGATAGCATGTCAGGGTTTGGCTTCCAGCATCCATAACTCCAGTTCCATGGGAGATCCAATGCCCTCTTCTGACCTCTGCAGGCATCAGATACATGTGGAGCACATGCATACATGCAAGCAAAATATTCATACACATGAAACAAGGTAAATAAATCCAAGACAATTTCACACTTTGAAATAATAATAAAATACTACTACTAATAATAATAATAATAACAGTTTGACAAAAAGATGGATAGAAGGTGGGAACAGGTTGTTGGCAATAAAAGGAATTCAAGTGAATGATCAAAAAATAGGAAAAGATCATTAACCCTATTAGCAATCAAGATAACACAACTTAGACAAGAGGAGACCTCACTGCACATGTTAGATTGACAGAAATTAAAATTCTGACTATAGCAATGTATCGAGGGGGACTCAGAACAACCCAACACAATTAAAAAAATATCATTCACTGTCAGGGAGAGTATAAACTCAATTGATATGACTATTTATTTATTTATTCATTTATTTATTTTCCTCTACTTGGGGTTGACTCTAAGCTCTCGTGTATGGTAGGTAAGTACTCTACTATTGAGGACCGTCCCTGGGCCTTCTTTATTTTTTGTTGTTTTGTTGTTTTGTTTAAAAATTTTGAGGCAGAGGCTCACAAAGTTAGCCAGGTAACCTTGAACTCACTCTGTAGCCCAGGCTAGCTTTCAAGCTCTTCCTACCTCAGCTTCCTGAGTGTCAGAGACAACAGGCCTATGCTACCAAGCCCAGCTTAATGCTGGGTTTTTGAAGGGACCGTTTTCCCAATATCTCATATAACTGTTGGCATTACAGACCATTGTGGTAGACACTTCCTCTAGACTTGGCCATGGGATCTTTCTTGGATTAATGGGTTATTAGCAAGAATGAAGTCAGAAGAGAGATTTGGTTTTTGGTTTGTTTGGATTTTTTTTTGTTTACTTCTTATTTACGTATTTGTGTATGTGCATGTGAGTGTGTGTGGATGCATCTGAGTGTGCATGCAAAGTGTGGGGCAGGGGTCAATGATGAGTGGCTCCCTTCAGTGCTCACCGCATTGGCTTTTCTGATACATCTCTCACTGAATCTGGCACTTGCCAACTTGACTCTGGCCAGCAAGCTCCAGGGACCTGCCTATCTCCACAGTCCTGTTATTAAGGATTTTCTTTATCATACAGGGTGCTGCTTTGTAGCCCAGGCTAGCCTAAAACTTTTTGGTTTGCTTACTTTTTTAAAGACAGGGTTTTACATAGCCCAGGCTAGCCTCACAAATTTGAGGCTACTGAATTGTAGGTAGCTGAGGATGGCTTTGAACTCCCAATCCTCCTGCCTCCTCTCCTAAGTGCTGGGATTCTTAGATGTGTGCTGCCATGCTTACTGAAACAAGAAGTGGTTTAATAGCCACTTGCATAGAGCGACTTGCACCCTGGAGAACACGCTGTCTGTTAGAAGCTGTGAGGAAAGCCTAATCCAGCTCTGTGAGGAGGTCATGGCACAGAAACTGAAGAGAGCTCCGACCCATACATGTAAGCTACTAGGGATGTGCCTCAGACTTGTAGCAAAGCCACAAGCTGCCCCCACTGTGCCCTGCTTGATATCTATTTTTCTGAAATTGTTGCGTGTGCATGCTTGTGTTTATGTGTGCACGAGTGTGTATGCATGTGCTCACTATCTGTGCACGTGCACATGGAGGCCACAAGTTGATACTAGATAGATCTCCTCTTCAATCACTCCCTGTCTTGATCTTTTCTTCAATCACTCCCTGTCTTATTTTCAGAGACTGAGTTAGTCTCTCACTGAATCTGGAATTCACTGGTCTGACTATATCTGCTGGTCATCAGTCCCAGGATTCTCTTGTCTCTGCATCTCTGGCTCTGGGATCACAGGTAGGTGCTCACTGCTGCACTTGGCTTTTTCAAACCTGGTTTCCAGGGATCTGAACTCACAGCTTCCTGTTTACATGGCAAGCACTTTACCAGCTGAGCTGTCTTCCCCAGCCGGCCTGCTTCCATTTTGTTTTTTGGGTTTGGTTTGGGTTTTGTTGTTGTTGTTTCAAGACAGGGTTTCCCTGTGTAACCCTGGCTATCCTGGAACTTACTCTGTAGACCAGGCTAACTTCAAAATCAAAGAGATTTGCCTGCCTCTGCCTCCTGAGTGCTGGGATTAAAGGTATGTGGCACAATCATCCAGCCCCTTTTCTATTTTTTTAAAGACATTTATTTTTGTTTTTATGTGTGTGGGTGTTTTGTTTGCATATATGTCTGTGCACTGTGTACTTGCCTGATGCTTCTGGAGGCCAGAAGAGGGTATTAGATCCCCGTGGAACTGGAGTTGTTACCTGCCATGTGGGTCCTGGGAATTGAACCTGGGCCCTCTCAGAGAGCAGCCTGTGCTCTTAACCACAGAGCCATCTCTCTGGCCCTGAATTTCTAACCCACAGAATTGTGAACAAACGAATGTTGTTTTAAGCTGCAGTTTTGGAGGTAGTTTATGACATTACAAAAGATAACAGATAGGCCTGTCAGCCAGCAATTCCATTCCAAGTTATATGCCCTGAAGAACCCTCGTATGTGTGCACAAGGAGAAATATACGGGGTGCTCGTAACAGTGAAGGATAAATGGAGGCGTATTTCTCCATTCAGTGCATGTGGCACAGAACTCACTCAACAACACGGTGAGTCCTGAAACCATACTGATCAAAACACCTCAGATGAAGAAGTTTACACACAGGATGCCATTGAGATGACACTTACCTGCAAGCCCAGAGAACATAGGAATCATGTATTCATAATTGAAGTTTGCATGGGAAGGCAGGAGAGTGGTTACCCACATGAAGGAGCAAGGAGGGTGCATCACTAGAGGAACAGAGTTTTCATTATGCCTCACATGTTGTTTCATTTCCTTAAAATATATGTATCTGAAGCAAATATGGCAAAATGTTCAGATTCAACAAAGCCAAGCGGAAGAGGTAGGGTATTCATTATATTGTGGTTTATAGCCGTCTCTGTGTGTGAAATATTTCATAATAAAAATCTAATTTAGAAAAATAAGAATGGGATGGGAGGCTATGAATGGCAAAGGGTAATTTAAGACAAGATAGATACAAAGAGAAGATTCTAACCCTCTGGGGCCTAGTCCTGGCATCCCCTTCCATGCTGGCTGCAGTCTGCATGAGCCCCTAATACCCGCCCTCTTGCCTCATCATGGAGGCTCCTGTCAGCTCAGGGAAAAGACTTTATATCATGAGGTTGCTTCAGCCTGATAGTGAATGGACAGAGAAGTGGGTCATGGTAGCAAACATCTGATTGCAGAGCTCAGCAGACTGAGGCAGAAGGATCACAAGTCTGAGGTAAAAGCCATCATGCCTGGTTTGAAACTGTTGGGTTCTGTTGTCGTGTGGCTTTGATTTTCTAAGCCAGGGCCTTATGGCATAGCCCATGGCTTTGAGTTCCCAATCTTCCCACCTGGAAATGCTGGCATTGTGGGTGTACAGCAATATACCCAATTTCAGAGGCATTTGCTTGAGGGACTGTGTGCCACCCAAGAGTCATACAGTGCCACCACAGGCTGGAGGAAAGAACACCCTTGTGTCTGTGAGACTAGAGAGAGCTTCACAGAGAGGAGTTCATGGTTTCCCAATGGACAGAATCCAGTGTGGGAGGAGCCGGAGATGTGGATGGGAGGTGGGTGGGACAGGACAGTGTGAGCCTACAAACGCCATTGTTCATACTAACTCCCATTTACTAAGTACTCAGAGTTCTTGAGTTCTGAAGTTATCCTCAGCTACCTAATGAGCTCAAGGCTAGCCTGGGCTACATCAGACCCTATCTCAAAATCAACCATCAAAGGACTAGAGTGGTTAAGGCCAAGTATTGCTCCTGCAGGGGATCCAAGTTTTGTTCCTAGGACCCACAAAAGGTAGCTCACAACCACCAGTGACTCCAGCTCCAGGAGAATCCAAAGCCCTCTTCTGGTCTCCTCAGTTACTGCACACTTGTGTACAAGCCCACACAATGACAATACACATATACACACAATGAAAATAAGGCTGGGTGTTATGAAACACCTTTAATACCAGCACTCAGGAGATAAAGGCAGATGAGTTTTAGGCCAGCTGGTCTACAAAGCAGGTTCCAGGACATCCAGGGTTACACAGGGAAAGTCAATCACACAAACAAACTTAAAATAAAACTCTCAACACATCAAATATTGTTTTATTTGCCTCTTGCAAATGTATAAGGAGAAAATTACTAGTACAATTTTTTAGAGAAGGAAAGTGAGTTCAGAGAGAACTTGCCTAAGTTCTTAAACTGGCTCTGAATCCAGTGTCTTCTTTCTCTGTCACACAGCCTTTGGTACTGGCTGGTGGAGGAGCACAGTACTGTCTTTATTCTTGCCCTCCTGGACTTGCCTTCTAGCTAGAACATGCTGTAAAGATGTAAAACAAGGAGGGGCAACAGGATGGCTTAGTGTCTGGCTACTTTTCTTTTGTTGTCATAATTCTCCATGACCAAAGCAACTTATAGAAGGAAGAATTTATCGGTGGTTACAGCTTCAGAGGGTGAGTCCATGACCATCATGGTGGGGAGCATGGCAGTAGACAGGCATGGCACTGGACCGGATAGCTGAGAGCTTATATCTTGAGACAACCGTGAAGGAGAGCAAGCTAACCAGGAAAGTTGTGGACATTTGAAACCTCAAAGCCCAATCCCAGTGACATACCTCCTCCAACAATCCTTCCCAAACAGTTCCACCAACTGGGGACCAAGTATTCCAACATATGAGTTTATGGGGGGCCATCCTCATTCAAACCACCACAAGGTACTTGTCACCATGCATAAAGATCTGAGGCTAATCGATGGTACCCAAATTGAAAGGAAAAGCTGATGGTTTCCATGGGTTGTCTGTTGACTTCCATGTGCACGACCTGATAGGCACGTATACAAACACACAATAAACAAACAAACAAATAAATGATTTAGTTATTTCAAGTCATGACAAGTCATGATCAGGAAGATTATAAAAGCAGGCCATGTGGCTAAGGAACTTTCATTCTTCAGCAATAGGACACTCTACCAAAGACCTCTCCCAACAGGAACCACCTAGAAGTGCAAGGGAAAATTGACAAACATCCCATTATGGGCACAGCTAAGTGGGAAAACATTGCACAAAAAAAAAAAAAAAAAAAAAAAAGGTCCTAGGATGAAAACCAAAGAAAAGGAGCTGGAAGTGTGGCTCAGGTATGCACCTATCTTTGATGCTCAGCATCAAAACAAACAAAAACAAAAGCCCAGAAGTCTTCACACCCAGTCTCAGCAATGTGACTCTGAATTGTAAAGGCCTCTGGGGGAGCAGAAGGAAAAAAGAGAAGAAGGCCAGACAAACAGACGCATGCATGTGCCAGACACAGCCACGAATACGCACACTACAAAACCAGGGTCCTTGAGAGTTACAGCCTCTGTGAGAGGGAACAGAAAGAATGTACTTACATAAAGGAAATCGGCAGAGAATTGGGTCTCTCCTATCTTCATCTGGGCTCCAAGAGGAAATGAAAAGGCCTTTAGGCCTCTTTGTGAGAAGCTAGAACCCCAGGGCTTCTTCATCTGAGGCTGATCATCCATTCCACGGGGCTGGACAATGTGAAGCCATCCACGAACATGGAACTAAGCCAGTACTAGCCTTACAGATAAGCCAAACACAGCCTCTGTTAACTGGAGGCAAACATCCAACCTAGCCCTCCCAGATCTTCATTGATAAAGCTCTTCAAGCATAAGCCCAAATTCTAAAAAAAACTGACAGGGCATGCCAGGAAACAAGTCACCAGGAAAGCCTGCAAAACCAAGAGCCCCAGACTGAGATCAAACAGCAAAGCAAATGTGTCTGTTTAGCATGCTTAAAGAGGAAATGCTTGTGATTTGAGTAACTGTGCTTGTGATTGGATGGTCACCACGGACAGAGCTTTCTAGGAAAAGGCTTTTGAGCAAGACTTGAATGAACTGGTCCTGCAAAATAGAGGAGAGGTGCTTCGCACACAGCAGTGCATAAGCCTGGGGCAGGAAGAACTTATCCGAAGGAACAGAATGAGACATGTTTTTAAAGGCTAATCGAGTACAATACAGGGCACAGAGAGACGGGAAAAGGGACTTTATGGAACCCATGATGTCTGGCTTTTATTCTGCGCACTAGGGAAGCCTGCCTGATTTTCAGAAAGACCAGAAGACAATCTGATTTGTATGTGGTTTTTTTTTTTCCTGTGTGTGTAGTTTTTTGTTTTTATTGTTTTTGTTTGTTTGTTTTTGAGACAAGGTCTTTGTAGCCAAGGTCTACATTGCCCAGAAGTTCCTATGTAGCCAGAATGTCTTTCAACTGCTGATTCTCTTGACTCCACCTCCTGAGAGCTGGGATTGCCAGCTTATATGTCCATTCCCAGTTACATTCAGTGTTAGGGATGAAACCCAGGGTTTTCTGTGTGTTAGGCAAACACTGTATCATGAGCTATAGTCCCAGCCCGGAATCTGCATGTACCCTTTTGCTCAATGGATAAGAGCACTAGTTGCTCTTGCAGATTACCTGTGTTTGGTTCTCAGCACCCACATGATGGCTCACAATTCATAACTCCAGTTCAGAGGACTCAACATCCTCTTCTGGCCTCTGAAGGCACCAGACACACATGTGGTGCACATCTATAGCTGCAAGTGAACACTCATATACCGAAATTAAAATAAACCACAACGTGGTGGTGGCACACGCCTTTGATCCCAGCACTCAGGAGGTAGAGGAAGGTGAATCTCTTGAGTTTGAGGCCAGCCTGGTCTACAGAGTGAGTTTCAGGGCATTCAGAACTACACAGAGAAACTCTGCTTCGAAAAACCAAAATCAATCAATCTTTAAAAAAGAAAAGCCCTAGCTGAGTTACACACATCTTTAATCCCAGCACTTGGGAGGCAGAGGCAGATAAGCTGGAGGCTAGCCTGGTCTACAGAGTGAGGAAGGAAGTAGTGACGGAAGCAACTGTCCCCTCATCAACTTCCAAGACACTTCTCATCTCTACCTGAACCTCCTGGTGTGTGTCCTGTGGAAAATAAAGGAAGGATACAGTCTTGAAAAGATTTGGGGGAGATAGGTTGTATATTTCTCACCAAGAGCCTCAGTTGCAAGGGGATCATCCCTCAGTCCCCAGAGGAGGGACAAGAAGAGAAAGTAGCTTCCGAGAACAGCCAAGGCCTTTGATCTGTTTCAGCCCCAGTGAAGCCACTGTGCACCTCTCCTCATAGGCCTCACAGAAAGTGTATGGCCAAGCCCGAATTGGAAGTCTTCAACTCCAGTGCTCTTGAGAGGAACATCTGAGTGCAACCTTCCTTGCCCTTTTGAAATTGGCCTCACCCTATCCCACTGGGCCTAGCTACACTCAACTTACCACTAGGAACCTCAGAACAGAAATAGGGATAAACCAAGGACCAGCCAGAGCAGGGGACTCTAATCCATCAAAGTCCCAAGCTGAGCACCCCAACATCTCCACAAGTTTCCTGGGCAGAGTCCCCTGGAATGGGGTGCCTGGGAGGAACTTTATAAAATCCTCCACAACCAGCCAAGTGGAACCCATTTTCCCTCACAATGCAATTAACAGCACCAACATTTACAAAATATGATTACAAGCACTTTGGTTAAGTAGAGGAAAGTATATTAGATAGCAGTGAGGGGTTGATCTTAATGTGCATTTTTTCGAGAGACTTGCATTTTCTTTGTGCAAATAAAGAGGCCCTAAATTCTCCATAGGCACTAAAATCAATGCACTGGAACCATGATAACAAACACAGGCTCCACTTTTTGCTACATCCCCAATTAATTAAGCCTTTCACGGGCATGTAATTAGGAACATTAGCAAGTCATAAAATTGCCGTGAGTCTTTAAATTATGTGCTGGCCCTCAGCAATTTGTTTTTAATTCCTTCTGAAGACAATGGTACTGCGGGGCCCAATAGATCTTCATAGCAGCCTACTGTGCTCGGCTTTATGGTGCCCGCCTGCCTGCCAGGCCTCCTGCCAGCCTGGTGCCCACTGCAGCTCCCAGGGCTCAGGAGGTGCCACAGCTCTGGCTCCTCCCTTCTGCCTTCTCGTCTCTTCTTCCTCCACCTCTTCCTCTTCCTCCTCCTCTTAATCTTTCTCATCTTTCTCTTCTGCTCTTTTCTTTCCCTGTCCCACTCTCTTCTCTTTATCTCCGTTTCCTCAGCTTCTCCCTGCTTTAGTCCCTGGCTTGCACTCATTCTTCTTACCCTTCTCTCCTTCCATCCCAGTCACAAGCTCTTTCCATTCCCCATGCCCGGACAGGGTCACACACTGTAGCCCAGGCTGGCCTTGAACTTAAAGCAATCCTCCTGCCTCTGTCTCTAAGTGCTGGTATTATAGATGTGCACCTCATCCTTGTCTTTGTATTTATTTTCTTCTTTTATTTCTCCTGTCCCCTCCTCTTTCTGGTCTCTTCTCTTCCTTTCTTCTTCTTTCCTTTCCTCTTTACTTCCCCCTTCTCCTTCTATATCACCCCTGCTGTTTTTCTTCTTCTTCCTCCTCCTCCTCCTCCTATTCCTGTTTTCTTCTTTCTCCCCACCTCTGTTTTTTCCCCCTGCTTTGCTTTTCTCCTCTCCATTCCTAGGTTCTTCCTTCTTGCCCTTCCCATGACCCCTTAGGACTGAGCTAGGCACACACCGCTGCTCCGCCTCCACCCTTCCACTGGCCCCAGCTCCTGGTTCCTCCGTTCCCCATCCATCCACCTTGTGAAGGAACCATGGAGGCCATCTATTCTGACTTCTTTGATTTGTGTCATCAGTTACACTCACTGGGTGCCAGGCCCTGATCCAGCTCCCTAGAGGTGTCAGAGGGAATGAGGGGCAGGGGTTACAACCCTTCTCTACTCCCACTCCCCAGCCCCTTCGACAGGAAGGACAGTGGGGCAAAGCAAAAGGCTGTTGTGTTTGGCTAGCTGGCCAAACGTCCTGAAGTGATCTGTGATGGCCTTGTACGCATCTGCCAGGACCCCCTGGAACCCAAGAGAGTTATCAGATCCTGCTCCATACCTCACACCACCCCAGTGGTTGTCCTTGCAAGCCTCAAAACTTAGGAGCACTAGGTCTTGAGTTCAGCCCTCTACACCTAGTCCTCCCCTTACATCTCTAAAACCTTTCCTCCCAGCCAGAAGTAATTTAATGATCTTTATTTTATTTATTTGTTTGTTTGTTTAGAATATGTTTTTAACTTCTCATTTTGGCTTTCAAGGTCCTCTGTGGCCCAGCCCATCCCTGCTCCCAACTCATTCCACATCTCTGAGTTTCTCCTCTTTGCTTTGTATATTAAGCATGTGCTGTTCCCTTCATCTAAGATGCTTTTCCACTCACTGCTCCTCCTCAGAAGACTTTACTGAATCTTAAAGTCTTAGGTCCAATGTAATATCCATGGGTCAATCCTGACTTGTGCTACTCATAGTACTAGGCATGAATGGCTTCCAGGATTCCCTAGATTTGTCTTCTGGAGCTGGAATTACAGGAGGGCTTCCATGCTCACCTGGATCTTGTGTGGATTTCTGGGGATCTGAATTCTGGTCCTAATGCTTGCACATCAAGATCTCTAACTGCTTAGCAACCTCACTCCCCCTTGTGAATGTGAATTCTAACACACACAGAACCAGGAGGCCCAGAACTGATGAAGCATAATCACGAAAGATCTGTCACCCATTCCCCAAGCATCTAGACAGCCTCTGTATAAAGTACCCGGGCAGCCAGGCATAGAGGCTCATGCCTATAACCCCAACACTTGAGAGGCAGAGGCAGGAGGATCATGAATTCAAGGACAGCCTTGGAGACAAAATGAGGTCTTATCTCAAAAAGAAATGGGGGGAAGCAAAGTAGGAGCCATCAAGATGGCTCAGCTAGTAAAAGAGCATGCCATGCAAGTCAGGCACCCGTAAAACACAGCTGGGTGTGGTAGCATGGATAAGAAGCCCCGTGAAGCTTGAGGGCTAGCCTGCAGTTCACAGCTTGTCAGAAACATTTAGAACGACCCTGCCTCAAAACAAAATAAATTGGAAGAACTGGCTGCTAAGAAGTTGTCCTTTGACTTCCACAAGCACGGGTACTATGTCTGCACCCTACACACATATCATACATACACATCATCATCATCATCAATAAAATAATAATACAAAAAAGTAAAGCACCCAGACTAGTATGAGCCTTTCTGCAGGGATTCTGGACAAACAGAGTGCCCCACTCCCACTCCACCCTGTAGGAGGGACACATGTTCCATCTTTACCCAGCATATGCAAGCCTTTCATTATTTGTAGTCTGCTGTCCCTTAGACCTCCTGCCACAGTGAAGACTCCTTGCTTGGCTTACTAACAGGGCACTAGTGCTTACTGGGCTCATTTTGAGGCAGCTATATTCCCTCAGGACTGGGAGCTGTGACTGGGAGCCTGGAGAACAAGCAGCCTAACCTTGAGTGAGTGTTTTCATGTCATCTGCAGAGCGCAAAGCCTGCAGAGACTACTCGGTGCAGACATATATTACATGTAGAGCTTTTTATCTCTCGCATGTGACTCTGCCCATCATGAGCTGCACGTTTTATTTCTCGATGGTGGGACAAAAACCACCTCCCACTGCAGCATATATCAAGAGAAGGATGCTGAACTTTCTTTGCATTAATATAAATAGCTGTTTAGGTCTCATTCTCCAGCCCGGGACCCTCTGCGCACCTGTCCTTCATCTACTCTGCTTGGCATCTGGTTCAAGTTTGGTTTATTTAGAGCCCAGGTTGGCGAGCTTTTCCATATTAAAGGTGCATTTTAAAAGAGCATTTTCTATTCTAATTTGGGGGAGCCAAGCTCTTCAGGGCTTTCGGGAACGGTGTCCACCTGATTTACATTTCTCCCATTGGAGCGGAGCTACAGACGCACATTAGGATGTAAATAATAGTGATGGATACATGTATCTTTAAAGATCCATTTCCTCTCCATTTTTTCTCTCTTTGAGGGGAGGGGACAGGACAGGACAGGGGGGAGATGGAGTATCCAGGCTGTGGGGCAGAAGAAAGGAAGCAGAGGGAGGGTGTGGTGGGCTGCATGAGAAGGCTGAGTATGGGGAAGAGGCACTTCCTCACTTCTCTGAGCCTAAGCAAACCCAACCATGGGAGATCCCAGCCATCTCTCACAGAGCTGTGCAGAGAATAAACCCAGTGTCACCTGCATGAAGCTGGGCACATGGCAGGTGACCAACTCAGCACACATCGGCATTGTAAGTCTGGTCTTCTGTTTGAGCACCTGCTCACCGGACACAGCCAGCTCTTTGTCAGTGTGAGTTAGTTGGTTCCATCCATTCAATGCCCTGCTGTGTGCTGGAGAAAGACGATCCCTGAGGCATCTCTTCATCGCTACCCAACCACTGTTCCTACAAAGACTCCTGAAAAACCCGTTCCTTGTGGCCTCTGTAGGTCATGTAAGCCGTACGTCAAAGCTTGCCCCTCTTTGTCACCTGAATCCGTCCCGCTTACCTTCTTTCCAAAAAGCTTTTTTGAATCCCTCCCACTGGACTCAGTGCCTTCTCCTGACCCCAAGGTACACTTAACTTCCACCTACCGCTGGCAGCCCATATGGAAACTTACGTTTCCATCTTTCCCACTGAGGTGCAGCCCCAGAACTAGAGGCATCGTCTCCATCTTAATCATCATTCTGATCCCCAGCCTCACACACAGTAGGTGCTCAGTAGATATCTGTTGAACAAACAGATCCCTATGTAAACAAACTAACATGAGGTGCCCAGCAGGTGCACAACAAATGTTTGTGAAGTACAAGGATGCTGTTGATGCTTTCAATGGGTCCTGATCTAAGGATGGAGCTTCAGATGAGGTATGGGGGTGCTGCCTGCTACTGTGTGGGGGAAAAAAAAAAGATGAGCTCTGCCAAGGCAGCTGGGGGAGGCAGGAGCAGCACTTCCCAGAGGAAATGCCACTCAGTGGTAGCCTTGAAGGTTACAGCTGTCCCAGAGGAAGGGGAGAGAGACGTGGACAGAGGCAGTAGCTAGCAGAAACAGAAGGAGTTGTCTTTCTTTTCTGGATCTTGGATGAGGATATTTGATGATGGAGAGGCAGGATGGGGACTCAGCTGGGATCTGTTTTTCAAATACAGGCACTAGGCAGTTAGGACCATAGAGAGTAAGGTGAGGGAGGGCAAGGAACAGAAAGCAGAGTATAGAGAGAATGTCCACCTCCCTCTTGTCAGGGTACCTGAAACCAGGCATGGATGGAGCCTAGCTCTTGGACCCTGAAAGAGGCCAAGAGAACAAGTATGGAGAAGGAAGAGGAGGAGGAGGAAGAAGAGGAGGAGGAGATACAGAAGGGTCCTTAGGACCTCAGTTTCTGAGATAAGAAGGCTAGCAAGTGGGATAGCTTTGGAATACCAAGGAGAAAGCCTTCTGCCCTTCCTCAGAGCGAAGGGCATGGTGACAGTACAGAGTGGGAAAGACTAGAGAGGAGAAGAGAAAAGAGATCTTATTGGCAGAAACAAGAAACGAGGGGAGGGAGTGGGAGATAGGAGGTGGACCCTGAGGGCAGAGGTGCAGCATGGAGGTGCAAAGAGTATCAATAAGAGGCTGAGGGTTCTAGGCCAGTGCTGGGGAGCAGAGAAGGAGACAAAATGAAGATGTTCTTTCATCTTTCCAGACAGATGGGGCCAGATGCGATAGGGAGAGTGACAGAAATTCTCATTGGAGCTGTTGGTTTGAAAGAATTTGTCCCTGGAACAAGCTTTTTATCAGTTAGCTTTGAAGACCTGGCTGCCTTAGAGGCTGCTTCATCTTTCTCTAAATTTCTCTCTCCTTCATCTATCTTGTCTCCCTGACTCCTTTCTTAAACCAGGCTCTGTGTTTGTTTGTTTGTTTCAATCTAGGCCTGGAAGAGGCCTAGCAAGAGCTGGTCCAGAGGAAATGGGGGAATTGGGAAGCCAGGAAAGGCTGGTGAGTGAGCGAGTGTTCATAGCGGTCCGGTGTTTCTCCCAAGTCCATCAAGAACTGAGTCTGATCTCCATGGTCCAGGCCGAACTGATGCCAGGAAGAAGTCTGACTTGAAGGACACAAGTAAGTTTCCTCGGCCCAAATAAAAGGTTGAACTCCCTGCCTTTTCTAGGAATCTCTCTTTTAATGGTAGTGTCTCATGTTCCCCACATGAAGACAACTGGGACATCCTCACCTTGTTTCCTGGCTCGGATGACCGCGAGAAGATATTCACATCTATCACTACAGGAACAGCTGAAACTTCAGTAGTTTGTACTTCTTGGAGAAGACATGGCTGGAAACAGTTTGGGATTAGAAGTTTCCTTGGAACCACTAAAAGCTTTTTCGTCTCTCTAGTTCTGACTCCAAGCCAACAATCCTGCCTAGGAGAGGCTATATGCGACCTGCAGAGACAGTAGAGCTATTGGATGGCCTGGGTGTCAGATGCTCCAAACTGGACCATCAATTCTAAACCATCTTTCAGTGCTTTATCTATACCACACCCTTCGAAGTTTAGGGGGCAACCCTTTGGGACACCTGGACCCCTTCTTCAAGTCCCAGCCTTGCTTTCCCCTGAGCATCTTGGGTGGGAGGGGCCGTGCTTGGCAGGCGCAGGGAGCAGGGCCAGGCCATGTGTACAGAGAGGCCTCAATTTCACAGGGCTTGCTCCTGAGTGAGTTTCACATAAAAGGATTAAGGCAAGAGGAAGTGCAGAGGAAATGGGATGTTGGACACCTTGTTAAACGGGCTGTCAGGGCTCCCGGAGCGTGGGTGCTAACTCTATTCCCTGCCTCCACACGGAGCAGGCCAGACCATTACCTCAGTGATCAAAGATAGGCCAGTAGTCAGAAGCCTTCTCATTGAAGCCCCAGAGGCCAAAGAGACTAGAGAAGCAGCATAGGTCTGCACTACCCCTCCCCCAGCCTCAGAGTGTTCCTGAGGGGTCCAGAAGGGGAAGTTGAGGCTCCCGGCATCTGCTACCTGCACCTGGAGAGTTCTGAGTCCCCATGATTAAATCTCAGCACGAGTTGGGTGTGGAGAGGGGTGTTTGACCTAATGATTTGAGATTATTGTTTCCTTCCTTATCAGAACACCGGGGACATTCTTTTTCCTGAGCTGGGAATTGGCTCCGTTTGTGAATGAGTCTGATGGGATCAGCGCTTTCCTGAAGAGATAAGGGGGTTATCAGTGGGGTGGGGGTGGGGAGACTTCCTCTGGGAAAAGCAGCTGGGAGAAAGGTTGTTTCAGGCCCCTTGGGGGTGGGTGTTAAAAGGGAGGGTCACTGTGATCTGTAGCTAAAAGAGCTCTCTCTTTCTCTTTCTCTCTCTCTCACACTCTCTCTCTCTCTCTCTCTCTCTCTCTCTCACACACACACACAGGGGTGGGGGTGGGGAATTGTGGCTTTTTTCCTTGCCTGGCTCTGCCTGGACCACCTCCTGCCTTTACAAGGCCAATTCCTACATATCTCTAAAGGTCTCATAGACACAGTAGAGCACACAAATCACCCATCACCCAGAAACTTTGAAACTCTAAGGGCTAAGATCAGACGGGCAAGGGTTCAGAAAGCCTGTGGAGATTCTATAATTAGTGTCCAGCCTCCTTGTGCCTCCCCCAATACCAAGACTATCTACACAGCCATACCTCCTACAAGGCTTCCACAACATTTGTTGATCCTTCTGTCTGGACCTCCCAGTCCAGGCTGTGGATGCCTGGTGTGTAAGGGGCCAAGGGTCTTCATTGTCTCTAAGGCTTACCCTTGCACCTACTGGGCTGCCCAGAGCCAGAGGGAAGGAGGGTGTGGACAGAAGCCAGGTTTAGTCATCCCTTCATTTCCATTACCTGGCTGGCTGGAGTTGATGTTCCACGAATGTAATTAACATGTATGGAATATATGCTGACAGCATCCCCCTCTGAGAGGTAAAGACAGGAAAAGACAATACAAGGCCCCTTATATTCTCTAGTGTAGGATGACCTCTCCCAGGCCTGCCCATTCATTGTTCTATCTATCTATCTATCTATCTATCTATCTGTCTGTCTGTCTGTCTGTCTATCTGTCTATCTGTCTGTCTATGTATGTATGTATGTATGTATGTGTCTGTCTATGTATGTATGTATGTATGTATGTATGTATGTATCTATCTATCTATCTATCTATCTATCTTATGTGTACGAGTGCCTTACTTACATGCATGTGTATATAACTTGCATGTCCTAGAACTGGAGCTATGGATAGTTTTAAGCTGACATGTAGGTGCTGGTATTTGAACCTAGATCCTCTGTAGGAACAAGAGGTGCTTTTAAGGAGTGAGCTATATCCCCAGGCCCCCAGTGCTTTATTTTTGTTTTATTTTAACTTACTAATTATGTAGGTAGCCTCAAACTCAAGATCTTCCTGCTTCAGCTTTCTGAGTGCTAGGTTACAAGTATGAACATCTATGCCCAGCTCAACCCAATGTTTCAGTTATTTTTATATTTATTTATTGTATATATAAATATTTTGCTTGCATGTATAAAACAATACCACATGGAGGTCAGAAGAGAGATATCAGACACCCTAGAAGTGGAGTTACAGATGGTTATGAGCCTCCATGTGGGAACTAGGAACTGAACCTGGGTCCTCTGCAAGAGCAGCAAGTGCTCGGAACTGAGGGATCCCTCCAGCCCCCACTGACTTTTCAAAACGCTTACAAATAAGGGAAACTGAGCATGGAGCAGGGTCAGCAAACTTTTTCTATGCAAAGTCTAATGGCAAATATTTTAGATTTAGCAGGCCACTAGGTCTCCCTGTACTCCTCAGTCCCACAGTGAAGCCTCAGGAGCAGTCAGAGAGGGGACCCAGAGTGAATGGCTAAGACTGCAGCCCTGGGGCATGTCCTGTGTACTTATGGATGTGGATGTTTCCATGGTGTGTGGTTTTCACACTGGCTCTTACAACATTTCTACTTTCTCTCCCCACCTTTTAGAAGAGTCATTCATAGTTTGTGGCCAGACCAACAAACAAAGCCAAACAAGGGAATCACCCAGTAGGCTATCTCTTGCAGATTCCTGCCTTGAGTGCGATTAATGGGTGCTGCCCTCTGCCTCCCCACACTCCTGAGGTCCCCTGACCACACTGGCTTCCCTCTGTTAGATGGATGTATGTGGTGTGAGGGGACACGAGCATTGGAAGCCCTGCTCCTGTCACTAAGGGGGCGGGAGCTGGACTCTGATCTGAGAGACGCCTGATAAGTAATGTGGTTTCACTTCAGGTCATTTCCTGAAAGTCAGATCCACTTTGCACATGGGGACAAGAGCAGGAGCTTCCCAATTCACTCCTGGGGCGCCAAATTAAAAGCCAAATAGGATGTAGCTTTTGCCCAGGCTGTGTCTTCATCTGTCAGGAAGGGTTATCTTCAGTGTCACTGCTGGGGCCTGTTCCTGTCACTCTCCCCAGCCAGCACCTGCAGTGTGACTTCCAGAGGACCCCTGCTCCTCCCCACCTCCACATCTACCCGTACCTCCACTCTCACCCCCCACCTCCAAACACAGGCCACCAGGGTGTCCATGAGGGGCTCTCAGACAGGGAGGGGTAGGAATCCCCACTGAAAGAATTCACCCAGCAGGGTATTCTCAGGGGCCTGGCAGCCCACTTGCAAAGACCTGTGCTGTAGACCTCTGCTTGACTCTCTTTAGGAAAGACAAAGGCCCAGCTACTAAAGAAGAAGGAAAACAGAGTCTGATGTTCAGAAACAGCCAGCTCTAGTCCCAGGACAGAGAGATGGGAAGGGAGTTAGGAGATCTGCTTGTCTCTGCCTCCTGAGTGCTGGGATTAAAGGTGTGTATCGCCACCACCCACCAACAAACAAAAAGTTTAAAAGGAAGAACATTTATCTGTTGATATATGAATGGATAAAGAAACAGTAATATATATATATATATATATATATATATATATATATATATATAAATGGACTATTAGCCTTTTTAAAAAAAAAAAAAAAAGAGAGAGGGGATTGAAATCCTGCTGTTTGCAACAGTACAGATGAACTTGGAAGACACTGTGCTCTGCGACAGAACCAGGTAGAAGAAGCTGAAGGCTGCGTGATCTCACTTACATGTGGGACTTAAAAGAGCAAACTCAGCCAGGAGGTGGTGGCTCACACCTTTAATCCCAGCTGGGGAGGCAGAGGCAGGTGGATCACTGTGAGTTGGAGGCAGCCAGCCTTGTCTATAGAGTGGGTTCCAGGACAGCCATAGTTATACAAAGAAGCCCTGTCTCAAAAAGGAAAAAGAAAAGAAGAAAGAAAGAAAAAGAAAAAAAAAGAAAGAAAGAAATCTGGAGGAAGGTTGGGGAGTCATGAAGAGAGGGGCTGGAGAAGAGATCATCCAACAAATGAAAAGCAGGGCCTGAGCTTGGCCCCACTGGTGGTGGCCAGCAAGAGAGGCCCATTGCCCCTGACTCCCTTTACTGAGCTTCTGTGGGCAGAAGGAGCATATTGAGGGTGTGTCAGGGGGGATGGGGTGAGGGGATGGGAGGGAGTGGGGGGAGGTGGGGGGAGCAAACCTCTGTGGTCCTGGAAAGCTGTGGGAGAGAAGGCAGTATAGCAGAGCCTATAGGGAGGGAAAAGTATGGGTTGGGGGTTGGTAGCTAAGAGCTCTCAAGTGGAACAGCCCACCAGTCTGGATCTCAGCCAGGAGATCTGACTACAGACAGGTGACCCTTCAGTGCCTTTGAGACAGCTCTGGATGTCAGAGGAGGCTGCTCCCTCCTCTCCCCAGGCCAGTCTCTGCAACTCACCTGATGTTCTCTTCCTATCTCTTGTTCTCATCCAATGTCTTGCTCTTACTCTAGAGCAGTGGTTCACAGCCTATGTGTGGCAAACCTCTGGCAAGCCTCTCTTTCCAAAAAAGATTTACATTATATTTCATAACAGTAGCAAAATTACAGTTATAAAGTAGCAACAAGGTAATTAATTTTATGGTTGGGGCTCAGCACAACATGAGGAACTGTAGTAAAGGGTCACAGCATTAGGGAAGGTTGAGAACCGACTGCTCTATAGTCTCAGGAGAACCAGAGTCAAGGACCAGAGACTTCCAGAATGTCAGGGTGTATAACCTCATTCTACAGTGAGGCCATAATGCCTGCTGCCCTGACTCCTGCCTGCCAGGCAGTCACGACCTTATTCACTGCCAACGCCAGGTCCCAGGATGCAGTGACAAAACAGAGTCTGCCCCTGTGGAACACATCAGCGCACAAACAGATTAGAACAGGGCCCTTAGAATGACCTTAGTGGTGATACAGGCACCGGGCATCTGCAGAGACAGAAAGTTTCCTTCACCTGTAGACAGACAGAAAAGGGAGGTACCCAGCAGGGCCTTGCTAGACAGACAGGAGTTTGCCAAACCAAGAAGTGGTTGGAGGGCATTCTCAGCAAGTGTGGACAAGGCAAACTGGGTGAGGAAAGCCGGGAGCCAGACACTCACTAAGGCCCTGTACTAGGTTTCCATGCCAGCTCCATTTCCTAGCTGTGTGACTTTGGTTTTTTAACATTTTTTTTTTAGGTTTTTTTTTTTGTTTTTGTTTTTGTTTTTTTTAAGTTTATTTACTATCTCTGGGCTTTCCATTACCTCATCTGCTTACGGGTGCTAATGGTAGTCGCAGTAGACATTAATGCTACTTGCTCAAAGTACAAAGAACCTTCCTACCTAATGCCTGAGTTGACCTTGGAAACATTAAGTAGTTTTTTGGGTTTTGGTTGGTTCGTTGGTTTTGATTTTTCAAGACAGGGTTTCTCTGTCCTGGAACCCACTTTGTAGACCA
Organism: Mastomys natalensis; assembly: GCA_021653895.1. Classification (NCBI taxonomy): domain Eukaryota; kingdom Metazoa; phylum Chordata; class Mammalia; order Rodentia; family Muridae; genus Mastomys; species Mastomys natalensis. Next base: position 773,110 of record JAJTUV010000176.1, read on the forward strand.
GATGGGCCTCAAACTCAGAGATCCACCTGCCTCTGCCTCTCTGAGTGCTGAGATTAAAGGTGTGTTCCGACACTACCCGGCTACGTTAAGATTAAGTCGTTTTTAACAAATAGGATGATAGCATGCTTTACAGAATTCTTGCCAAGACCTGGCAAACAGCAGGCATTTAATAAATATTGAATGAATGAGAAGAGATTGAAGGACAAGAGACCAACCAGGAGTCCATTTCAGTAACCCAGGTATCCCACCTTGAAGGCAGGGGCCATGGCGCTTCGGGTGACAGCCAGGATCTGGCTTCCTGTCATCCCCTCTGTTGCCCCCTCAGCCTATCCCAGCTTCCCTGAGACTGCCTGCCATGGGTACTGCTGCTGTTGCAGCGCAGACCGCCTCATAACTCACTGTGTTTATGATGAAGCGGAGCGCTTGTTTGGGAAGACAGCCACTCTGATACCCAACAGCCCCCAGGGCCCTTCCTGATGTTTCTCTGCCTAACCTCCGCTGCTTAACAAGCCAGCTCTCTCTCTCCCACACCCTGCTATCCATACCCCCACCAGTAGCCCCAGTGTCTCCGCTCATGCGCACACCCCTCCACCAGCCTCTGCCTCGCTGTAGCCTGGAGGAAATTTATCGCAGGCCCAGACTGCTGTGGGCAAATACTAATAAAATGCTGTTTTGCTGCAATTTGTTTAATTGGCCACAGAAGAGATGTCTTGAGTATGTGCGAGCTCTGCCTGCGCCTGAGCTGCCTGGATCACAAATGCTCACTCCTCCCTCTGCCCATCCTGTCCCCTTCTCTCCTTTGCTGCGCCCCTCTCCACAGCAGGATGATGGGAAGTCAAAGGAGGTTGTTGGATTGCCGAGGCCAGGAATGGGGCCACGGCCATTCGATTTCACGGAACTTTACTGAACCCTTTCACCTGTAACCTTTGGGAACTTGTTACTAGCAAACTGCCTGTGTTCGAATCCCAGCACGCCTTCTTAGCTGTGCGACTGTAGGCAAGTACGTAGCTTCTCTGTGCCTTAGTTCCTCGTTTGTGTGAGACAGATGATGATAATAACAGTATTGTAAGGATTATATGAACAGATTTATGTAAAATTTATGAACAATACCTAGAAGCCCCCAAATTAGTCTTCCAGACTTGGACTGCTTAGATCCTGATTCCAGCTTTGCCACTTGGCAGCCGTGTGACTGGGAAAATTACTCAAGTACTGTGTGGTTCGCTTTCCCCATCTGTGAAATGAGTGTAACTGCACCAAGCATATAGAGCTGTATGAAGAGTAAACAAGTTAATTGATGTAACACCATTAGAGCAGAGTCTGACATATAGGACATGCTGTAGACTTGAGATGCTGAGGCAAAAGGATTGAGAGTTTGAGGCCAGCCTGGGCTATGGAGCAAGACCCTGTCTCACAAAGCAAGGATGGGCGCTGGTAGAGGGCTTGCCTATTGTGTATAAGGCTCCACAGTTCATCTGCAGCAGCAAAAGAAAAGAGGAAAAGGGTCAACTGCCATTGCTAAGCCAACTATAGCAGGGTGTATGGGGGCCGGCATGTTGGCATGTTCTCTGGCTGTAAACAAATATCTGGGAGGCCTGTATTCTATCCCTGGAGTCATTGTGGAATATATTGAGTCTCCAGCATTGGTGATTCCCAATGGTAAAAAAAAAAAAATGGAAGAAGCTTTTTTGGGGTCTCAAGATCTACCGGCATGGCTGGTAGAGATGGGAGACCCTTGCTATATTTCTCTGAGAACAGGGAGGGAGGAGCACTCACCGGCTACAGCTCCCCAGATGGGGTCTCCGTCTGGGCTGCTGCTTGTGGGGCCAGCTCAGCCTCCCAACTGCTCCCCTCTTGGCCCCTAGTAGCCACACCCTGGGGGTGGGCACCTTGCCACTCACCAGATGGCCCCAGCAGAGGCTGGGTTCTAGGGGCAGGCTAGGGAAGGTAACACCAGGCTGCAAAATTACCCAAGTACTGTGTGGCTCAGTGGTCTTGGGACAGATGGGAACAGGGTGCCTGGAGCCAGCTAGGGATGGCCCACAGGGCTCTTCGGAGCAGACTGGCTGGTGCCTGTAAGATATGGCTCATATGAGTGTATTTATGTCATGTAGAAATGTCCTACATGGTCTGAACCAGGAAGCTTTGCACAGAAAGCACCCCCCTAAAGATCCACCAATGCAAGGGCACGCCTAGGTCACAAGGGCCTCAGGACACTTGTGCAGAGTCTGAGAGTCACAGGAAAATTTGCTAAAGCTCACCCAGTACACTTCCTCATCTTCGACCGACCGTATTGGGAGCTGATTCCCCAAGGGAGGAAGAACCTCTAAAGCTGACTTCAGGTTCTTCTAGAGACTTCTCTAGTGCACTTGGACAAGTACCTTCACCTCTTTGTGCCTTACTTTCCTTACCCATAATGGGAGTGATAACGGTAGGGTCGGATACTGTGAGGGTTAAACCTGAAGTTGGCACCTTGGGTTGAGGGTGTAGCTCAGTGGTAGGGTCTGCCTAGTACATCTGAGGCCCTGGGTCCATCCTGCAAAACCAGACACAAACAGACAAACAGCCAATACCTGTCAAGGACAGAAACAGGAGCAGACTGGCCTCATCCCTAGCCTGCAGAAGGCACTCAGTAAATATGTATTGGCTTAATGGTCATGTGAGAAACCTTTCTTTAGAAAACAGTCTATACTCCAGCCCAGCTCTGAGAACCCCAACCCTAAAGAAAAGTCCTTTATGTAGCAGCAATGGTGGTGGCCTGTGCTTCCCTCCCTTCTCCACTCCTCCACAGCCTCCTCTCCCCCGGCTCCCTCCTTACTTCCCCTCTCGTACCCATTCAGAGAATTTGATGTACATTATCCCCAAGCAGGGCTCTGATCCTCCAGCCAGAAAATCCCCATAATGCTTGGGGCTTCTGGAAAGTGGACATCCCCTCTGGACCTCTGTAGGGATAAGAGGAGAACCTTTTTGAAGCAGCCTCTGCTCCATTATTCAGAAGGGAACATCGAGGACACAGGAAGAAAACAGCGTATGACACAGAAGAAGACTAAAGCAAAGTCAGCCAGAGTACATGAATCCCATGGAGGGAAGGTGTGTGTGTGTGTGTGTGTGTGTGTGTGTGTGTGTGTGTGTGTGGTCTTATTCTCCCATCCTCCCTGGATCTGCTGAGGAAGCAACAACAGCATATATACCCTGGGATGCACAGTCTCATGCCCTCTGCTAGAGCCAAAGTCAGAGGGGACTAAGAAGCCAGGACCCAGGCATCTGCCCTCTAGGGCTGATGGGAGGGTGGTAAGGCTCTCAGGAGGGGCTGGTAGGAAGACGCTCTCAGACAGCCCTGGAGCCCTCCCCAGCCCTGAAGTCACACCCCAGAGACTTCTGACACAAAAGTAAGCAGTCATACCTGGATTCCACCAGACCTTGTGTAAAGTGATGCTAGAGTTTCTGAGGGCTTGTAAACAAGCTGCATACAGTGTGGTACAGAATGAGGGGAGGAACAGGCAGGGTAGCCACAGGTCCTGGGAAAATGATGGAACAGTCAGTCCAGAGAAGCCAGAGATAGGGCTGAGCTTGGTGCCTACTGATTCCCAGTTGCCTGGGCTTCTCTGCCTCAGTCTCTTTCAAGGAATAAAGAAGAGGAAATGAAATTCTATCAGGAACCTGTTCCTCCTGAACACTCTGGAAACCAATTCAGGACTTACTTATGGATGCCTTCCTCACTTTACGAAACTTGGAGTCTAATGGGAAAGACAAGCAGAAGATGGATTCCCCAGGATCCCTGCCTGTGTTTTCAGGGCTGTAGCAGACAGACATGTGCCAAAACTTGTGACACATGTGGGCCCCAAGCTCCGTAGGAGTCGAGGGAGCCTTCCCAGAGGAAGGACCACTTAACTATGAACTAGAGGATGATAAGACAGCACTGAAAGGGATGTTAATGGCAGCTGCCCATGTGAAGACCTATGGCAGGTGAGGGGAATGTTCTAAGGAACCCAGAGGACAGAGGGTTCAGGAATATGGAGGTAAGGCTAAGAGATGGGCCAGGGCTACCTCTCAGGGGAACTAAGACACTTAATTTCTATTTTGAAGACCTTGGGAGGTCTGCAAAAGGATAGACAAGGTCAGATCAAGCTCTAGTTTGCATCTTAAGATCCCTGTATGGCTGAGGGACTCACCTTGGCAAAGTGCTTGTCATGCAAGCTTGATCCCTAGGCCCATAGGGGGCGGGGTGTATGAAGCTGGGGATGATGGCCGTATGCTTGTGATCACAGTGTTAAAGGGATGGAAACAGGCAGATTCCTGAAGTTTGCTGCTCAGCTACTCTGGCCTAATTGGCAAATTCTTGGCCAGTGAGAAATGCTGTCTCTGAAAGTAAAGTAGATGGTTACTGAGGAATGATGCTAAAGTTGTCCTCTGGTCTCCACACACCTGTGCACACATGTGTATATGCATGCTCAAGATTCCTCTCATTACAAAAAAAGGAGTCCAGAGGCAAGGAGGCAGGTTTAGAGGCTATTGTCCTAGCTGTTACTAAATTCCTTCCTAGGGGGAGATGCCTACCCTAAAATTCCAGTGACGACAGAGACAGGGTTTTGCCAAAGTTCACTCTAGAGAATCGGTGTCTTTACTGGACTTCCTTATAGACATAGGTAAGAGGTTATTTACAGTGGCGTGGGTGCCACAGGTCCAAACAGGTCATGCTTAGAAAGTCTTTACCCAGCAGGGATGAGGGCTTCCCTGAAACTGCATGCATAGAGCCACCTCCCTAGTCTGTCCCAGCTTCTATATTCTAGCCCCTCCGAGAGGCCACATGCAATTAAGGCAGAGTCTCGTAAAACAGGTTCTATGGACCATCTGGACCTGCAGGTGAGGGACTCATGATTCTCTCCACCCCTCTATGAAGGGTTGTAAATAGTCAGCAAATCCAGCCAGGATGTTTTGTAAGAGGTGTACATCTGAATTCCCCGAGATGGTGGTTGCTTAACTCAGAAGTCACAACCCTTCAGAGGCACCTAGGGCTGGGTAGGGGAGAAACTAGTAATTACAAGGAGGAGCATCTGGTATCTGACTTCGATGTGCCACTTGCCTACATACAGATACCAGAGCTTAAACAGTGTTGAGACACGAGGCTGAAGCAGTCTGAATTTCACTTTGGTCCTACACAGTATAAGGAGCCAGTTCCTTTGGGTTTCCCTACCCCCACCCTCATGGCTCTTCCCTAGCTAGTGTTATAAGCACTAAGTCCAAGTTTGTGAATTCGTTCACCAAACACTCCCAGCATGTGAGCAGCGGAGGCCAGGACAGAGCTCTGCAGACACCTGGCTCTTGCCCTCCAGGCCCTTCCAGTCAGCAGGGGAAATGGGCCATGTGTGCAAACAGCAACAACACAAAGTCTGATGTGTCCAAGGCAGAACTTGATTGTTTTTGACCGAAGGCTGTTTGCAAGGGCAGTAAATGATTAAGGACCACATGAGTGGCACAGATGGTGATCGCCTTCAGGAGTTAGAAGCCAGGGAAAGCCCTCTTCACTGGGGGCCTTGGAGATGCAGAGGGACAGGGCTACTGGTTCAAAGTCCCAGCTAGGCCATAAGGTGAGTAAGGTGACTGTACCTCTGAATCTTTATTTCCTCATGTTAAAAAAATAAAGAAAGGGGACTGGGGGGTGATTTAGTGGGTAAAGCGATTGCTGTACGGACAGAGGACTTGAGTTTCAATCTCCAGAATCCATGTAAAGACAAACTTTTCCTAGGAATCAGTGTTCCTATGGCAAGATGGGAGGGAGAGGGAGGAGAATCTTCGACGCTCACGGGCTACCTGGCCTGGCGCATGAGCATCGAACAACAAAAGGACCCTCAGGAAAGGTAGGACTCAAGGATCCACACCTGTGGCTGTCCTGTGACCTCCACATACACACCATGGCACATACAAACCTGTATTCACTCACACACACACACACACACACACACACACACACACACACACTCGGGACTAAGGATATGACTGGTCTTGTAAAGCTTTGCCCTGAGTTTGATCTCTAGCCCTGCATAAGGTCTATAATCTAAGCACTTGAGAGGTAGAGGCAGAGGATTCAAAATGTCAAGGTTATCTTCAACCATGGGTTGAGTTGGAGGCTAACCTGAGCTACTTGAGACCCTACATTCATAAGGAGAGAGAAAGAAAGAGAGAGAGAGAGAGAGAGAGAGAGAGAGAGAGAGAGAGAGAGAGAGCCCTGTGGAGGCAGAAAGGAGATGGAAAGATAAAGTGAATAGACGCTGTTTCTGAGAATGCTAGGGTATCCTTCCTTTGTATGGCTGGGGTGCACTCACAATACACATCTTGTACTCAGTGTTTTGGAGGCGAGAGACTGAGAGTTCCAATCTTGGAATGGTTTACAGGACAGGCATCTTTGGACAGTGATACAACCTGTCTATGTAGGTCACAGCATCTGTAAAATAGGGTAGCCACTCCTATTCCTGTGTTTACTCTTTGGCAAGGGTTTCCAGAGCCATATGCATTGCCATAGGAACCACCCATTCTTAACAGGTAGTTCTTCACCACTAATCCTCCCGGTATAGGAGAGCCCATGTTGCCCAGTTCTTTTGCCATCTGAAGCGCCTCCCCCATGACTCTGCTCAGTGTGAGAGGGGACCCAAGTCCCAGCCCTCCCCCTGTGGTCCAGATAACACTAGGCCAATGGGGACCTGGCCTGGGGAAACGTCCCAGATAAACACCACCTGTCCCAGATAACCAGGGCATATCAGCTTGGTATCTTGTTCTTCAAACCACAGGCTCTGGTGATAAAGGGATTGCAGGGGGCTGGAGGTCAGAGGGGGAGGAAAGCTACTGCTGAAAGTTTCACAGGGTTTTGTTGCTGTGGCTGTTGTTTGCGACAAATGTTTGGCCCTTTCAGGAACAAACAAGTCCTCTGATAGTCAGGACCTGCCAACTCGCCTTCCCCTCCCTCTCTCATTTGCATCTCGAATCAAAAGCCAGACAGCCATTTGTCCCCTTTGCTGCAGTTCTACAAGGAGGACATGAAGGCATCAGAGATGAGATTAGAAAGTGGCAGACAGGCAAATTCCACTTAAAAGATGCCTCTGTGTGTGTATGAAGGTGTATACATGTGAGTGTGTGTGTATATGTGTATAAATGTGTATGTATGTGAGTGTGTGTGTGTGTGTGTGTGTGTGTGTGTGTGTGTGTGTGTAAGGGTAGGGGTTTTCTTTCTCAGGAACACCTAATAGCAACCAGTGTTTACTGAGTACTTTCTATGTATTTGATCTAATGCTGCCTTTACTTCCATTTTCCAGGTAAGGTAGCTGAGTCTGAAGATCAGAAGTCACAACTAGAGTCTAGGCATAAAGGTTCTAAACCCTGCTTATCTTTGCTCCCAAACCTGTTTCCATATCTGGGTGTTCCTGGGGCCTGAAGAACAACATCTGCCCTCCTGGGTCCAAGAACATTTAAACCACTCCTGGAAGCTGTCTTTCAGGCTATGGTTGGGATGACTGTTTTCCTGGCTCACCAGCTCCCAGTTCTTTACATCCTTGCCATGGGAGCCCCAGGGATTGAACTCAGGTAGTCAGGAGGCAAGCATCTCTACCCACTGAGCCATCTTACCTATCCAAACTTAGACCTCTTTATTTGCAGTGTAGGGTCCTTCCCAGTTTCCCAGTTTGGGGACAGATGCTCAGACACATAGAGAAAGGTTAATGAGATGGGCACAAAACGTGCACATTTTCAAGTATACATTCACACTGACACTCCTGTGACACCACATGGGATCACTCTCTCCACCTCCCCCAGGCCATGTCAGGAAGCAGTCCCTGCCTGACTTGATTTGCTCCCCTCCCCTCTTTCCTCACCCAGGAGGCGGGGGTCCATCTGTAGAACAGCACCAAGCCACGGGGCTCCACGCTGTGCTTAAAAAGGCCACTTAATTTTTCATTCTTAAATGCTGAGATGCTCTTGTCTCCAGCTTTTCCCAGACCCCTTGGTGGAGATGGATGGGGGCACGGAACACAGTTATCAGAAAGATTAAGCCAGGACTTGTCATTTTTTTATATCACAGAGCAGTCAGCTCGACGAGTGATGTCCTCCACTCCGCCAGGATGAGTCCAGAACCTTTAGTGCCAGTAGTAAAAAAGACTATAAAAAACACCATTGGAGAAAGGGTAATGATGAAATTTAACTGCTCCCGATCACACACCTGGGGTCTGCTCACCATGGAACCAGGGGTTCGGCCACATCATCCTTACTGCTGTGTCCTTGTCTGTGCATCTAAGGTCCTTCCATTGAACCAGAACATTGTGTCCACTGCTGAGCCTGGGCTGCTGCCCTGCTCCGCCCCCACAGCAGGTGCTGAAGGAACAGGACTGACTCCACCTTTAGAGGCTGAAAAGGAGCCTTGGGCACAAACTTCCAGGCAGCCTGGAGCTCAGGGCTGTGGGGGGGGGGGACTACTGTCAGTGCAGGCTACTGAAAACTGGGTGGGCCAGCCTGTTTACTGCTGGCTGCAATGTGATTTCCCTCCTTCCGTTTCCTCCCTCCACTTTGTGTGTATGTGTTGGTACTGTGCTATATACACAAGTACAACCTGCTCTTCTTATTGATCTTAGACATTTCCTCCTAGCTCACCCCCTCTTGACACTGGAGACCACCCCATAATACTTCTGCATCTCTCCTAATGCTCCGTTCTAGCCACAGTGAAATCCTTCAAAACTGTTAGCTGCCCCCAGCTCCTGGGCTCTTGCACACATCACTGTGTCCCCCTGCCTGGGACCCTTGGGTGGCCATCACCTTCCCATTGGCAGGTCAAAGGCACTTCCTCCAGGAAGATCTCTCTGCCATCCCCTGGGCCTGCTTCCTTCCCAAAGCTTCCTGCATTTGCCCTGAGGGGTGTGCTTCACCTAAGGGCTCAACACTGCTTACTGTTAGGTAGGTGACATTATCCAGACCGTGCCACCAAGGACCCTTGGTGCAAAACAGAGTTTCCAGACTAGGCCCCATTGCACAATGGTGCCTCCTCTCTACTGTACCTGTCTCTGGCTCACTGGCCTCTTGCTATGCCCAGTAAGACCATATGCTCTATCCACTGATTAAGACCAGGCCCATCTTCCTACCTGCAAGCCATCACTCAAATGCTGTTGTCTTAGTACAGGTTTATGCCACTCATTGTCTATCTGCAGGGTCTAGAAGCAGTGCTCAGTTACAGGCTTCGTGAACACACATTAGAAACACAAGGCTGCATGGGGTTGGCTTCCTGGCTGTAAGAACCTGTTAACCATGCAAAATCACTATCTGTGGTGTGTGAGCGCTTCCATGTGTACAGGATGCTGCTCCAGTCAACAGGGATGGACATGGCTTCCTGAAGGAGAAGTGTCTTCTGGTAGAAATATACATTAGAAAGAATGCCCCAATAACACATGTCTCCTCCATACCTCAACACATGACTCCCAAGCCTGGCCCTATCACTCAAATAGATCACACAGAGTGCATGCTGGGAGCCAGACATACATACAATGTTAGATCCTGGTCCAGCTAGCCATCTGTCCTCAATCAGAGAGTGACTCCAAGAGAGCTGGGGTAGAAACAGGGCAACATCAGCCTAGGAAGAGCCACAGGACAAGACTACAGTGTCTCTAAGTCCTGTTTCCCAGGACCCAACTATCACTCCAAGCCTCACTCACGGACTCTGAACTAGTGACCCTGACTTCTCCTCATAAAATGAGAGTAGGGCTTCACAGATGGCTCACAACCCTCTCAAGTATGAAGAGCCTTTGAAAATTTTTATTGCAGCATCCTGTACAATATGGAAGCATGCACACACACACCATAGTCAGTGACTCTTCGGGTTAACAGGTTCCAACAGCCAGCATCCTGATCAGGAGGTAAACATCTCCAGTTCCCAGGAAGCTTCCCTGCAGCCCTTTCCAGTCTCTACCTCCTCTGAAGGTAAGGCTTATTCTGATTCTTAATACTATAGGTTTACTTTTTTTATTTATTGAGACAGTGTCACGTGTATCTCAAGCTGGCCTCAAATTCAATATGGAGTCAAGGATGACCTTAGACTTCTGGGATTTGACTCAACACTGGGGATTGAGCCCAGCCAGGGCTTTGCACATGCTGGGCAAGCACTCTAATTCTAGAGCTGTGTCCCCAGTCCAGTGCCTCAGATTCTATTTGGTTTTGTTGTTATCTGGCTTGCTGGCTTTTGAAACTCAAGGAATCCTTTTAGCCTCTACAGATTGCTGTTCTGATTTTAGGATCAAGGGCAGTCGTGAGTTGCTGGTATTCGTAGCTCTGTTTAGTCCTCTCCCACGCAGAGTCAGGTGGTCTCAGTGACTAGTGAAGTATAGAAGGAGTGACCGTATGCCTTCTGAATCAAGTGCACAAAGGACATGTGACTTCTAGCCTGCTCTTGGGTTACCAGCTTTCTGGGTATAAACCTTGATGTGACCCCACAAGAAGAGGAGATGAACAGCCCTCCCATCAATACTTGCACCCCATCCCGGCACACAGCCTCCCCTAAGACTCACCCTTTCTCTAAACATAGAGGCTCTCTGCCTATGTGCAGACTGCCCCAGTTGGCCCCACAGATGCCATGCTCACCTCCCATCAACACGTCAAGTGGGAGTGTGCATCTCGGAAGCCCCAGTCAACACACACCAGTAAAGTCCTGAGAGACCCAGAGTCAGAACCACCCATCCCAGCCATTTCTGTACTCTTAACCCACGGAAAACATGAGGGATAATAAATGTTTATTATTGTTTTAAGCTACTAACTTTTCGGATAATTTGTCACACAGTAATAGACAAGTAATACAGTATGCATTGATTGAACAAATACTCAATGAGCCGAACTGCCTAGGCATTGAGTAACCGTTAAAGGAATTCATTAAAAAAATTATACACACACACATATATATATAAACATATATATATATATATATAAATATATATGTGTGTGTGTGTATATGGAGAGAGATGTATGTATCTTTGTATATATGTATACACGTGCTTTGTATATATGTATCCAAGCTAGCCTAAAATTTGTGATCCTTATGTCTCAGCCACTTAAGTGCTGGGATCATTACCACACATGGATACATGGATTCCTTAAAACAAAATAAAGCAAAACAAAACCCACCTTTTGATATCTTCTTACACTTGGGGAAAAAAAAAAAGATCTTTCTTTTGGGTCCTGACAAGGACTCAGTCCAGGCTGAGGCTTAACAATGGCTTGAAGACCCTGTCTAGGTTCTGAAGTACCTGATTCCTGGTCAGGGTGTTGTATGCTCTGGCTCTTTCCATACTCAAATTCTGGAACCAGAGACTGTAACCTGTCTCTCAGTCACTGCTCCTCATCACTAGACAATGGAGTTTACTAATGAGGGAGTCTAGTTTGGAGTCTGAGCAGGCCCGTGTTCAAATCCTGACTCTCTTCCAGATCTACTTTCAATTCCAGACAAACAGCTGTATTTCTCTCCATGCCAATTTTCTCCTCAAAGAAATAAGAGAACAGAGGATGGGATCGCAGGTTGTTGTGTGAGGAGGAAATTGCACGCAGCTCATAATTGGGACTCCAGACATACTCAAGAGACCGGACAGCTATGATTGTCACCCACAGGCTGGCTGGGCACTCTCAGGTTCCCCAGATTGCTGTGGCTCCTCCTCAGCTTTCTCTGCACCCCAACAGCAGCTCTGGAGGGCCAGGTGAGCATATGGCCACATGAAGGCTCTTGGTGGGAGCCAGCCTGCTTCCTCTCCCTCGTTAGCGTCGCCTGGGGCTGCTCTCTCCTTAGCAAGGCCTGGATAACGAAGGCCACAGCCTATTAATTGCGGTGACAGTGATAAAGGAAGAGGGGGAGGCTGCTATTTGTCTTGCTCGTAACCTCTCGCATCATTCCAAGATGAATGAAAACTCATTTTCTGCTTTGATTCGGTCTAATTTCTCTGGCCCCCTGGGCCGTGGGGGGGGGAAGGGACTCACAGCCTCCCGTTGAGAAGGAATTGGGGGAGGAGAGGATGGGGTTAGAGGTCACAGAAGGAGGAGGCCTGCCCCACTATCGAACCAAGAACCTGTGGGGGAGCTGTCGGGACCTTCAGTTATTAATTGTGGAAGATACAGGGCTCATGCAGGAGCTGACTGGGTTATGAACTAATTGTGCCAAGGAAAAACTCTCCACCCATTTCACAGATGTGACAATGGAGGTAGAGAGGAAATAACTTGTTCAAGATCAGAGAGCCAGTGAGGCCAAAGCCCAGCTTCAAAATGGAGGGGAATTGGCCCAGGATTGTCACTGGCTTTTTATCTGTCTCCCAAGACGTTGCCTCTTACCCAGATGAACGGACAAATGATTGAACAGCACACAAGTTCCATGGAGAAGGGGCTGGAGCTCCAACTACTGCTCATCCATCCCCTCTAAGGAACAGGAAAGGAGGATGGACAAGAGGCTGGGGATGGAAATGGGCTTTTCTTTCCATCACCCCACACTGACCGGTGCCGACCTTGTTAGAATGACCCATCTGTAAGATGGAGCCTTAAGTCCCTGCCTTCCTGTCAACGTGGTGGATGGATGTGGGGTGAGACTGTGGAGAAGGGCTCCACATGTGGCATGTCTCCTGTTTGTGGAAATGGGGGGTCGAGCCTGCAGCCCTAACAATCTGAGCTTCTTGGTCCAAGATTCATCTTTGTCCCAATAAACTGATATCCAGAGTCATCTATTTGTGAGTCCCTACACAAACTCTGCCTGGCCATTTGCTGTAAATCTGTGTCCCCTCTGATAGACAGAGGTCCCCTGAGGCCCAGGAAATCGAAAGGGCCTGGGTTTCATGACCTCTCTGTTAAGGTGACCCCAGAGCAGCTCGGTGGAACAGGAAGAGAGAAGACGCATCAGATAGGCTTCTCACAGCATCCTTCGGGGCTTCTGGGTACAGGTGAGGAGGTGTTGACGTTGGGAAGAGTTTGAGTGACACTCTGATGCTCAGCATGAATAAAAATGTGTGCGTTGAAGCCATACAGCATGGTGTGTGCTGCCGCTCTGCCCTTGGCTATGTGACCTTGAGCGAATAGCTTTGCCTCTCTGGGCCTCCCTTGTGTTTAAAGTGGGATGGCAATCGTGTCTCCTTCCTTATGTAAAGCACAGAGAGTGTGCTCTAAGTGGGTTGTGCTCTGAGAGGCCAGGCACCAGGCTGAGAAGGGCTGCTCTAGGGTCAGGATGTCTGTGAGAAGTGAGACAGCTGACTCAAGCGTGTCCCCCATTCCCCTCCCTACAAAGTTCTCCCATCTGCCCCATCTGAATTGCAAATGGCCTTCCCTTTCACTACAGCCCCAGCAGGAGACAGCTGAGGCCAGAGAGGCAGCTCTGCCCCAATAGGGCGCCCATGGCCTTGCTCTGTCTCCAAAGGTCTGCAGGAGGAGCCCTCAGACCAAGACCGCAGTCTTGAATCTTGGGGAAGCAGAAGGAAATCCACTCAGAGCCATTCTGCCTGGGAACCCTGGCCTTCCCACCCTGGTTCTACCACCCCTTCCTGCTCCTGACCTAACCCCTTCACCACAGGCGTAGCCTAAGTCTTAGACTCATAAGAAAGGCAAGTAACCCTTGGTCCGTGCTCAGAATACTTACATGTGCCAGGCCCTGGGTGTTGTGCCCTGGCCCTCACCTCAGCTGTACTTTTTGCAGCCCTATCAGGTGCCTCTGTTCACAAGTACCTGCTGTTGACAGTCCATTGCACAGCCAGAGCTTCAGAGGTCCAGAGCTCCCACGTGACAGAGCCTCATCTTGCTCCCTCCAGATCTCAACACTGAATATCACTGTCTTTTGCCCCAACAGCAGACCCTGCACACAATCCAGTAGGAAAATGGAGTAGAGGGGCATGAACAATGTGGGAAGCATAGAAGGAGCTGAGGTGATATGTATAAAGCACCCACTATGTGCTACCCAAAGATAACAGCTGGGGTGGTGTGGATAAAGCACCCACTATGTGTTACCCAAAGATAACAACAGATGATAAGAACAGCATCCTAGAAAGTGACACTGTGGACACCCTTCCTGGCATCAGGCCAGATGTTCTCATATGGCTCTTTAGCCCTCTCAGAAGCCCAGCAAGGTAGTTATTGTTATTGCCACTCAATGGAGGCTCAACTGAAGCTAGAGCACCTGAGTGTCTAAAGCCACACAGACTTCAAGCACCCAAGTGAGGACTGCAATGACTCTCTCCAGCATTTATTGGCTACTTTTCTGTGGCCGGTCTGGTAAGCGTTTAAATGACAAGGTGACCCAGCTGTCAGCATCATTTACATCCTACCAATAGGAAAAGAGAAGCTTGGAGGTCAAGTAAACCAAGAAATGGGCCCTCACCAGGAGTTGGGATCTATTTCTAATGAGCTTATCTCCCTGAGAAACAGTCTAAACTCTTCAGGGATCATAAGGCCTTTCACAGTCTCGGTTCTGCGACCTTCCCAGATGCATCTCTCAACACTGTCCCCACGGACTGGAAGATAATCTGTCTAATAAATTTCATCAATGCTCAACACAGATATTCTTCATACATATGTGTGTTCATACTTGTGTCTCTTTAGGAAACTCCCATTCACCCTTCAAGACCCATTTTTACATAGCATTTCATTGAAACCTTCTTTGACATACCGTAGGGAGGAATCTGTGCCCAGAGACACCCTAACTATTGCATATAGCTAGTATACCATAAGTACTTGCTTCTGTCTACAATTCTCTGGACAGACCATGGACTCCGAAACAGGAAGATACTGGGGGCTTGCCTACCAGTCTGTCTTGCCCAATCAATGAGCTCCAGGTTCATTGAGAGAATATGTCTCAAAACCCAAGGTGAAGAGCAATTGAAGAAGACACTGATATCAACCTCTTATCCCCACACACATGTACATGCCTGTAACACACACGTGTGTGATATATATATATATATATATATATATATATATATATATAAACTTAAGTTAAAAAACCACCAAGCTAGCCGGGCAGTGGTGGAGCACACCTTTAATCCCAGCACTTGGGAGGTAGAGGCAGGCTGATTTCTGAGTTTGAGGCCAGCCTGGTCTACAGAGGGAGTTCCAGGACAGCCAGGGATACACAAAGAAACCCTGTCTCGAAAAACCAAAAAAAAAAAAAAACCACCAAGCCCAAACTAATCCTGGTCCTACCACTCCCTGTGGGACTTACTCAAGTCCTCTGAGTAAAGTGGGAGAACACCACCCAAAGCATTGTTGTGAAAGCTACAAACATTCTTACTGAGTCTCTATTTATGGCTCTCTCTGGTCCTGGGGATCAAGCCGGGCCTCGCACATGCTAGGCAAATGCTTTCCCCTGAGTACACCTTCAGCCCAGGATTGACACTTTCTAGCACGAAAGCAGGGCTTTTGGCAAGGGCCTGGCTCTCTTTCTTCCTCATCTCTTGGCTATCTTAGTGGGGACCCTGCCTCTGTAAGAATCTTGACTGCTAGCCAGGCAGTGGTGGCGCATCCCTTTAATCCCAGCACTTGGGAGGCAGAGGCAGGCTGATTTCTGAGTTTGAGGCCAGCCTGGTCTACAGAGTGAGTTCCAGGACAGCCAGAGATACACAGAGAAACCCTGTCTTGAAAAACCAAAAAAAAAAAAAAAAAAAAAAAAAAAAAAGAAAGAAAAAAAAAAAAAAAAGAAAGAAAGAAAAAGAATCTTGACTGCTTTTGCAATGAGTTCATACTGGAAAAAAAATGTGTGTGTGTGTGTGTGTGTGTGTGTGTGTGTGTGTGTGTGTATGAGTGTGTGTGTGTGTTTATGTGTGTGTGTGTATTTATTTTGTCACCAAGTTTTAGACACAGACATAGCAGAGCCACTTGAGGTTTTAAGTAAAGAGAGGGTCTAGGATCTGAAAAGATGGGAGAGAGAGCTGCAAAGGGAGGAAAAACCGAAGAGAGGAAACCAGACTAAAGCAGGGGGAAAAGAACCCACAGCCAGAGACCAAGCCATGAAGGGATACAAGAGAGACAGAAAGCACCAAGACAGGGAAGGAGCTAGAGTGCAGCAGAAAGATGAAGGCCCCACCCAGCCCTCAGCTGAGCCTGACTTCAGTCCAACCTCAGAGCTGTGCTGCCGACAGAGAAAAGCCCCTTCTCCCACAGCCGGGTGAATTTGATATTCAATCAATGAAGATTAACTCGCCCAAGGTAAGGGGGCTTTCACATCCGTAAGGAAGTCAAATACGATTATGCAGATGAGAAAATTATCCTAAGATGAGGAGCTCTGCTCTATGATAATTATGAGAGAGAGTGGACTCCCACACTGATTAGCATATCTCTAAGACCAGACCGATGATGGGGGAGGCGGGGATGAGCAGAGGTGACAGGAATCCCACCCACAGAAGCTGGCCAGGGACATCTGGTCCCTGATGTCCTTGTGTAGAAGAGAAGACACTTCCCCTCAGACAGTGAGGACCTAGTGAGAGCCCTGATCCTGATGCACCCACGGTCACTCCCCGGACCAGCTGTCTTATCTTACCCAAGAGTGGTTCAAAACCCAGCTCTTTAGACCTAGGCATCTAGGTGAGGCACAGGCTGCTGGACTCTGGCCTCCACTTAGAGGTCCCCTGAGAGGTTCTCAGCTCATGAACCTTAGAGTTCCCAAAGAGTATTAAAACTTACCTGGCATACCCCAGACCAACTAAGTCAGAATCTCTACAGAAGGGCCTGGATACTGTTTGTTTGTTTGTTTGTTTGTTTGTTTGTAGTTCATTCTAGCTGGGCATGATGGTTCATATCTGTAATTCCAGCACTGGTGGAAGCTAAGGCAGGAGGATCCTGAATTAAAGGCCAGGCTTGGCTATGTAGTTAGACCTTATCTTTAAAAGAGGCTTCTAGCCTTGTCTACATAGTGAGGCCAGCCAGTACTGTGAAGAAAACAACCTTGTTTTCTTTTGTTTTGTTTTTTAAATAGTATACACATAAGAAGATAATTTTAGGACACAAGCAGTGTTGGAAATTCTCTCCCCAGCAATGCATAGGTATCCTAAGTGTGTGCCTCTATTGCAAGCCTTCAGAGACCCACAGGTCTAAAGCCTCAAAAAGTCACTCCCAGGTAGGAGTCTTGGAAGAGGTCAGAGCAGAACTGAGAGTGGAGAGTGACCCAAAATGGGGCCAGCTCTTGTGTACTACACATACTGTGTCGCCTGCTCACCTGTCCTTCAGTGGAGAGGTCATCTTCATTTGACAGAAGAGGCAAATGGACTCAGAGGCAAAGTGATTTGCCCAATGCTGCAATCAAGACTTAAAATCAACACAGGAGGTCCCCAGGCCCAAGCTCTCTTCACTTTCAGTCATTATCTCCTTGCCTCTGGGGAGAGGGCCTGGGGGTTCTACACCCAAGAAAATTACAGACTAGCTTGGGCTCTTCAGTCTGCCTGATTTAAGGGTTTCACTTTGTCTGTTGTGCCTATAAACCACCACACAGTGTTAGAGAGAGAAGAGTAAAGAAAGGCTTGGAAGTCAAAAGACTGAGTGCAATTTCTGCTTCTTCTTGAACAAGTCATTGCCCTCTTTGGTCAATAGGAAGAAAGAGACCAAATTCCACCAAGAGATTAAGACAAGATCAGTGTCTGAAACATGATGTAGAGTTCAGACAATGCCTGTTTCTCTTTATTGAGGGCCTGGAGTTGACTGAACACAGTGAAGAATAAAGCCCTGGGCCGGGAAGGTGGCTCAGTCAGTGAAATACTTATCATGGAAGCTTGAGAACCTATAATTACCAGTGCCAGTGCTAAAGACAGGAGAAGCATGCACATCCATAACCCCAATGTTGGGGTGGCTGAGACAGGCAGATCCCTGGGCTGTGGCCAGCCTAGTCTAATAGGTGAGCTCCACTTTCAGTGAGAGTTCAAAAAAAAGAAACCAATGGCTCCTGAGGTTAACCTATGACCTCCATATGTTCATGTGCACACATGCACACCTAAGTAAAATAATAAAAGAATCTTTGAAAAATAGGATCAAACCCTCCCTACCTCCCTTCTCTCTCTGTGAACACACAATCACTGTGAACCTCAACCCCACCCACACCCTTATCTGCCAGTCACTTTAACAACCAGAAACCTGGACTCATTGCGGCTGGGTACCCAGGGCGAGGGGTCCCTATAATTTACTCTATTGATATCTCTATTTCAATATCACTTAGGAGCTCCCTTGCATAGCCAATTGAGGATAAGAATGGGAAGACACATAAAGTGAGGACAAGGGTCCACACTGGTAGAAGGGGGATGCCTACTTACATGCTCTAGGGTCTCTGTGAATGTCTACCCTGTGTCTGCAACTCTGACTTCTCTCTGCATCTCTCTGCGTGCTCCATATGTCTCAATACTGCATGTGTTCATAAGCATAACACTGTGTCTTTGTACCTTTTGAAGAGTTGTGTGCATACCTGTGTGATGCACATATGGCCCTAAGTATGTGGGTCAGCCAGGCTACCATCTGTGTTCATGAATGTATAGAGAAGTGTGTGTTAGTGTAGAAGGATGTGTAGATGGGGATGGAGCTGTGCATCATTGTGCTTAGTGTATCTGTGTTTAGACAGGCATGTATGTGTCTATATACACCACTACATATATCTGTGTAACATGCCGGTGGGTGGTATGTGAGGCTTTGTGTGTGTGTGTGTGTGTGTGTGTGTGTGTGTGTGTGTATTCTAGTATAATGTGTAAGTGTGGAAGATAAGTACCCTATGTGAGACTGGGTAAGAATGTATTAACATGTGGAGTGTGTGTGTGTGTGTGTGTGTGTGTGTGTGTGTGTGTTGGATTGTCATTATGAGGAGGAGGGTGCTGTATGACTCTGTGGAGCTGGATGAGTGTCTTTTACAAGTAAGGACCCTGTGTTTCTTAGGACCAGGCAGAGGAAATGAATCTCCAAGAGAGTATCTATCAGCATCTGTTAGGTAGGGCATATGCCTGTGTGGGGTGTACCAGTGTGTATGGGGTGTACCAGAGTGTGTGTTTGTATGTGTGTGTCCATGCGAGTGCATTTGCAGATCTGTGTGTCTGCGAGGGGCTGCACCTCTCTAGCTCGGCTGGGCCCTGGCACTGTAAATCCATCAACTCCACATGATTTTGTCAGTGCTGACAGCTAACTTCAACATGACGACAAATCTGGCCCCAGAGGATATTAAGCAAAGACACATGAGCCTATAATTTTCTGCTTCCACGTGTGAGATGCTATAATAATCAAAAGAAAATGAGTTTCTAACTACCCCAGCTCTTTGTGCTGCTGCCTTCATGCCGGCTGCGCTAATTGAATCACCCAGCACCACTGTATCAATGGTAACTTGGGTATTGGGGGGTAATCAGGCGTGTGGGGGGGACCAGCTTGGAGAGGTGCAAGGGCTTTTGTGAAGGTCCCATCTGCTTCATGCACCAAAGCTGCGGGCCGCCGCCTGCCGTTGACTGGACAAGAGAGTGACTGAAGGGCAGGGAGGGCCTGGGAGGGGACACTGGGGAAGAAGCACCTGGGTCCAGATGCTGCAGTCTGAGTCCTGGCTCGCACACACTGTGTGGAATCTGGACTTTGGAGATAGGTCTACCTGGATTCATTCCTGGTCCATAACCCTTATGCCATTCCACCTCTGGGATGTGCACAAAATTGCATAGCTATCCACTCACGGGGCATCGAGGATCAGTGGCGCACAGCAATTAAGCTACCCACACCCAGATTGTGCTCCAGAGGGTAGACATGTGGAAGCTGTGATGATTTTTTTTCCATTGTTGGCATTTTGTTTCATTCGCTGGTCTCTACAGTTTGTGACAGGGCCCATTATCCTTTTTCTATCTGAAGAAACTGAGGCTCTGAGGGATTAAAGGATTTTGCCACTTGAGAAATACAACTGTCTATATATTCACTAACATAGAGGATGTTCAGAAAGGAGGAAAATGCCCCTGGTGACGTCTAGGGGCTCTTCCAACAGTTCTGTAGCTCAATAAATATTAGTCATCCACCCTGCATGCCATTTACCACAGAGCAGCCAATAAACAGCTGTGTTGCTTTCAAAATAAGTTCACAAGGATTAGGTGTAATTATTTCACAAGCGAGGAATCTGAAGCCCAATGAGGTCAGGAAACTCACCCAAAATCATAGCAATAGTAAGTTGTCTCCACACCCCCCATTTTAAATCCATGTTTATCTATTTTATCTGTCCTTCTTAGAGATTCGGCTCTATCCTATGTCTCTCTTTGCCTCTGAAAAATCTTCTAAACTAAACCCCTCATTTGTCTCTAGGAGAAAGCCTCTCTCTCCCTGGATCATGTCCTCTGAAATGAGGTTCCAGGGTAGGATGGAAATTCCTCCATTCCCAACCCTACTGTGTAAGCCACACTAAGGTAGGAGATTGAAGAGCTTGGTGGGCAGCCAGCCAAAATGGTGAGAGACCTTGTCTCACCAAACAAAGTGGACAATGGTAGAGAAAGATACTGACATCCTCATCTGGCCTTCTCATGGATGCTTACACCCATGTGTGCATACAAGACACACACACACACACACACACACACACCATCTCCATGTATCTCTCTAGCTCAGGCCTCTGTTCAGACAGCAAGTCTTCCTGGAGCAGCTGTTGTATGCCTGGAACCGAGTGGTGAGCTGCAGGCTTCAAATAAGAAATTACTTGTAATCTCTTGCCTTTGTATAGCAAATTTTGGAGCAGTACAAAGGGCATACATAATAGGCTTTGGAGCCAGGAAGATCTGGGCTCTGATATTGATACTGTCACTGACTAACTGGGGACCCTTGAACTTACTGCTGAACAGCTCTGTGATGTTCAGTTTCCAACCCTGTGGAACGGGGTCACCTTTCCCTTAGAAAGAGGAAAAAAGCCAAGGGTACCTGCTCATACCACTCCTAGTCACCTTGTACTAGAGATCCTGTCAATTCAATAAGACAGGAAAAAGAAATAAAAGGTGTACATACTGAGAAACAGTTTAAAAATTAGTATAGAAAGCATAAACCTCTTTATAAAATAAAAATAAATTTAGGACAAAACAAAAAAAAATTTTTTGTAAAGATACCAGGGCTATTAAATTTAGCAAGATTGCAGGGCTGGAGATCAATACACCAAAACTTTGGTATTAATTTCTACATGCTGACAATAAACTATTGGAAATTGAAATAGGAATAGGGGCATTGACCCCATTTTACAAGCTCGCTGAAGGGAGTAAAGGAAGTTGTATGTATCAAGAAGTTTCAGGCTTACATACTTGCTGCTCTGCTTTCCTGAGAGAGAAAAAGAAGGAAAGAGACAGGAGAGAGCCACCCTCCTACCTGCCTCAGCCACAGAAAGAGAGCCATTCTGACACGCCCTCCATATTTGTGCCGGTTACAGATCTTAAGAATTTATCCATGAATTTTGGAGATCAGAAGTAGGAAAGTAGATCATCAAAGCTGGAGCTCCTTAGAGAATGTGTTGACATGAGCACATGAACGCTGTGCACCTTGTGAGCCGCCCAGAGGTGGAGCTTAGCCATGGTTGGTCTGAGCTCAGGTCTTCCCTCTGCTCGCCCTTGTCTTCACATCACTCTGCACTCCTGCATACCTTAATCTGGTCACAACCTAGATCACACAACGACGAGAAACCAAAACAGCTTCCATAAGCACTGATTGGCAATGAAGCCTTTACCCAACTCTTGAACAGGCTGCAAGATTGTACCCCACAACAGCCAGTGAAACGAACACCCTCTTCAGGCTTCACGCATACCCTAAAGTCTCAGAGCTCACTACGCCTCACAACTCCCTTTCCCCTCTCCCTTTATTTCTCCTAAAATTCCATCCCTGCCATCTTGCCTCCACCACCGGAACAGTTGTTCTGCTCCGACGCTGTTCACTGACTTTGAGCTTTTCCTTGGTTGAAGCCTCAACTCTGCCTATGATCACCTGATGACTTGGGGGTGCGCACATGCAAGAAGGAAGGCCTTCAACCTTCCCACCTTCATGTTCCAGGTCCTGTCTTGTCAGCAGCCCTCAAGTTGCTCACAGCCTTGTAGGAGGGGAAAACAAACACACTACCTACACCACACCACAGTGACACTCCTCGATGGTTCTCAGGTGTAGCTGGGAAATGGGGAAGGGGTGATGGTACTGAACCAGGACTTGAAGCACCTGTAGGTAGCTTGTGCCACCTGAAAGGGAGCACAGAGGAAGGAGAAGGAATGAGCACTTGTCCTTTGCCTGTGGTTCACTATGTCCATTATCTATCTTACCAACCTCCGCCCTAAAGTCTTGAGAGGTGGCTGTCCCTTAGTCTTATCATTTTGCTGAGTTGCAAGCAAACTGAGGCCCAAGAGGAAGATGAACTTGAAAAGCTCTCTCGAAGGGTGTTCCTCCCTCAGGGCCCCTCCCATTCTCAGGAATCCTTTCTCACTTTTCCTTAATAAATCTACTTTCTCCTTGTCTGTGTCTCCTTATTCTTCTTCAGTGTGAGATGATGAATCTGAAGCCACTGACTCAGGGTGACATCGTTGGCTATTGATCACCTGGGAGCTCTAACACCTAGCTGAGTTAGGCTCGGAGAGCATCAGAAAAAGTTCTGTCACACTCAGATCTGAGGGAGAGCAGCCAAAAGCTTAAGCATGCTTCTCCTGTAACTCTGGGTCTCCATTGCTGCCTTTCTTAGACCCTAACTCAAGAGGTTTTTTTTCTCTCCTGTTCTTCTCCATCTCCCTCATCTGAGCAGCTTCTGGGATTTTAAGCTTGCTTCCCCTGTTGTTTTTCCTTCAAACTCTCATAAAATAGTTCTCGTGCTTCTAAAACCTTGCCCAGAGAGTAGTTAGCAAGGGCAGGATATGGACGCCTGCCTATCTGCTTTCAAAGCCCTTACTGAGAGCAGAGGAATAGAAGGGGAGAGAGCTTCAAGCGACCCCATTGGGAGGTGGATGGAATAGGAGAATCTGATTTGTGGGACATCTGAATAGGATGTTAGGTACAGGGCTACGATGGTACACTTTACGGAAAAGGCAGGGTGCCCTGGGCGCATACGGTGATTTTCACATGAAAGACGTGAGTGACACTTTGGGTTGGTAGAGACATTTCACACTCCCTTTCGTGCTTCTAGAAATTTCAGTCATGGAAGCGTGCTGCTCATTCATAAAGTAACCAAGCTGTTCTAGAAGAAAACACATAAATTGTACACCATAACATTAAAATTCAGAGTCAGTTGCCCGCCGTTGTCATACACTTGACATGATCTCAGGGCTCTAGCCTGTGGTCTGTCTTAAGGCTGGGATCCGTGGGAGATGGTCATATGGGAAAGTAGACCTAAGACAGCTTAAGCCCCCTGAGTCCATGGCCACATGTACCCGCCCTCTTTCCTCTGATGGGTGAGGGGCTGTTAGCGGAGAGTGGCTTCAGGAGAGATGTCTGAGATGGGACGGGACATTTGGGCAGTTGGGGCCGATTTGTCACCATTTTCACGGACAGACTTGAGAATTAAGTGGCATGAAATTGAGCACAGACCAGGTCTCCCCCCCCCGACCCCCCAGAGACGGGCTGCCCTGCCCAGAAGGGGAGAATGGGAAAGGGCAGGAGTGGGAGGGGTGGCCAGCCATGCTCAGCTGCTCCTGAGTGCAGATGGAGGAGAATAGAAGGGGGCTGGGCTCAGCCCCTCCTCCCAAACCTCTGCCCTCTGTTCTCAAACAAGCAGAGGCTCTGTCAGACCCCCAGCTCCTGTCAGAGTCAGGACTGGCTCCCTCAAGCCCAAGGGCCCTTAGAAGTCAAGGTTGGGGGTGGTGGCCAGACCCAAACCTCATTCAGGGAATCCCTTAGACCTTTATTCTTATCTCTGTATATCTGCTGCCACTTTTGCTGGGTACCCAGGAACAGGGAGAAAATAGGCTGAGGGTCTGGCTCTGCTGGGTATAGGGTTGGGGAGGAGGTAGAGATAGAAGTTTTCATGCCGGAGAGAGAGGAGTTAAAGCATGTATGGGGAAGAGTTGGAGCCTGGGGTCCAGCTTGGGTTCCAGTCTGGCCTTACCCTCTTTTGAACCCTCCGTCTGCTCATCTGTCATAATAATGATGACAGCCACCTGCTGGGCCGTTCTAAGCTCCCCAGTACTTTGCAGCAATCGGAGTGATTGGATGATGCCCTTTCGGAGAGAGCTGTTATCAGTTACATCCCATTTTGCAGATGAGGGAGCAAACCAAGCAGCCAGTGTGTGACCAGGTGAGACTCGCTGTTTCACATTCTGCTGGCCTTAGGAAGCAGAGAGGAGTCACTGAGATACGGACATGTAAGCTTCTCACATAGTACATGTGTGACCAATGTCACCTGCTGTCAGCGCCACTCAACTTGTTCTTTAAGAAGGGGACTGGGGGCTCAAATGCCAAAAGGTGCGAACTTGAAGAATCCATCCAGAGGCCTTAGTGCACATTCTCACAGAATTGCCAGAGATAGAAAATAAGCCCAGAAAGAAAAGCGACGTGTACAAGGCCAATTGCAAGTTTTTGTACAAGGATGCTTATGTGGGGCCAGGATTCAATGGTCTCCAGGCTCCTGAGGATACCCCCCTCCAGCTTTGGGAGAGCATTTTACTTTACTCTTCCAGAAAGAAATTTACCCCTCCCCCAGCAGAAATGAGACTGAGCCCCAGGCTGGGTGGAGATGACAGGAGAAGACAGCCTCAATCTGCCATCCTGGACACCTCCTCCTGGGCAGAGCTTTGCCCTACAATTAGGAAGGATGTGTCTGCCTCAGCGCCAGGCCTAACCAGCCTATGAAAGCTACGAAGAGCCCCGCAGGTGGCCAGGGGGAGGACAGGCCCCATGGTACTTAATAGGGCCTAATCTCTGCCGGTGTTGTCGGAAATGAAAATGAAAAACAGCCACGATTTTGTGGTTTAAAAATTAGCATGTGTGCCCACATCGTAAGCCCCTGGCCTGCATTACCATACAGATTTATCCCTGGCCCAGCACGCAGCCAAAATATGTAATTACACACAGGCTCAGGGTGGGAAAGTTGCCCTTCTGTTTGCTATCTATATAATATGGGATTTTAAAAAGGAAGAGCTAGAGCAGGGACTTGGCGAGGGACTCACTTCACTAGGGATGCTGCTGGAGGACTCAGAGGGGTGGGTGTCTCAGCCTCATCTGCGGCAAGTGATGGGGAGATGCACATGCACTTTCTGTCTTAAGAGCTGTCTCCTGAGCTGGGGGACTGAGGACCAAGGATGGAAAGTCTTGTCATTGAATATTGTGTTCTCATATATAGTCACACATCACTTAAGATAATACATATTCTGAGAAGTCTGCTCTTTGGCAACTTCATCGGCATGTGAACACTATAAACTATTCTTACATGAACCAAGTTTGATATATCACTAAATGATGACATCTTGTGGGACCATCCCACAATATGTATTATTTATTGTATATGTTACTGTATATGGGAGCTATTGTTGACTGAAATATTGTTAGGCTGTGTGTGGCTATATGCTGTCCTTCATTTAATTAATTAATGAAAAAGCTTTCATTATGTTATTTTATGTGTATGGGTGTTTTGTCTGCATGTATGTACACCACACTCATGCCTGGTACCTATGGAGGCCATAAGAAGCTGTCAGATCTCCTGGAACTGGAGTTAAATTTGGTTGTGAACTGCCATGTGGGTGCTGAATATCAAACCCAAGTCCTCTGGAAGAGCAGACAGTGCTCTTAACTATACTGAGCTCTGTTTTCAGCCCTTGTTATACCGTCTTTTAATTTGCAAGCTGAGAAGCAGATGTCTTATCCCACTTGAAAATCGAGGAACCTGAAGTTTGTAAGATGGTAAAGCTATGAATTCAAACTTAGGTCTCAAAAGTTTATCCCCTTACAAATGTTTGTTTGATATGGCCCCAACCTCAGTAGGCCATCCTCATCCAACTCAGAGGTCTCATTTGAAGTCATTGTGAGAGCAAAGTGGATGATGGGTAGAGAGATTTTGTATTAATATTTAAATATGAAAGCTGAAAGAAAAATCCATAGCCAAGTTTGGTGGCACATGGCTGTAATGCTAGTACTAAAGAGGCTGAGGCAAGAGGATTGTCAACAGGTCATGGCCAGCCTGGACTATGTAGCAAAAAGCTCCTGAATCAAAGGAAGGAAGGAAGGGAGGAAGGGAGAAAAGGAGGGAGGCAAAGAGGAGGGGAAGCAAGAAAATGCTCACATGAGAGTTAATGGTAGAGAGAGACAGACAAAAAGATATTGCCAGGTGTGGTGGCACAGACTTTTTATT
Source organism: Mastomys natalensis (assembly GCA_021653895.1). Taxonomy (NCBI): domain Eukaryota; kingdom Metazoa; phylum Chordata; class Mammalia; order Rodentia; family Muridae; genus Mastomys; species Mastomys natalensis. The sequence goes on from JAJTUV010000176.1 coordinate 799,358, forward strand.
CCGGGACTCAGAAGCAAGCAGATTCCTGAGTCTGAGACTAGCCTGATCTATATAGTTAGTTCCAGGCTAATCAGAGCTATACAGTAAGACCCTGTCTCAAAAAGAGGAGCAGGGAAGGAAGAACAAAGAAATTAAGAAAGAGAAATGCCAACTATCAGCACAGAAGCTGATAGACAGGATACAGAGTAGCCATAACAAATAAAGGATCGGTAGACCAAGTGGCCTAAAGCCCTAAAATAAAACCCTGTGTCTTCATTCAGGGCCGAGTGGTAGATCATGTCCAGATTACTGAGAGAGATGAATAAATCAATGTCCCAATTCAGAATCAATGTCCCAATCCAGAGGTGGATGGAAAAGGAAGTGAACATTCCCCATATAGGAATCAATACCTCAATGAAGATCTGCTTGAGGCCATCAACATCCCACTTGGGGATCAATGTCCCAATACAGAGTGGGTTGAGAGGAATCAATGTCTTGCCATAAGAATGCGTAAGAATGCCAGCATCCCAGTGTAGAGATCAATGTCCCAATTCAGAGTTGGTTAAGGGAAATTGATGTCCCAGTGTAATGATCAATGCCCCAATATCAGGATCAATGATGATCAATGGTATATAAGGATGAATGCAAAGAGCCCCAGTGTGAAGTACAATAGCCTAAGTCTTGCCATAGCATGGATGAGTGTTCTTGGCCCACTGTGGACCCTAACTTACCAATATAGCAAACAATAGGACCCACTAGGCTACCTTCTGGGAATTTCTTTCTACTATTGTTCTAGAGCCTTTGTTCCCAGACTTCCTGGCCCTTTTAGGTCCTTAGTTAAGTCCTCTACTATAGAGCATTTGGATGGAGCCAGTATCCTCAACCTGGTCATTCATAGCGGGTCCCTGTGGTGGACTCCTATTTTGTGGCCTGATCTAAGAATCTCTTCATAAGTAAATCCAGATGATGCCACCAGCCCAGAGTGGCAAAAGATAAACAGTGCTTGGTTGCCTCCAGATTCAACGCAAAGCAGAGGCAGATGACAACTCCATGTGTTCTTACCCCATCAATCTGATGTGCCTCCAGAGCCCAGATACTCATGTTATGTAACAGTGCCTCTGTGGTTGAAACAGTTTCTCCGCACATTTTACAGTTGAGGAGAGAGTGAGCTAGAGGAGGGGCAGATGTAAAACAAGAAGGCTGATCCCCCTGCAGCATGACTCAACCCACTCCAGCTGGCTCAGGTTGGCATGAAGATCTCACACAACCCCAGCCAACACCTCCCCCGACCCAACACACGTGGTTTTTTGGAAGTGTGTTATGGTCTAGACGAAGGGGTTCAAAATGTCTTTCCTCCAAACCTTCCTTTTCTATTACTCCTCAAATTAAACTTAGAATTATATGAAGACCCCTGTTGCTTTCCAGGGTTAGAGACAGGAGTTGGAGGGTGAGATGGGAGGGAAACCTCCAGCCTCAGCTGCCCCGGGGGGCTTAAGAGGAGGGTGTGATTTTTCTCTTGCTCAGACAAAGGCTGAGGCTGAGGCATCTGTCAGCCCACTCTTGTGTCTCACAGCTGCTCTGACAGTCAGACACAAGGCAGGTGCCAGTTTGGAGAGGGAGGGGAAACTGGGTTCGAGTGCTCATACTCCGATTCTTCCCCCCACCCCTCCCACGCATGTGCATGCATGAGATGCCTCCTGTTGCCCAGCCTCGTCTCAGTAAGCTGTCCCTGTAATATCAGGACACCTCTCACCTCAACAAACATGGCCCACTGCTCCTCCTCATGTACTTGTCCCTCCAAGCCCTGCGCAAGCACCCTAGGACACCTTTACCCAGCCAAGGAGTAGCTAGGAGGGGAGGAGTTGTCTTCAGTGTAGGAGGCCTTTGTGCCTGATAAATTTCAGGGCTTCACGTCTTGCTCAGAGCTTCTCTTACTGGTGCCAAGGGCTCAGACTAACACATAGGCATGTTCCCGTACATTTCCTTCCATACTCCATTTATGCATACACCCCTTGGAGAGCCTCATGACGGGTTAGATGTACTTCCAGGCAGAATGGTTAGAACTCTGTACTCATCATCCTTCCAAAAATATGTATCAATGTATACATTTGTTTAACTCTTATCAACACCCCGCTCCCCTGCTAAAAGGAGTATTTTCACGGCTGAGACTTCTCCACTAGGTGAGTCATTGTAAAATCTACTACTGACCACATATTTTATAGTTAATTCTATAAGCAGGGGGAATATAGTTGAGAGTTGGGGGTGGGGCTCTGGTGGGCTTCCTTATTAGCAAGATGACGCAGGAGGAAAAAGAATAGTTCTGGGAAAGATGCTCAGTGGAGGGGGAGATGTATAAATTTCATACAAAGATGCTTCTAGGCCCCTCCCTGGTGCAGTCCTCTTGACCTCCTCCCCACTCCCAATCTCCCAGATGCCTCCTTCTTCTCCCTGCCTGTCCCAGGCCTCCCTCATCCCTGCAACCCCCCACCTCTCCCCAGGGCCCCCTCCTCAGATGCAATCCCCCTGCTGTAATTTCTAGGGGAATTGCTTCATCTCGGGTGCAGATATATTTGTGTCAAGGTGCAGCTGCACAGATAGCCTTCCTCTATGCATAGTAAGAGGGTTGCAGAGAGAGAGGTTGTGCCCAGAGCAAGCCCTTATCAGAGCAAGCTGCCTGCCATTTATCTGATTCCCCATCAAATAGGAAAACGGGCCTCAGGCTGCTGCTTCCACTTTCCTTGGGAAAGCCATGGGGGGAATAATAATTTACTCCAATCTTTTTGTTTCCAGCGCTCACCTTCAGCCTGACACAGCCCTGGATTTCTCCACTCCCCCCACCCTTGCTCCCAGCTACACTGGCCTAAGGGTACTGAGTTGATCTGTAGCCCCTAGGGCTCCACCTCAGGGACATCCCCAGAAATGCCCTTGCTGGTTGAGTGGGCCTGCATAATGGATTGGCACAGGCTGGAGAAGATAGCCTTTGCCATCAGGGATAGTAGAAACGGGTGTGCGTGTGTGTACAGAGGCTGAGGAGGGAGTGGGGGACGTTGTGCCTGGCTGCAGGGGGCCTGGTTTTCTTCCCAGCCCCCACATGTACATCAGATCCTCCATGGACACATGGACACACACACATGTGTTTGTTAGACTTGACTCTGTGAGTCTCCTTGTATGTGGACTCATCGGCATCTTTATCTGTGGGTGTCTGTCCATCTGTCTGTCTATCTGTGTCTGGAATGAAGATGAATGAAGCACAGGAGCGGTTTCTGTTTGATGTCACAGGCTTGGACCTCCCATCTCAGTTCACAATCCCAACAGCCAAGAACAAGCTCAAGACATGACAGGGACAGGAGGGAGGGAGCGGTGGGTGAGGGAGCGGTCCCAGATGAGCCTGGCTGCCGCTAGTGTCTTGCTTCAGTCTCCTTGGCAGCCCATCTGGTATAGGAGCTGCAAGAGGTGGGCCGTTGGGAGGGAGCTGATCCTTGCAGGCTCGCTGTAAATCACAGTTATGTGGCCTGGGGGCAAGGGGTGGGCAGGGGGCAGGAGACAGCCCCTGCTGCACACACACAGGGTAAGGCACAGAGGCCAGGGTCAGGTGCCGCTGTAAATCCTCACCTAAATGTTTCCAAGCAAAGGCTAATCAGGAGAAAGTGACAGAACACACCCAGGCCCAGCCTGGCTCCCGTGGGCACACAGCTGTGCAAGAACATGCATGCCCACAAAATACAAAAACACGCAGGAACGTGTTCTGTGTGCAGAGCTGTTTGTAGAAAGGTGTCACACCCATACCTGGATGCTCAAAGTCACACATGCTTCATACACACAGACTCCCAGAGCTTTTTAACCTCTCATGTTCCCTCAGACCCAGGGCCCAAAGATCTACCAAAGGAACCTCAGTGTTTGCACATCTTCACAGACAGGTATGCAAATGTTGAACAGACAGAAGGACAAAGCCCCACCTGCTGCGTTCCTAAAGATACAGACATGCTCAATGGGGCTCTTCCCTCAACAGTCCTGAGTTCAGTACCTGTGTTCACCTTGAAGCTTTCATTCCACGGAACGGCTATTTTCAGAAATGAAGTGTTTGATCTCTACCTACATCCCTGCTGAAATAGTGCTCATTCATTTGCTCTGTGCCCGCAGTTAGGAGGGACCCACTGTGTGTCAGGCACTGCATTAAAGTCTAGTGAAAAGAAGGCTCCATTACAGTCTGATTTGGAGTGTGGTTGCTCACAACCATAACCCCAGCACTTGGGAGACAGACAGGAAGATCACGGGTTCAAGGTTGATCTGGACCATATAACAAAAGCAAAACGAAAAGAGTAGAGATATATCTCAGAGTGATAGCCGAGTAGGCCAAAACCCTGGATTTGATCCTCCAACCTGGCACAAAACTGGGCATGGTGGCATGTGCCTGAAATCTCAACACTCAGAAATGGTGGAGGAAGTGTCAGGAGTTTGAAGTCATCATTGGCTACGAATTCAAGGACAGCCTGAGATACACAAAACAGTTTCCAATGCTAAACAGAGACACAAAATCTAGCAGAAAAAAGAGACAAGCTAGTAGATGGTGGGAATTGTACAGGAGAGGCAGGCCTAGGAAGGTGGGGCACACAGGAAGGCTTTCTGGGATAGCCAGTTAAGCTAAGGTCTAAGGGTTAAGTGAAGTGGTGGAGAGAGAGAAAATGCTGGGTCCTAGCAGTTAAGGTCTATGGAACAGCAGATGCTGGGGCCAGCTCACTGGTGCTTGGCTGCTTGGTGTGCCAACAGTGTGACTGCTCTTCTTTACCTGAACCCCACAGGGGGCCCTCAGTTTGGCTTTCTCGAGGTGCCCCCCCCATGCTCCTCCCTCACTTTCCACACAACGCAGCTGCTTAGTCAAGGGAAGATCTAGGCTTTCCAGCAGAGGCCATTGCCAAGTTGTAAGCAGAATGAAGAGACCACAGGGGTTCCCATCGCAGCTCTCCACTCTCAAGCCTTCCAGGAACTCAGTAGGGTCCTCTGAGATTCACTGTCTCTGTGAGACATTTAGAACAGGCTCAATGCAGCTGAGTGAGTATTGTGGGGTCCTCACTGGACTGGCATGGTGAAAAGGGATTTAAAAATCAGGACTTGAACCCCACCCGACCCTACCCCAGGTCCCCATTCCATTCTATGTGCTTGCCCCGTGGATCTCAGCATTTCATTTGAACAAAGGGCTCCGAGTAGGAACCATCAATCCATAAGACACAGTGCTTGGCTTTGGAGCCCTGCCACCTCCCTGCTGTGAGCAGCCTGATGTCCTCTCTGCAGCCCTGACACTCCTGACCGCTCTCCTCCCTGCATCTCCATGCATCCCACCTTTATTCTGCCGCCCACCTCCACCCCACCCCTCTCCCTAGCCTCACCCTAATTCATCCTTATTGTTTTTTTCAACACTCCTCCCATGTCTATCACAGTAATACGTGCCTTCCAGTCCCTTTATAGAAGTCTGGAAAGTATAACCTCCTTTTCAGGTAAAGAAACTGAGGCCCAAACAGCTTTGATGATCTGTTCATCTTGTTCATCTTTGATGATCTGTCACCTTGGCAAAATCAAGGGAAAGCTCATTGTAGATCCAAGTTGGTCTTCTAGGTCTTCCAGAATCTGTCCTCATCTGGAAGGGTCATGAGCCTGTAGCATGGCTGCATAACGAGGGCTTCTCTCTCTCCACATTCTTATACCAAGGTGGGGGGATGGGCACGGGGATAGGGATGTCCATTGGTAGCTAAAAGGAAAGGAAAAAGAAGGGAGCCTGTGCACTCTCAGAAGCAGAGTGGGGGCAAAAAGGAGCTTGTCTGAGGACCAAGACAAGAGTATATTTGCAGAGTGTATGATGGAGGCCTGGCCACCAGGGCTGTTGGTATCTTTAGGTGCAGAGAGTTGTTGGTACCTGAAGGATGCAGAATAGGAAGGAGGTGGAACCTGGGGTCTCATATGTGCCTCTGAAAAAGCCTCTATTTTGTTACTCCTTGTGGAGGATTATAAGAGCATGCGCCCAGGACTCTGGAGATATTTAAGTGTCTGGGCCAGCAGCCTTCAGGGCAGACTCTCTTGAATACTGGGATTCCTCCTACCTAGAGGCACAGAGCAACCTCAGGGTCCCAAATATCATCCTGAAATGACCAGATCTTCATAGGGCTCTGTGCAGGACCTTGAGGCTTTAGGTGGACAGAGAAGGTGGACACTGGCTCTGTTTCCCTAGTCACCCATTCCCTATCTCTCCAGCCCTAGCAAAGGACCAGGTCTTTTCAGAATTTAAGCAAGTCAAGAGAATGTTGCCAGGATGCTGGTTCTCCTGTTGAAGACCAGTCCTGTGCCCACCTCCAGCTCTACAGAGGCCTCAGGTTCTAAACACAAGTGCTCAAGGGCACCTCTGCCATGACTGCATCTGACTCAGACAGACAGGGAACAAGAGAACAGTTGATGTAATTAAGAAGAAGGGCTGCCCCAGGCCTAGAGCCCTACCCATCAGCTCCACTGCTAGCCAAGTGGTTAGTGAGTACTCACATCGAGGTTCAAGTCTCAACCACAGCTTCATCCCACCCTAGGAGCCCGAAGAGTTGAGCGCTCCCAAAGTGGAATCATGAAGAGAGAGGGTCGGGAAATCAAGGACAGGTAGGGGAGCAAGCAGGCAGACAGCTTGGCCTCAACGCCAGCCAGCTCCACCCCTACGCCACCCCAGCACATCTAGTTTTCTTGGCACTTGGAGAAAATGGTCAACAGCTTGTCACAGCTCACTAACTCCAAACAGCTCTCTGGAAACATCGTTGGGTTTAAGTCCAAATGCAGAGACACCCATATACATGCCGGTCACTCCTATCCGTGCCTTAAACAGTTATCACATAGCCGCACGCACACTATGTGATTCGATTCAGTCCGAAAGCATTTATTGAGTGCTGATGTATTCTGGGCACCACCACGACAGGCAGCTCCACAGCCTAAGATGAGACACAGATGTGGGGAACGGCCATCACAGGGCAGGGAAGTGGGTGTAACTACAGAAGTCCAGCAAGGCACAGGAAGGAGTAAGAACTGTGGGATTGCCGGGCGGTGGTGGCGCACGCCTTTAATCCCAGCACTTGGGAGGCACAGGCAGGTGGATTTCTGAGTTCGAGGCCAGCCTGGTCTACAGAGTGAGTTCCAGGACAGACCGGGCTACACAGAGAAACCCTAACTCGAAAAACCAAAAAAAAAAAAAAAAAAAAAAAAAAAAAAAAGAACTGTGGGAACTGTGGGATTAAGCAGGGGACTTCTCAGAGAAAGCAGTATGCCAGCAAGGTTTCTAAGGATACATAGGAGTTTGCCAGGTAGACATGGTAACATTTAATCTTTTCTTTTTCTGTGCTAGAGGTCAAACCCAAGGCCTCATACATGCTTAGCAAGCACTCTATCACTGACCTGAATTCCCAGACCTAAACCATTTAATTTTAAGCTTGGTCCTTTTTGCTTGTTCATTTTTTTATTTTTTGAGATAGGGTTCTCTGTGTCACTTTGGATTTCCTGGAACTCACTCTGTAGACCAGGCTGGCCTCGAACTGCATCTACTTTTAAACTTGGAATAAGAGAGCCCAAGCCTGAGTCTCAGCTCTGTCTTGCCGGTTCCCTCCTGCTCCCACTTTCCCATCTGTAAAATGGGTTGATTCAGCTGTGGAGTTTGCTGTACACCAGAAAGCAAAGGGACTGGGCAGACAGTAGAGGTTCTCCAGAGATGCTCCCTCCTCTAGGGATTCTCCTTCCTGGTTGTCTTCTGGAGACAACCCAAGGGCTTGTGAGCAGAGGCAGCATCTGGCTGACTCACAGGAAGGCCTGTGCCTGGGTCCTTGTGGCCTGGCTGCTCTCTGCACTGGTGAGGGGAAGGAGAGGGGAGTTAATAGAATACAGGGCTGGGCAGGAAGAAGAGAGGATTTTTCATTTTAAAATGTTCTAAAATAATTCATATTTGGTTTGCAAGATGGCATTGTGTGCTGTCAGCTCTGTAATAACTTCTAGACCTTTATTTATTGTTTTGCCTTAATGATTTCATGTTGCTCCAGTGTCGAGAATTCTCAGTGTCTTGTAACACATAACAACAGTGAAGGCCCAGGCTGGGGCAGACCCATGGGAGGGAGTCCTGCTCCCCTAATAGACCCTGCCAGTCTCTGTGGAGGTGGCAGAACCCAGAGCAAGGAGCCGAAGCACCCAAGCTGGGTGCAAAGTGAGAGCAATTCTCACATCACCCTCTGCAGCCAGTGTTACTGCCCCGACAGCCATGCACGCTAAGCCTTAGGGGAGACCACAGGCTTACACCTGATTTTGTGTGACCAAGCCAGGATTCCCACAGGGGCCAGTGGACTGCAGCCTTCAGTGACCCAGTGGCTCCTCCATTTTGGTTGTATAGGGGCTGATTAGGGCAAATCTTTAAGTACAGGTCCCCAGCACACAACTCCGGAGCATGACATTTTGTGGGTTCAGAATGAGGGGAGGCTCTGTCTAATGGGCTATCCGGTGAGTCACAGCCACACAGGACAACTCATCTGTTGGCTGTGCCCTCACTAGAACACACTTGGGTACACTCAGTTCCTCTGACCGAGGTTCCACAGTTGGAGCAGTCTCACAAATGTCTCGTTGGGTTCCCCCCACCATCCTCTACCTCTGTCATTCTCCATCCTAGTTCCCTGAGGGTTCTATACCTAACTCCATATCCCCAATCCCTTCTGTGAAGCCAGGAAAGGAAGGGGAAAGGTGGGGAGGCTTTCCCCATTGCCTTGGTGATTCTTTACCTCTCTGTCTGTGGGGTAGGGAACAGCTTTACTATGAGCCTCCAGCCAAGACTAGAGGGAAGCAAGCTGTCCTGAGCGGTAGAGGACTGGGAAGAGCACGGGAGCCACAATGCAGAGGAGAAAAAGGAAGGTGAGCAGGATCCAGAGAGGCTAGAGCAGAGAACCAGCTCCTCCAGATGCTGAGCGGCCAGGTCTTTGGTCCAGGTGCAGAAAGAACTGTGTGAAAGAGTGGAGCAGTCTGGACCTGTGCTCTCTGCATCTGGAGCCGACAGAAGACCCAGAGACAAGACAACTAGAGAGGCTGGTGGGGAACAGAGACTGAACCTTGGGACTAGGAGAGAGCTAAGCTCTGGAAAAAGACAGCATACAGCAAGGCCCATACTGTGGCCGTTCTCTGCTGGGGGTCCCAGCCTACTTGGCTCCACCAGGTTGGGCAGGCAGACTGGATAGCACAGGCTTCAGCAGGGGCAGATGGAGTGAGGAGGGGCCTGACCCCCAGCCCACTAGGGAATGGCGGATTGTCTGTTCTTTAGAGTGCTCCCACTGCTGAGCCCCCAACCTCCAGCCTTTGGGATCACGGTCAGGGAAACAGAAGCGGGGGAGGGGAAAAGTGACAAGCAAGTGTTCACAGCTCACATCTCCACCTCCCCCTGCTCCCGCTCCTCTTTGGCGAGTGTTCCCTGGCAGCAGCAGGTGCTCCCTGGGCCCAACTGTCTCTGGCAGAGACCAGGATATTGTTAACTGAGGAAGTGAGGCAGGAGAGACGTGAGGGGGTGGAGTGGGGGCGGGGAGAGGGCTGAAATGTGACATCTTAAAGGAAGTGCAGGAAAGCCTCCTGAGGGAGAACTTTCTCTCCTATTTCACAAGCATTAGCTCTATTATTCCTCTGATGGGCCTAATCAATATATGCTGTTATTCTGATCCCCACTTGGTAGGTGAGAAACTGAGGCAGAGGTGGATGAGGGAACTGCCGGAGAGGATTAAATCCAGGAGAAGGCTGGCTTTTGTGCTCCTGAGAGCCAGTCTACACACAGGCTCAGTCTATAGCACATAGCCTTGCTATGTTAACTAGGCTTACCTTGAACTTCTGAGCTCACATGATCCTCCAGCCTCAGCTTCCCAAGTAGCTAGGACTACAGGCACAGGCACCTTTGTATCTGGCTTCCTCTTTCATTTCTTCTACTGTTTATTCCCTGGCATTTCTCTAAGCAGTGTTCCAGTCTGCCCAGTCCCTCTGTAACAACGTTATCTGAGTGACTATGTGCAAACACGTGCACACTTGCTTGCATGACTCCCTAGAGTCCCCATGTGTGGGAGTACACACACACACACACACACACACACACACACACACGTCTGTCTATACACATCCATGCACATGGAAGCTATCACATCTGCCGACACCCAGGCAGGCCTCTGCTTTCACCAGCAGAGCATTAACTGTGGCATAGTAACCCCAAACAATGATCAAGCCAAAAAAAAAAAAAAGTTTGGCTTTACAATCAAGTGCTGCTTGGCATATGTGGTTTTTGGCAATACATCTGCTTTCCTAGGTTAAGCTTGGGCTGATGTGACTTCCCGCGTATCTGCAGCTTGGCAGCAGTGGCTTCCAGGGAAACCAGCCTCTTGGTCCTCAGATGCCAGGCCCCCTGCAGGTCTAACCCAGAGCTCCTCCCCAGCCCCGGCAGCCTCCACAGATCAGATGAGATCCTGAAAGGTCTCACAGGGACAGTGAGGATTCGAACTCTGGCTCACTGAATAGGAGGGGGACTGTAAAGCTTGAGTGAACACAGGTGGGTCTTAGCCAGACCTGTGACCTCCCAGGTGTGCCTCACCCGTCTGGAATGTGGCTGCCTCACCGTCTAGTCTCGTCAGGCCCCTCTTCTGTGGCCAGGCTGGTGGGTGTGGATGAGCTATAATGGGTATGTGCTGAGCTTCCCTCTAGAGGACCCTGCACAAGCCTGTGTGCAGTGAGGGGTGACAAAGTCTCTTCCCTAGTGAGGGTAAATGCCCTCACACTGTACAAGGGCCTCATAAACCCGTCACCCTCCCTAGACATAAGCATAGCTGAGATTTCAGTGTTCATGAGTCCCTCATGTGCCTGGCCTTTTGCTGGATCTCAGGGCAAAGCAAGCAATTCAAACGTGGGTATTGTTCTCTTCCTACTGCATGGTAGCTCAGCTTTCAGGCATGGAATAGCTTAACGCAAACTTAAAGAGTGTCACAGATAATACGAGAAATGTAGGTAAGTATGAAAAGCAATTTCCAACTGGAGACTTGGAGGAAACCCTCCTAACTGAAGAAGTAGGACTTGGTGTGGTCTCCACAAAGGTGGAGATGTGCTTGGTTTTTCCAACCGGCACCCAAGGGAGACTATTACATCAGCAGGTACAGGAAGAGAAAGATGCTATTGTCTGTGGCAAAACTATGAAGGGAGGGAGGGGTAGTGTCAGGATGTGATCTTCTGACTCACAACAAGGAATGTGGACTTCGTGGAAAGTTAAAGATTAGAGGGTTGTTTTGCTTTGGATTTTTTTTTTTTCTCTTGAGACAGTCTCTTGTAGCCCAGGGCAGCTGTAAGCTCACTATGTAACTGGGATGGGGGTTGGGGGAGCTTGAAGTTGGATCTTCCTGCCTCTTCTCCACCAAGTGCTAAGGACACAGGTGTGTGTCAGTGCGCCTGGTTTATTCACTGGTGAGGGTTGAGCACAGGACTTCCGGTATGCTAGGCAAGTGCTCTGCCAACTGATCTGCACCCCTCACTACATTGAGGATTTGTGGATCCCAGAAAAGGGACCCTTTTCATTTAGAAAGTTTAATCTCCAGGTATGAACAAGTTATATTGGAAACATGCATGTATGCACATGGGCAATCATGTATATCTTCAAAAACATACACATATATGTGTACACAGAGGAATAGGCCCAAATTTTAGGCTTAATTTCTGGGCCTTTTAGCATTTGCATTGTATTTATTTATTTGACTAGGGAAACATATTCATATGATCTAAAGTTCAAACAATATAAGAGGAATGCATTGAAAGGTGAAGCCACAGCCGGCCAGCAGTGGCTCACCTCAGCAGTCGCCGTGCTCTGGAGTCCGAGGTGGCCGTTAGTCTGTCTCTCCGGAGTTTGAATCCCAGCCTGTGCCTGTCAATCAATCACAGGAAAACAAACAAACAAACAAAATCTTTTGGCCGGGCGGTGGTGGCACACACCTTTAATCCCAGCACTTGGGAGGCAGAAGCAGGCGGATTTCTGAGTTCGAGGACAGCCAGGGCTATACAGAGAAACCCTGTCTTGAAAAACCAAAAAAAAAAAAAAAAGAAAGGTGAGCTGGAAAGCTTCCTTCCAGTGTTGTTCTCTGCATACACAAGCAAATAATCTGACTTTGTTTGTTTGTTTGTTTTTAAGACATGGCCCTACTTTGTGACCCACGCTAAGCTCATGATCTTCCTTCCAAGCCCCCCAGTTACTGGGATGCTGGGCATGCACCACCAAGCCCACTTACGTTATGTTACACATATCCTTCCAGGCCTTGCTTTTCTCCTTTAATAGCGTATCTTACGTGCAGATGAGATGGTTTCCACAGGTAATACCCTTGCTGCCAAGCCCTGGACCCCACATGATTAAAGAAGAGACCCAGTTCTTACATATTGCCCTCTGACCTTCAGATGAGCACTTAGGCATGAATTCTCTCTCTCTCTCTCTCTCTCTCTCTCTCTCTCTCTCTCTCCCCCCCCCCACCTTAAAAAAACACTGTGAGCCAGGGTCTCATTATGTAGCCCTGGCTGACCTAGTCTTAGTCACGGTTTCTATTGCTGTGATAAAAACACCATGACCAAAAGCAACTTGGGGAGGAAAGGGTTTATTTCAGCCTACAGTTCCACATCACAGTTCCTCATTAGAGGAAGTCCAGTCAGGAACTCAAGGCAGGAACCAAAGCACAGGCCACAGAGGACCACTACTTGTTGGCTTGCTCCTCATGGCTTACTCAGCCAGCTTTCTTATACAACTCAGAAACACCTGTACAGGTGAGCCAGCCCTCCTACATTAGTAATTAAACAAATAAAATGCCCCACAGGCTTGCCTAAAGGTCTAACTTATGGAGGCATTTTCTAGAGATTTCTTCTCAGATATATCTAGGTCTGCATTACATTCACAAAAACCAACCAGTACACTTACTATGTAGACCAAGCTGCCTTCGAACTTGCATAGATCTCCGTCTTTGCCTCTTGAGTGTTGGAAGTGAAAGAATGAGCCAGTATGCCCAGCCAATTTTTTTTTTTTACATTTATCATTTTACATTTACATTTATTTTTGTGCATTCACATATCTACATTTATCATTTACATTTCTCTTTTTACATTCATCTGTTATGTAGTGTGTGCATATGTGCATGTGTGCATTGCCTTAGAGCAAGTATGGAGGTCAGAGGACGACTTTTTAAGAGTTTGTTCTCTCCTTCCACAATGTGAGTTTTGGCGATTGAACTTAAGGCTTGGCGGTAAGTGCCTTCAACTGGTAAGCCATCTGGTGGGTTTTAAATTTTTTTTTAATTACAACTCATACACACACACAAACACACAAACACACACAAACACACACACACAAACACATACATAAACACACACACACAAACACACACAAACACACACACACAAAAACACACACATAAACACACACAAACACACATACAAACACACACACACACACACATAAACACACACACATAAACACACAAACACATACAAACACACAAACACACACACATAAACACACACAAACACACACATAAACACACACACACAAACACACACATAAACACACACAAACACACACACACAAAAACACACACATAAACACATACAAACACACACATAAACACACACAAACACACATACAAACACACACAAACACACACACACACACACAAGGGTGGAGATGAAGCTCTGTCATGGAGCACTCACCTAACATGAGGGAGATTCTGGGTTTGGTCTTCAGCACTGTTAATAATAATAACAACAACAACAACAACAACAACCTTGAAGATCTTTACATATCCGTAAATAGAGTTGCACGGTTCCCAACAGCAGTATGTTATTTCCTTATAGCTCAACATTTACATTATTTCTGCTCTTTTTCTCTCATTGAAAATGTCAGGCCTGGAGAGATGGCTCACTTGTTGCTCTTACACATGACCTGGGTTTGACCATCCTAACTCCAGTTGCTAGGGATCCATTGCCCTCCTCTGACCTCCACGGGCACCAGGCACGCACATGGTACACAGATACATAAAATTAAATTTAAAAAAAAATTTTAAATCTGCAGTAAGTGCTATGTGTAGCAGGCCCCGCTTTTAACCCCTCCCTCTTGGGAGGCAAAGGCAGGTAAATCTCTGTGAGTCTTAGGTCAACCGAGACTACATAGTGAAACTGTGGCTCAAAAAAAGCAAACAAAATATTGCAGCGCATGGCCTAGTCCGTGTCATTTGTATATTGACCCCTTCATCTATTTATGAATTTAACATGCTTTAAAAAAAAAAAAAAAAGGCAGAACCTTGCTATATATCCCAGACTAGACTGGAATTCACAATCTTCCTGCCTTAGCCCTCTGATTGCTGGGGTTACAAGCATACACCCCTCTGTCCAGCCCAATGGCTCTTGTGTCTGATATGCAGCATTGCAGATGTCTGAGCTGGAGCAGAGAGGATGGATGTAGTATGTGAAAGACCCTTCCTAGACAAAGGAACCTTCTCGTGTGCACATTGGAGTAAAGCTCTAGGATACATTCCTGGAGTGCAAAGGCAAAATCAAAATGTGTGCATTCTTTTTTTTTTTTTTTTTTTTTTTTTTGGGGGGGGGGGGGTTTGAGACAGGGTTTCTCTATGTAGCCCGGGCTGTCCTGGAACTCACTCTGTAGACCAGGCTGGCCTCGAACTCAGAAATCCGCCTGCCTCTGCCTCCCAAGTGCTGGGATTAATGTTGTGCACCACCACATCTGGCCAGTTGTGCTTTTGTTGTTGCTGCTGTTGTTCTGCAGCAGGGCCTCCTGTAGTCGAGGCTAGAACTGGAACTCGCTGTGTAGCTGCAGATGACCTTGAACTGTTTGTTTTGACTCTGCCTCCCAAATGCTGGGACTCTAGGCATGTACCACCATGCCTGGCTCCAGTTGTATTTGTGTGCCCTCCCACTTTGTGTTTGGGTGAATGCGCATTTGTTGTGGGTTTTATACGTGTAGGTCTCTTGCTCTCCGTCTTGTTTTTGTTGTTGTTGTTTTGTTTTGTTTGTTGCTGGCTGTTGCTTTTGTTTTTGAATCAGGGTGTCTCACTGAAACTGGGACTCACTGGTTGGCTAGGCTGTTTGTCTCTCCAGTGACAGGATTACATTGAATGCTGGGAATCCAATTCAGGTCCTCTTGTTTCAAAGAAACACCTTACCCAACCCAGATTGTCCCTTCAATTTGCATTTCTTTTATCATGAGTAAGGGTTAAGTATCTTTTCATAGATTTAAAAGCCATTGTCAGAACTTCTGCCAACTTGCTGGTGAGTATACGTAATTCTGCTCAATTGTAAATCTTCCCCTATTGATTTGTGGATGCTCTTTATATATTAAGGAAAATAACCCTTTGCCTGTGGTATGAGGGCAAATCCTTTTTTCCTAGTTTGTGACCAGTTTTTGGTCCTTGCTTATGAGTTTTTAAAGATAGGTTTCTGAAATGGCAAATAAAATATTAAAGGAGTTCTGATCTTTCTTGGCTTTGCTTCTATATGGTGCTGAACTTAAAAGAGAACGTAAGTTGAGATCATGTGATCACATGATCTCACTGAGGCCCTCGGGACCTGGTTAAAAAGATGGAGACCAGAGTGGTTGACTATTCACCTAAGGCTACACAGCAGACTCTAAATCTCAAATTCCTTCTGCTGAACCTCCCGCCTCTGTTAAGTGGTTAAATTGATTGTTGTCTGACTCTGAGCAGTCTTCCTGCAGTTGTAGGTCAATAACAGCAAGCTATTATAAAGCAGCGTGCAAGGCACCATGGAAGCACAGGTGGTACAGTGGATTCTGCTAGATAGAGGAATCAGGAAAAACATCTCAGAGGATGTAGTATGTATGCAAAGCCTCAAAGCGATGCAAAACAAAACAAAGAAAGACAAACAAACAAGAAAACCCAAAGCAGAAGAGGGTGACTCCTGTCCTTGGCCTCTGGGTATGTATTGAGCAGTTAGGGTCACATGAAAGAAAAAAGCTCATTACAGTCCAACAAAGGAGACAGAAGAGTCATTCATAGGTTGTCACAGAGTTTGAGAGCCACCATAGTCTACAAAACAGAAACAGCGTGCTCTCCTACAAGAATAAGGTGGGTGTCTGAAAAAGCTTCCAGAGAAGTGCAGCCTGGAGTTCTAATTTTAATTGCTTTACTAATTGATGTTGGGATTTTCAAGACTAAGTTCTGTTTGGTTTTTTGTTTTTTGTTTTTTGGGTTTTTTTTTTTGGTTTTTGGTTGTTTTGTTTTGTTTTGTTTTTAGACAGGGTTTCTGTGTAGCCCTGGCTATCCTGGAATTCATTCTGTAGACCAGGCTGGCCTTTAACTCACCAAGATTTCCCAGGTGCTGGAATTAAAGGCATGTTCACCATCACCACCCAGCGAGAATAAGTTCTTATATTGGTAGATTTTTATTTTACTTTATTTATTTATTCTGTCTAGCCTAGAACTCTCAGTGTAGATCAGACTGGCCTCAAACTCATAGAAACCCTCCTGTCTTTCTCACCTTAGTGCTGAGATTAAAGGCAAGTGCCACATACCCAGGTGGTAAATATTTCTGACATTTATTTATCTACTTATTTTTTTCAGTGTGTGTGTATATGTGGTGTGGATGGGTAAGTATGCCACAGTGAATGTGTGGGGTGTCATCAGATAATTTTTAGAAGCCAGGTCTTTCCTTCCACCATGTAGGTTCTGAAAACTAACCTGATGTCATCACATTTGGCTGCAAGTACCCTAACATGGCAAGCTTTCTCCAAAGCCTGATTTTTTTCCCCCTTGAGACAGTGTGTCATGCAGTCTGGCTGGTCTCGAACTTACTATGTAGCCAAGGATAACCTTGTACCCTCATTCCTCTTCTTCCCCAGCACCGGAATAATAGGCGTGGGTCACTATGCCCCATTTATGTGGTGCTGAAGATTGAACCTAGAGATTTGTATGTGTTCTTCAAGAACGCCACCAACTGAGTTCTATCCCCGGCCCCGAGACAGGTTTCTTAGTACATAGCCCAGGCCCACCATGAACTTGCTCTGTAGCCTAGACTGGCCATGAATATGCCTTCCTGAGTCAGCCTCCTCAGTGCTGAGATTACAGGTACATGCCACTATGCCTGGCTTAGCCTGGAAATTTCAGAAGAGAAATAAAAGACTTCCAGGTTGACCATAAAGCAGTTGGGAAAGGTGGAAAGTGTTCCCAGCTAAGAGAATACTGTGTGCAAAGTTTCTGAGCTGTGCATGGCTGCCCTGTCTTCAGACACCCACAGCAGATGTGAGGGCTCCCGTGTGAAGTGCTGGGGGAGAGGCATCAGGCTGGAGGAGGAGGGACTGACAGGCTTTGGGGCAGGCCCTAGCAGGTTTCCAGATGGAGTGGGATCCAGCCATGGTGTGCACTGGGACTTAGCAGGCTTGGCGACCTTCCCTTCAAAGCTGGGCCCCAGATTGAGAGCCGGAGGAGAGATGTGTGAGCCTTCGGCTGCCAGCTCTTCCCGCTGTGCACTGTGTAGGCTGCTGAGCTGGGAGTCTCCTGTGCTCTCTTGTCCATGGCTGCGACCCCAGCTAATCCAGCCTCCTGGCCCATCTGACACACACTTCCACTTAACATTTTGTTAGCGACTCTGTAAACGAGCTCTCCCTGACCTTCAATCCCTGGCTAATTGCTGGTTTCATGTACAAGACTAGCTTAATTTTACGTGATAATTACCTGAGAGGGGTGATACATATGGCATTGCATGTTGGAAATGTCAGGCCTGGAAAACTACCAAGTGGCCGCAGTCGGAGGCATTGTGGGGAGAGGAGAATGCCTCAAGCGGACCAAGTTCTGGAGGCTCAGAGTCCTCTGTGAGCACGGAACATCCAGGGATGCAGGCCAGAGGAGCAGTTCATGTGTTTCTCCACCACCCATACACATTTTAAAGGACCAGGTCAAAGGCATGGCTCCAATACATTCATGGTCACTCCTTACGTCATCAAGTCTCCACTACGTGCCAGGCAATGTGCGTATGCTCGTGCTGCTTGCAGATTCCACCGACTCAGGGAGTCTGAACACATGTAGAGTGTTTTAGTTACAGTTATTAAGGGCATAACTAAGAAAAGCCTGAACGTTATGTGGTGTACAACTGACAGCTGAGTCCACTTCAATCCTAAAGTACCACCGAGGAGCTAGGAACATAGTTCAATTGGTAGGATGCTTGCTTAGCATGCATAAAGCCTTGGTGTGGCGGTTTGAATGTGAATGCCCCCGCCCCCATTGGTTCGTATGTGTGAATACTTTGGTTCTCAGTTGGTGGAACTGTTTGGGAAGATTAGGAGGTGTGGCTTTGTTGCAGGAGGTTTGTTACTGGGGGCAAACTTTGAGGTTTCGAAAGATTCGTGCCATTCCCAGTGTGCTCTCTGCCTCTCAGAGAAATGAGCTCTCAGTCATTCCTACCATTACGCCATAATGGACTCTCTAAGCCTCTGGAACCATAAGCCCATTAAATGCTCCCTTTTCTATGATGCCTTGTCATGGTGTTTTACCACAGCAATAGAAAAGTAACTATTCCACCTGGGTTTAATCTCCAGCACTTTGCAAACTAGGTTTAGTGGTGCATACCTATTATCCCAGAACTCAAGAGGATCAGAAACTTAAGGTCATCCTTGACTAAATCGCTTATTCAAGGTTAGCCTGAGCTACATGAGATCCTGTCTCAAAAGAAGTATCACTGAGCACAGTGGCACATGCCTGTAATCTTGGCACTCAAAAGGCTGAGACAGGAGGATTAGAACTTCAAGACTGCCGGGCAGTGGTGACACATGCCTTTAATCCCAGCACTTGGGAAGCAGAGGCAGGCGGATTTCTGAGTTCGAGGCCAGGCTGGTCTACAGAGTGAGTTCCAGGACAGCCAGGGCTATACAGAGAAACCCTGTCTCGAAAAACAGAAACAAAAAAAACAAAACAAAACAAAAGTGCCACTTCAGAAATCAGACACAAAAGAACGAATTTTCTGTGCAGTCTGGAAGAGTCAGTTCATGGAGACAAAAAGTTCATCATACATAGAACAGAACAAGACAGGAAGAACCAGGTCTTCATGGCAATAGAACAAGAGAGTTTCTATTAAGGAAGCAGGGGATACCTGGCTGTGTAGAGGCCTCTGTCATGGGACACCCATACACACATGCCTCTCTCTCTCTCTCTCTCTCTCTCTCTCTCTCTCTCTCTCTCTCTCTCTCTCTCTCTCTCTCTCATGCAAACCAACTACAGGATCTAGTAAGAAATACAATCCTCAGACTAAATCAAGTTCCACAAGCCCACTTCGCCTCCTCACCCATAGAATTGTGGACTCTTGAGCTGTGTGGAGTAAATTATGGCTTAATGAGATTTCAATTAACAAAAACAAATTAAAATCACTTTGGTAATTAAACTGCTGTGAACCTCACCAGCAGCTCTCCTCAGACCTCAAGTTTCCATGGGGAGGGGGATGGAGGACCCGGTGCAGGGCAGAGAGCTGTCTCTCAGGCTTGTATCTCAGGAGCCAAGGAGAAGCTACCTAGAAGCCAGGGCTTCTGGGAGCCAAAGGGGTACACACAAGGTGGGAAGTTACAGTACATAGTCTGCAAAGCAGGCTCAGAACTCAAATTCAAAGAGCAGCCCTGGCATTTGGCAGCTGTGTTAGTGAAGGCACACTTATTAACCTGCCTGAGCCTCACAGACTCCATCTGTGAAATGGGGATAATGGTGCCCATGTCATTGAAGTGCGTGAATGCATAGGGCATGTTCTGAAGGATGCTTGTCACAGTGCATTGGCTTTATTCAGTGTCCTGAATAAATCCCGAGCCTGGAGAACAAATCCCTGGATTCATAAGGATCAACATCCTCCCACACACCTGGAAAGTTAAGGTGTGCCTGCTATGCTGGTTTTAATCCACAAAGAAGGAAACACAGGTCAAGATTTAGCTGATGGCTCAGAGGATGCCTGGTGCTGGCAGTGGGACAGAGGTCTTGTTTTCGTGTTCACTGCTGACAGAACTGCTTCTGAAGGGCAGGTTGGCCACATGCCGCAGCAAAGCTTTCCAATGACCTATTCCCTTTACTCTGAGAATTCTCCCTCTGGGAACGACTCCCAAGGGATTGATCTAAGATGTATGCAAGGTTGTAAATGCCAGAATGTGCATCCCAGCATTATTTGTTATAGCCACACACTGGAAATGATCTAGAGGTTAAACAGCCAGGTTAAGTACATCTGTGTTTGGGAACACTCTGGAACCTGAGAAAGTATGCACTCAGCATGTTTGCAAGAGAGACTGCCAGTGTATTTCCTGGATGCCCCTAGAGGCTTGATGTGCTTGCAGCTTTGAAAACTTCAGAAGCACAAAGGCTACAAGCTTTTCAAAATGTCCTCTGATACTGGGAGTGGTGGATGCCTGTAATCCAGGCGGAAGCAGGCAGATTTCTGTGAGTTCAAGAACTGTCTGGTCTACATAGCAAGTCCTAACCCAGCCGAAGCTACAACTATTTTTAAAAAGGAGGAGGAGAAGGAGGGAAGAAGAATCAGTAGCTACCATTTGAAGTACCTATAGTGTTTCATGCTTCTAATCCCTACAATTCAGGAGGTGGAGAAGGATCATAACCCCAGGCCAGTCTATTCTATTCAGAGAGTTCCAGGCTTGCTAAGGCTAAATAGGGTGACTTTGTCTCAAAAACAAACTAACCAAACAACAACAAAATCTAACCATGCTTATGGAGCTAGAGAGATGGTTCAGTGGTTAAGAGCATTTGTTGTTCTAGCGATGGACCCAGGTTCTATTCCCAGCACCCACATGGTATCTTACAACATCTTTAGCTCCAGTTCTAGGGGATTTGATTGCTAGAACTTCTCTTACGTATTTTATCATGCGGGTTTTTTTTTTTAAGTATTATTTTTATTTTATGAGTAAGTATGGGTGTTTTGCCTGCATATTTGTCTATATACTATGAGCATGTCTGGTGCCTGCAAGGTCTAGGAGAGAGCATAGAATCCTCTGGAACTGAAGTTATAGGTAGTTAGTTATATGATGCCTTGGGATCAAACCTGGATCCTCTGGAAGAACAGGCAGTTATCTTGACCACTAATCCATCTCTCCAGCCCCATATCTTGTGAACTTTTTTGTTTTGTTTTGTTTTTTGTTTTGTTTTGTTTTTTCGAGACAGGGTTTCTCTGTATAGCCCTGGCTGTCCTGGAACTCACTCTGTAGACCAGGCTGGCCTCGAACTCAGAAATCCGCCTGCCTCCGCCTCCCAAGTGCTGGAATTAAAGGCGAGCACCACCACTGCCTGGCTGTGAACTTTTAATAATAAAATTTTAAGGGTTACAAAGGCAGGGTGGTGGTAGCACACAACTTTAATCCCAGAACTCAGGAGGCAGAGGCAGGCGGATTTCTGAGTTTGAGGCCAGCCTGGTCTACAGAGTGAGTTCCAGGACAGCCAGGCTACACAGAGAAACCTTGTCTCAAAAAAAAAAAAAAATTAGGAATTATGGACGTAGCTCAGTGGTAGAGTGCTTGCCTAAGATGTACAAAGCGCTGGATTCAATGTCCTACACTGTCAAAGCAGATCAAAAAACTAAATTTTTTTTTCTCTTTTTTCCCAGTGGTGAAAATCCAGCTCAGAGCCTCACAACTGCACTGGACAACTGCTCTACCTCAGACCTAGAAACCCAGTGCAAGTTTCAATTTTTTAAAATATGTTACTTTTATTTTTAATTATGTGTATGTATGTATGAGTGTATGAATGCAGGTGCCCTCTAAGGCTAGAAGACAGAGTTGGATCACCTAGCATTACAATTCCAGACAGTTGTGAGCTACCCAGTATGGATGCTAGAAACCAAACTCAGGTCTTCTGCAAGAGTGATGTGTATGTTTTTAACCTTGAAGCCATTTCTCCAGTTCCTTGAGTTTTAATTTTTGAATCTCTGTTTGCTGACTTTGTTAGAGAGACTGTCACAGGAACTCAAAGATTTAACATTTAAAATTCACAAAACTGTGTGTAAATTTAAATAAAGTTTTAAAATAATTCCCTTGCTTTTCAAGGCTGCAGCACTTAGACTCTTTAACTTGTTAAAGTAAAAACATTAAGGCTCTTAGGACAACTTCAGACGTGAGCTATATGTGTTCTATAAGTTTTACCCATGTGTAAATGGGTAGCGCTTGTGTTTACACCCAGCACAGACGTGCACTTCCCCATAGTGCAAAAGATCAAGGGTTGTTTGTTTGTTTGTTTGTTTAAGATACATTGGTGTTTCATGTGCCTGTGCCAACCTCTGGAACTGGAGTTACAGACAGTCATGAGCTGACAGGTGGGTCCTGGGAATTCAACCTGGGTCCTCGGGAAGAACAACTGGTGCTTTGCTGAGCCACCTCTCCAGCCCTAAGATCAAACTGTTTTAAATCTCACATATGCCTTCATTTAGGAAACAATTGCTTTTTGTGCCCATGGAAAGCTGAAATGAATAGACAGGTGGAACCCTGCCTCAGGGAACTTGCTGCTGTATAAAGGTTCAAAGTGTGCTCTGGTACTGAGACAATCCAATGACTGCTATAGAGGCAGGACCCCTGGACTGGGTGCCTAGAAGGCAATGGGGAGGAAGGCAATGAACATTTATTTCTTTATAATTAGACCAAAACAAAACAATTTATACATTTTTAAATGAATCTCAAGAGTCTCATGGTCGCTTAGTAACAGAAGCAAAAGTAACCCTAAAAGCCTGGCTTCTAGGCAAATGATTTTTCTTTTTAAATTTTTAATACTAGGGATAAACATAGGGCCTCCCACATGCTAGAAATATGCTGTATTTCTACCTAGCCCCTCAGCTCCAATTTTGTTTTTAAAACATATTCTCACCACTTAGATGACCTGGAACTTTCTATGTAGACTAGGCTGGCCTCAAATTCACAAAGATCTGCATTCCTCTCCTGCCCAAGTGCTAGTATTAAAGGTGTGCACCACTACCACACTTAGCTAAATTTTCAATCCAACACCAATACCCTGGGAATCTGGACAGTATCTCAATCTCAAGTAACAATATATCCCCCAATGGGCAAAGGAGTTGTCTGATGGGGATCATCATGTCACATGTCTACCTGATGTTGCATAGAACTTTCCCCCTTCCATGCATATCTGATGGAGGAGGTTTGATATGTTCACATATGCATCCCTTCCCAGTTGGGACAAGATGATGGGAAACCTACCATCCACCACATCTGGAAGGGATGGCCCTCCCATAGCCACCCTCTTTCTGGAGTTTCAGGCTATGCCAGGATGTCATCTGCTGTCCAGGAGCTGCTCAAGGGCATAACAGCTCAACCCAGGAACCACCCAATCTTCTCCCCCAGCTACCTGAACAGTACTGATCTTGCGGGCAGAGGGGCGGGGCACTCCCAGCCTCTGCAGAGCCCTTTGCACCGGGCAGGGGAAGATAGGCAGGGCAGGATGCCACGGCTACACAGCCAGTTTGGATAAGGGCTGCTGGGGCTCTGTGCTTGTGTAGCTGGTGCCCATTCGACACAATGTCCTTTCCTCCCCCCAGACTCTATGTATCATGTTTTGTGCTGACTTCAGACAACCCAGGGAGGAGGACACAGAGTTGTACTTTCCAAGTAGCTGGCAACCCTTAATCAATGTTAATTGGCTCTAATTAGCATATGTTAATTAATGATATTTACTACAAATTAAAGGTATGAGTGCTCCCAGAGGGTTTCCTGTTCATCCAATTAGTGCCAATTAGTTGCAATTAACACGTGTAAATGAGATTCCATTGAACCCAAAACAAACAGTACAGAATCTCTGGATTCCCTCTCGCACCTTTTCTCTCTGCCAGGGGAGCTGCAGTGTGGAAGGCCAGGGATGACTGAGCAAGAGCAGAGAGGGCCAACCTTCTGAAGCAAGACTGGGATCCTGCAGACGCAGGAGCAAAGAGCAAAAGATGGCCATGCAACCCCCTGGCATGTCTGGTGGCCTCTGGTCACCTAGAAGAAAGTCTCAAAAGCCTCAGCTTAGACATGCTCTTAAGCCGGGCAGTGGTGGCACACGCCTTTAATCCCAGCACTTGGGAGGCAAAGACAGGTGGATTTCTGAGTTCGAGGCCAGCCTGGTCTACATAGTGAGTTCCAGGACAGCCAGAGCTACACAGAGAAACCCTGTCTCAAAAAAAAAAAAAAAAAAGAGACATGCTCTTAAGATCTGGGGACCATCCCATTGGAATTTTTGGGCCTGCCAGTCCTCAATGCAGTGTATAGTCCACAGTAGGTGTACAATAAAAATTGGGCTAAAAGCTGATTTCTGAAGCCGGGGCTGTAACTCATAGGTAGAGCACCCACCTTGTATATATGAAGTTCTGTTTCTAGCACCACAAGAAATGGCAGAGGGAGTCATGCAGTGTTCCCTAGGTCATTCCAAGAGCTGGTCCAAGGAGCCAGATAATGCTTATGCCTATGACATTTTTAAAAGTATAGTCGGCTTTTATCACATTTCTTTCTTTCTTGTTTAATGGTGACTATGTTCCTCCTGTGTCGAGACTAGAGGTCAGAGAACAATGTACAGGAGTCATTTCTCTCCTCCTATTGTGTGGATCCTGGGGAATCGAACTGAGGTCAGACTTGGCAGCAAGCACCTTTACCCAGTTAGCCATCTCAATGGCCCCTTAAAAAAAATCATTTGTGACTATATACCATTGAGGGCTCTGCTTCATTGACAATATTGCCATTTCCTTTCTTATCCCTCTGCTTTCCTCAGGGGCCTAAACCTCTGCCATGGTGCTATCTGGAAAGGGAAACCAGTCGGAGCCAAGCATGGTAGTGCATGCCTGAAATCCCAGGGCTCCAAAGGCTGAGGCAGAGACTACATAGTGAGTCCCAGGCAGCCTGGGCTGCATAATGAGACCCTGTGTCAATAAAAGAAGAAAAGAAAAAGAAACAGACAGATGGGATTGGCATGGATCACAAAGTGCTCCCTGAAATGCACAAAACCTCCTGTGAAACTGTGACAGAAGATCTGGGGCT
Organism: Mastomys natalensis; assembly: GCA_021653895.1. Taxonomy (NCBI): domain Eukaryota; kingdom Metazoa; phylum Chordata; class Mammalia; order Rodentia; family Muridae; genus Mastomys; species Mastomys natalensis. The sequence continues at coordinate 824,388 of JAJTUV010000176.1, forward strand.
GTGAGATGGCTTAGTGAGTGAAGACTGATCCCCAGAGTCCCCAGAAGAAGAGAACTGACTCCCAAAGTCGTCATCTGACTCTTCATGTATGCTACATCATTGTATGCCTGTGTGCAAGCCCACACATACACAGAGCAGTTCTTAAGGGCAAACCAACCTTTAAAAGAAAAAAGAAGTGGATGGAGTGGTACTCTCCTTTAATCTCAGCACTTGGAAGGCAGATGCAGGTGAATCTCTGAGTTCAAGGACAGCCTGATCTACTGAGCTAGTTCTAGGACAGCAAGGGCTACACAGAGAGAACCTATATCTAGATAGATAGATAGATAGATAGATAGATAGATAGATAGATAGATAGATGATAGATAGACCTGTCTCATTATAATAGAGAGATAGACCCTGTCTCAAAATAAATAGATGATAGAGGGAAAGAAAAAAAGAATATCTAGTTCCCAGTCCCTTGTTTACTCCTAATTCACTTTTCTTCACCAAAATTCTCATCAAGGTTGATATTTGTTATTTTGAAATACTTACTGTTGGCTGAGTGCCGGGGGCTTAGGATTAGTTAGTGCATCTGTGTCCTTGTAGGGGCTCACATTCCAATGTATATCTTACCATCCTGGATGGAATCTGTTCAGACAGAGAGACCTGGGTTCATACCCCAGTTCTGTGTCTCAACAGCTGTCTTTCTGGACCTCAGCCTATTTGTCTGTAAACTGAGTACAATACTCAGTGTGTGTGTGTGTGTGTGTGTGTGTGTGTACATAATTGCAGGTATCTACAGAGGCAAAAGGCATTTGATTTCCCTACAGCTGGAATTAACAGACTGGATTCTGGAACCAAAATTAGGTCCTCTGCAAGAGCAGGATATGCTCTTAATTGCTGAGCCATCTCTCCAGCCCTGCATATTATCTATTAGGGCAAAGTTTCTCACTTAACCTAGAACTCACCAATTGGCTAGTCTGGTTGGTCAACAAGCTCCTGAGACCAGCCTGTCTCTGTCCTCCAGTGTCCTCCCATATCCTACTCTTATGTGGGTACTGGGGATCTGAACTCAGGTCCTGTCTCTGTCCTCCAGTGTCCTCCCATATCCTGCTCTTATGTGGGTACTGGGGATCAGGAACTCAGGTAAGGTGCTTGTGTGTACCTTACCAATTGAATGCATCTGCAGCCCATAAGTCGTGTTATTGGAAAGACTAAGCTTCCTTCCGAGGGACAAAAATCTGGAGTCAGAACTGGGGATGAAGCTCAGTGTAGAGAGCGCTTGTCCTACATGCACAGACGCTGAGTTAGATCCCCAATACAAAGAACAAAAAAGAAAAAAAAGAGAAACAGAGAGAAGAGTGGAAAGTAAAGTTTAGCTATAAGAAAGATGGGAAGGAGGGATGCAAACACAAGAAGCTCAGCCTGGGCCCACAGATGAAGTCTGATCAAGTTGTCATTCTCACTATACCTGGTTCAGCTATCCAGGCTGAACACAATGATCCTATCCATCTGGGCAGAATTTCACACTTTTTGTTTGTTGAAACAGGGTTTTGATATGCACATTAAGCTGCACAACACCCTGTCTCCCTTAGCCTCCTGAGTGCAGGGATCAAAGGTGTGAGTTTCCACAAAGTATCCATACTGATAGCTTTGTGGCACATCCTACTTCATTAGAATAGCTTCTTTCTTTCTTCTTCTTTCTTTCTTTCTTTCTTTCTTTCTTTCTTTCTTTCTTTCTTTCTTTCTTTCTTTCTTTCTTTCTTTCTCTTCCTTCCTTCCTCTTCCTTCTTTCTTTCTTTCCTTCTTTCTTGTTTGTTTTTCCAGACTGCTATAGCCTGGGTGTCCTAGAACTAGCTCTGTAGACCAGAATGACCTTGAACTCAGAGATCATCTGCCTCTGCCTCCTGAGCACTGGGATTAAAGGTGTGTGTCACCAACACCCTGCTGGAATAGCCTTTCTAAGCCACAAGAGACCCAAGTGGAATCCAGAAAGGATCCTGGCATGGGCTTTCTCTTGCAAAGACCCAAGATGGACATTTGCACAAGTCCTCAGGGCTCCTTCAGACTCAGTCAGGCCACTCCAGATCAGGAAGGACGATGGCAAGGACAACCTTCTGCCCAAAGCCACCCCCAATTTCAACCTTGCTGTGTGTCCTCAAGTAGAAGTTTGGCCATTCACATAGCCTCAACATCCTTCTAAAAAGCAAGAGAGTTTGTTAAGATGGTATCCTGAAATTTGGGGATGTCCTCTGTAGAATATTGGCCCGGTTTTACAGTATACACTCTGACATTCTCAGCCTCCTATGGGAAACATAAGAAACCATGATTTCTCTCTATTCCTGGGGATCTCCTAAACTATTGTTTCTCAACTCTCCTAATGCTATGACCCTTTAATACAGTTCCTCATGCTGTGGCAACTCCAACCACAAAATTATTTTCGTTGCTACTTCAAAACTGTAATTTTGCTACTGTTATGAAGTGTAATATAAATACCTGTGTTTTCCAAAGGTCTAAGGCGAGCCCTGTTAAAGGTTTGTTCAACCCCCAAAGGGGTCACAACCCACAAGTGAACTGCTGCCTAAACCATGCCAGCTTACTGCTCCTACCTGCCTTCAGTCTTTTCCTCCAATGCTTGACCCAAGCTGACCTTCCTTTCTATGACGATGGTCACTATCTGGGACCAGAAGACAGTTCTCAAAAGACCAAGTCTTAGAACATCTCCCTCACTTTGAACACACCACACTTGGAGGTCAGTGAGAGGAGTAGAGCTGATGGCCCCAATGCACACAGCTCAGTGGGGATGTCATGAGGGAAGGTGACATGGGGCTGTGGAACAGACATCCACACTGGAGCCCTTTGGGTTGCAATATTTCTCTTCTATCCCGCCCCCCTACCAGTGAGGAGGGTTGGAGGAAGCAAATGAAAAGAGCCTTCTACGTGTCTTTCTTTCCAGCATAAGCACAACTGTCCTGCAGGATGCTCACCACAACACCCACGTGACACCCACCGTGTGCTAGACACAGCACTAAGCCATGCACTGGCATTACTTCATTGAGAGGGGCTGACATTGGGTTCATGTTCTTTTGCATATGTGTGGATATCTTGGACTGAGCCTAACTAGCTTTGGACTGTTAACCAGCCAATGTGGGCCATGGAAAGTGAAGCAGAATCCTTGCAGTGAAAGGATAAAGGATGCTGGCTTCAAAATCTTGAGCATACACTAAAGAGGCTAGAGACAACAGATGAAGTATATTCATCCTGATATTTTTTTAACTTTCTATTTTATAATAAGGTCTCACAAACAAGTTGGCCAGGTTGGCCTCAAACTTGTGATTCTCCTGTCTCAGTCTCCTGAGTAGCGGGGATTACAAACCTGTGTCACCAGGCCCAGCTAGATCCTCAGCTTTTAAAGATGAGATTATGCAGCCTCTAAGCCAGTGAGTGATTCTAGGCACCCTAGAAAGTCTATGATGGAGAAACGGGTCACCAGAGAAGTGTCTTTTTTTATCCCACTAATGCCTCTTGAGAAGTGATTTCTCTCTAAAGCCAAAGTTCCTGAGATGAGGCATTATGTGGACACTTTGGTGGGGCAGGAAAGCCCTTGACTCCAGGAATGTAGCAACAGAAAATAATTAAGGTCTAATGAGGTCACTGTTCCACCTTAACACCTTTTCAGTTCCAGTTAAAACCTCTGCTAATTTGCCAAGAAAAACCGGCCTCACTTGGGTTTTATTATTTGAATCACGTCCTGTCTCTTAATTTAAGCGAGAGACTCACATAAGGACTTTTTTTTTTTTTTTAAATTACAATGCCGACTTTCTTCCAGTTGATTACGGTATATGACTCTCTGTTGGAAGGCCATTATTTTTTGCTATGATTTACAAAGCATTTAAAGCGAAATCAATGTAATAAATATTGAAGTATTGTAATAGATAATTCCACATATTCAGCACGAGACAGAGCACAGCCCTGGCTTCACAGTCAGGAGGCCAGCAGGAAGATGATGGAATGGGGAGTCCCTTGGTTACCACTTGAGGGGTGATGTCTCCTTCTTTGCCCCTGTGTTCATTTAGCCAAGATTTCCTGGGCTCTCCTGAGGAAGATACTCAACATTGAACCTGGGACTAAGGATGTGTAGGTGCCAAGATCTATCCTCCAAGTGCCCTGGGCTATATGAAAGAATGTCCATGCAACAGGCAGCTAGTAAGTAGCCAGGGCACCTGGGTAGGTGGTTACCAGTCCTTGGGATGGAGTGGCCGAGTAGCTTAGCAGGAGAGGTCTGGAGTGGGAGGTAGATTTGGAAAAGTCTTCTTTTTCTCCTCCTGCCTTTCCTCCCCTGCTTGGTTCTCCTTTATCTCCCTTCCCTCCAGACCTCTGACTATAGCCCACATGTCCTGACAACTGGCTGCGGAGTTCATCTCAGGAGGAACATTGGCAGCTATGAAAACTTACGACGGTGATGACAAGGAGGACAAGAGGAGAGGGAAGAATGGGAGAGGGCTCCAGGCTCGCAGCTCTGAGCTGCCACCTACCTGCTTGCCTCTGCCGTCTCAAAAGAACTGGGGAATGGCTTCCTTGCCAGCTCCTGCCCCTTGAGAAGTCTCACCTTCTTCAGAGTAATTGCATGAAAATCTCACCTGTACTCTCAGACTTTGATTCAGAAACTCGAGCCCACCAGTAAAGAAATGCATGTGGACAACCACTGTATGGCCCCCCAAAAAACACATTTGGTGGAGGCACGCAAGCAGTGAGTTCACCTATAAGGGCTGCTGATGTCTGTGGGGATCCAGGGAAGGACTTTGAGGACTGTGAACCCGGGGCTTGAGATGGAGTGTGGGCAGGCAATGTTCACGTGGGTGTTTAACAGATCCCAGAGGATCCATCGCTCCTTACCTCTCTACCCCAAGCCTGAACTCGAGCCCCAAGTCCCTAGCTCTGAACAAATTTCCCCATAAATTGCCGGAAGGCCATGCAGAGGGAAGGGAGCAGAGGAGGCAGATTTACTGCTAACTTGCTTCCTGACACCTCTTTGGCCCATCCCATAAAAATAACAATATCGTCACATAAATCAGATGACATCTCAGGGGACCTTACTCTTGCCCTTGCAAGGTCATTATGGGGGAACAGGGGGACATAGTTAGAGGGATCCACCTAGATTCTCCCTGACAGTCTCCCTGATTCTCTCCATGTCAGTGGGCATGGATGACTCTCAGATTTGAGCGGGAGGAAAGAGCATTCATTCACCATCAGATCATAAGATAGAACCGAGTAGGCTGAGGTTGTACCTCAGTGGTAGAGCCCTTATCTACCATGCCTGGGGCTGAGGGGCAGCAGCAGGGAGAGGAATTGAACTGGTACTTTCAGCTATAATCCCTAGATGTGGGACTTCAAGGTACTTTGCCTCTCTGGGCCTTACTTTATTTTAAAAGAAAGGCAAAGAAGTTCTACCTGCTACGGTGTGTACGGAGATTTACTGGGTGTAATGTCTCAGGATGTGGCAACTATCACAAGGCACAAATGTTTTCCCTCATTCCCAGGAGAGGGACTACTGAGTGCTAGGCTCTGGAGAAATGACATCACCCTGTCCCTCATTCTCTTAGTCTCTGCCTGTGAGGGGAGAAAAGCAGGACTCCTCTCTAGTTCACAGAGTGGCTGTGAGCACATGTCTTTCCTTCTCCAAGCTGAGGCCCTTGTCATAGAACACCCCATGAAAGTCAAGGTGAGTGGACAAGAGAGAGGTACAAAAGCTCTGACTGGTACCATCCCTCACAGAGGTGGGAGGGCTCCATCCATCCGGTCTCACAGACAGGGCCACCCCAAAGGGACAATCCTCTGATTGCAGCCTTGACAACATTCCCATGGTCTGTGGCATGGGACTGGTCGGGGATGCCTGGGTGCCAGAGGTAGGAGCAGGGTCTTGGCCCTTGCACCCACAGAGACACCTTAGGGTGCCCCCTGCAGACCCTTAGCAGCTTTTCTCTTTCGCCCACAGTGTATCTTCAGCCACTGGGGATACCTCCTCGCTTTCCTTACTTTCTGGTCCCTGCTGGCCTTCCCCACCCTTTCATCATTTGTCCTCCTACATTTCATCTTAAGATGGTTCTCGAGTCCTGTATCCACATCCCCCCTTTCCCTCTCACGGCCTCTCCCTCCCTCTGCTGGGAACTGAACCAGGCTCTCTACTGGGTAAACAATCTCTCTGTCACTAAACCAACCTTCTGGTCCATTTCTTCCTTGTGTTCCCTTTCTTGGTCTTGCCAAGTTTCTTCACAGCCTGCATTTTCTTCTCTTTGGTCTAATTCAGGGAGGCCCAGCACACACATATGAAGACTGGGGGTCGGGGGTGGCTCTGGCCAGAACCCCTGCCCTGTCTTTAGTGCAGGAGAACCAGGAGTTCACCCACAGGGCAGCTGTCAGTGCTGAGTGAATGGATGAGTAAAAGTGAGGGGGTGGGGGAGGTGAAGGTGTGGGAGGGACCATCTTTTAAGTAAAAAGGAAAGGATGGAGGGGAGAATGATGGACTGCTTAATGACAAGCCCCACCCAGGTACCTCAGCCAGGGTACCCAGTTCTCCTGCCTCCCTCCATCCATCCTGAGCTCCAGTGCCATCCCAGGAGCTGTTTTCACCAGCAAAGCCCATTTGCTTCTCTGATCTTCTGGGTAAACCAGAGAACAGGAGGTCCCTCAGCTCCTGGACCACAGGTTCAGCCTTTCTTACCTCCCATGGAGGGGCAGCTGGGATGAGGACCCTGGCAACCTGCTCACAGAGTGATGTCTGGGCAGATTAGAGCCCCAGAGCCAGCAGACCTCTTAGGAGGCCTTTGTGGGGGAGGAGAAGGGGATTTTCCATTCTCTGAGCCACTGGATTACACAGTCAGAGGATCAGGGAGGAACTAGCTGCTTAAGCTGCTGCCTCGTGGCCCAGCCTCTGCTGTGTCTCTCAACCTCTCATTTCTCAGCAGGGATTTTAACAAGGTTTGCCTTGCCTGCTTTTGAGGTATCTTTTGTGATCCAAATAAGGTTTAGAGGCAAAACTCAGTCTCATCTCCCGGCCTGGTCCTGCAGCTCTGACACAAATGGGCGTGAGTACAAACGAAATCAGCTACCAACCCTCACCTTCCACAAAGCTCTGAGGTATGGCTCAGAGAGGTTAAGTGACTTGATCTGAGTCACACAGTAGGGCGAGATGACCAGGATGGTTTTCTGACTGTGTGGGCTTATGGCAGCAAGATCTCCCGGAGAATGAGCCACATCTATTCCAGAGTCAAGAAAGAGTTAGAGGCTCTGTTGTCTTACGCTACAAGTTTGCCCCTGAACTTCCTGTCAGCCACCATGTACTTTACAGTGAAGGGGACCCTTCCTCCATTTGGTCTCTGAAGTTGCAAGGGACCATAGTGGATGGGAGAAGAAGGTGGAGGTCAGGCAGGTGAGGTTTGAAGAATCCTAAGATTGGGGGCTTAGTGGTTTAGCATGTGACTAGTGTTCTAAATGGGGTTTAGTTCTTAATGGGCACGCGTGCACGCACACGCGCTCACACACACACACACACAGAGAGAGAGAGAGAGAGAGAGAGGCTGAGAGACAGAGAGGAAAAAAGAAATCTAAGTGTAAGGTCTAATTTCACACTCTCTTGTGTGACTTATGTGACCTTGAACAAGTCATCTCCCCTCTCTTAGCTGCAAAATGGAGATTAAAAATATCTTTCCCAAATTATTTTGAAGACTGAGTAAGACAAGGTACTGGAAAGACACCAAGTACAGCACCTGCTATATATTAATTGTTCAGTAAATAACAGTAGAGGCAAAATTCTTTAACCAGGAGCTGTGCCCATTCCTCAGAGCAGGAGGATCTGCTATGTAACCTGACAGTTGGCTCTTCACCCTAGGAGGGCAGATCCATCATGCTTAGCAACCCCTGCCCCCCACCTGGTAGAAGGTTATTGGGGGGTCATGCCCCATACCCTGCATCCATTTTCTAGAAAGATTCTCCACATAAGAGGCCTCAAGCCCCACCCTAGCCCATGTGGCCCCTAGAGGCCTCTTGATGACATAATGACCATCTCTGACCTTTCTGGTGGCCTGTGTTCTCTCTAGCCAGAAAATTTCTATGATCCTATGACCCCTACAAGCCCTACCCTGCTAATGGCTTTATGATCTTCCCCCATTGATTTCTCTTTGCCCTCCCTGCCCCACAGTCCCCTTTCAGTAGGTCCTCGTCAAAATAAACAACATTTATGACCAGAGCAAGATTCAAGGTCCACACTGCAAACAAATGCTGAGCCCTTTGAAGGTACCTGGGGAATCCATCATGTTCTGGGGCATCCTGGGGTGTGATGCTCCCCAGGCCCAGGGAAAGGAGGCTAAGGAGGGGCTCTCTGGCTCAAGATTTAGGATCCAAGGTTTCTGTACCGCATCTGGGCTCCCTCTTCAGTACCAGGCCCTGCAGAGGACAGGGCTGGAAGGGGAAAGAAGGGGTGTGTGTACTCCTGGGGCTGAGAGGTTCTTGTGCCCAAAGCCTGACTTGGGATGTCATCCAGGGAAGAGATAAAATGAAAGGAAGAAAAAATAAAAGGCAAACGGAGTGGACAGATGCAAAAGAGCACACACAAAAGCATCACAGCCCAGAACCCAACAGGGCCTTCCTCAGGCTGGACCATTAACCCAGTGCTCACCTCCACTAAGGAACCATGTTGGTATATGTTCCTAAAGAAAAGTTGCCCAGGCTGAGACTCAGTGGTAGAACATCTGCCTAGAATAGGCAAGGTCCTGGTTTCCATCTCCAATTACAAAGAAGGGAAGAAGGAAGGGAAGAAAGAAGAAAAAAGGAGGAAATATAAAAATTTGATCACTGTTTTTATAATGTCTGGAAAGGATGGCCAATGGAAGAAGGCAGTGGGAAAGAGACCTAGCCTTAGAGGACCTGAGAATCAACCCAAGTTAGTGCTAACACTGAGGGATCTGAGGGTACTCCACACCAGGATAAATGCCTTCCTCTAAACATCCTTCAGTGGAGATAGATGGCTGCCTGGACATCCAGTGGGGGTGTGTCTCCAAACCTCAGCCTGGTTCAGCCTCCTCCAGTGGGTTTGTTTTCAAGAGGGATGGGAACTGTTGTTAGAGGCTATTAATGTAGGATTCCCAAAGGCCTGGGTCTGAGAGCAGCTTTCCAGGACACACAGCTCAATGCTTTTCCTTCAGCAACAGAACTGGGCCACGGGCCTGGGGGCTGCTGTTCTCTGAATCCCAGCTGGGGGAGGGAACAAGCACTCCACCCAGGATCCGTGCCTTCTCATTTTCTCTGCTAAAAATAGCATGTTATCAAAACAGGTTAGGTGAGGAATCAGACAGGAAACATGTGCCTAGCCAAAGGTACCTATCAGTAGCAGCTGCATCATTTGCATATGTGTCATATCATTAAAATTGGATGCATGAGTCAGAGAGCCAAACAGTTTGCAAGAGATGGAAATGAAGGTATGTGGGGTTTTGTTTTTGTTTTTCCCAGGTAATTATACTTTTTCCAAAATGATTCTCTTTCTAAATTGAAAGAATACTTTAAATGACGTTCTGTGATATCTAAGTGAATTTAGGACAGTCAGTAGAGGACTTTGGAGTTGGGTATCATATTCTCCACATAAAAAGTCCTGCCGGACATAAAGTTTTAAAGGTAAAAGAACCTCAGAGAACATCTGGACCAATGATTCTCAACCTTGGCTCAATATGGAATCCCCTGGGAGTGTTCTTTAGGTTTTTTTTTTTTTTTTAAATAAGATGCTAGAGAAGTTGGTTGGATTGGTTTGGAGTCTGGGTACCTGGTTTGCTTTTCTTTTAAACAAACAAACAAACAAACAACTCCCTGATGATTATACTGTTGCTGCCAGGGAAGAGAACCACCCATGTAGGCCAATAGATCACTTTACAGATAGACGTACACACAGCTGACCATACCAGGACAGGGGAACTGACCTGCTATTTCAATCCTTATATCTCTCTCTGGAATGTTTGTGAAATGAATTACTAAGGTGAGCAAGGTGGAACAGTACATGCCTGTAATCTCTGCTGGGCAAGTTTCAGCACAAATTCTAGGTCAGCCTGGTCTACTTAGTAAGACCCTCCTGAGAGAGGAAGAGGGGGTAAGGGGAGACAGAGACTTCTTAGCTTGAGGGGGATCTGTCTACACACATCAGCCTTCTAACTCCATCTCCCACCCCTGTGCTTTTGTGGTCTCATCAGAGCCTGGGAAGGCTGGCATTTTTACCCCGTTCCTTTAAGTTTTCCATCTTAAAGAACTCTGGATTCTTATAGGAAAAATATGTCAAACTCCCAGTTCTAAATCTATCAGCCACCAAGAGTTCCAGGACAATTCTTGCTCCTCAGCTATATAAACCAGGGGATCGAATGTCAGCACAGGGGCGGCAGAGGTGATTGTGTACATGTATACAGACATATAAAGATGCTTAGGTACCAGCACAGAGGCTCATCGGGTATGGGGCACATAGCCTGCCTATCAGAGCACGACCCTGAGAATGTTTACTTATGTATGTTTAAAAAAAAAAAAAAAAATCTACGTGTGGTTTTAGACCCCTCGATATTTGTGTAACAGGCCAAGTATGTGTTCAAAAAGAATGTGCAAATGCATTAAAGACTCTGAAATGGTACACAGACCTGGAATGGTATACAAGTGCCTAAGGTTAAATTCACATTTACATTTCCCTGCGAAAGCACACAGAAGAAGACGAGTATATGTCAGGCAGTATGTGTGTATGATGGCGCAGGTTTATGTGTGAGAGAGGTTTCTGCCTTTTCTATCACGCTTCTAAGTAATCACTGGGAAATGTATGTGTCGGGAAACAGTATCGTTCATGCTTAAATATGTCTCGGCATATATAAATGAAACATGATTTGTGCCGGGCGAGAGGCTGCATATTAGTGTTGTTTGTCACTGATAGAATTAAATAACCCATGCAAAGCCCTGGTAGCGTTTCTTACAGTTTTATTTAACACTTTTTTAGCCAAGCAGCATTTGGCCGGGGCATACACACTACAGATTACTACAATAAATGTGAAATTTAGAGATTATAGCATATGATACATGAGAAGTATACCAGAAGAGTGTAATCAAAAGTCCCAACTGTCCCCACCTTTCCTTGGGCGGCTTCGCTTTCTTTCTTCAACCCTGGTTAAGGCCCATGCCTTCACACTTCACTGGGAGGCCTCTGCATCTGTAGTTTAGTGGAAACAAAAGGCCGGTAAGGATTTAGGACTGGGGAGAGATAACGCTCCAGGCTCTGGGTCTGGAATGTGTCTGCTCCTCCTAGTCTGTCAGAAGCAGGCCCAAACCCCAGTTTGAGAAAAAGAGGAAGAGCAACCCAAGCAACCTTACAGCTTCTGCTGGCCCTTGGCCTGGCTGGCAAAGCTACTCACTCAGAAGAAGGACTACAGATCCCATTTATCAAATTAGTGACAAATCTTTCCTGGGAAGATGCATCAAATCGGGTCCCTGCTTCTTTTGTTTAAGTAGATACTATATCCTTGAGGTGGATATAGTTCTCATTTGGAGATATATAGTATCTCCAAATGAGAACAAGTTTGCACCCAGGCACAGACCTGCCAGCTCACCTTTAAGAATGAAGGCTGAAGGCCCAGAATGCTGGTACCTTTAATCCCAGTACTCTAGAGGCGAAAGCAGGTAGATCTCTGAGTTCCAGGACAGCCAGGGCTACACAGAGAAACCCTGTCTTGAGAGACAAAACCAAACCAAACAAGGAATGAAGACTGGTCAGGTAACTTGGATGCAAGCTGTTAGTTGGGAAAGCAGGGTCCCCATTTGAAAGGCCAAACTCAGGTATGAGTAAGAATGTTCTGAAAGAAGAGCTTACCAGGCACTGACACTGAAAGGAAATCACATTTTATCCCGGAGAAGATAACTATATGCTAACCTTGCAGGTTGTTCCAGATTTGCCCAGGACTCAACATGGAAGCTCAGTGTTCTCCTTCATGTCCTGTTGCTAACATCCCTAGGCTCCATTTGGGTAAGACTGATCCATGGAACCCCTCCCTCTGCCCATCTTCCTGCCCTTGAAGTTTCTCTGCTACCTTCTGTCCTATGCAAACATCCCAGCACTATGAGGCCAGGGAGGCTAAACCTAATCTGAGTAGTAATTGGACTCACCCCTACTCTGCAAATACAATTAATACCAGCTAAGTAGTCACCGGCACTATCTTCTCTGACAACCTCCAGCCTCTCTCCATCAGCAGGGATAGCAGCCAACTGAGTGGGGACAGCACCACAGAATACCTTGTCATCCTCACACTGCTGAGGTCCAGAGGTTGGTCCTGAGAAAATATGGAAAGAGAGAAAAAGAAGTAAATAAGTCTCTCTAATGTTTGTATTCAAAGTGTGAACAGTGCAAAGTAATATGCACCCACACACACAGAGAGAGAGAGAGAGATACATATACAAAGACACAGAGAGACAGACAGACAGACACACACACACACACACACACACAGAGAGAGGTACATATACAAAGACACAGAGAGACAGAGAGACAGACAGACAGACACACACACACACACATACACACACACACAGAGAGAGAGAGAGAGAGAGAGAGAGAGGTACACATACAAAGACACAGACAGACAGACAGACAGACAGACACACACACACACAGAGAGAGAGAGAGAGAGAGAGAGAGAGAGAGAGAAAGGTACACATACAAAGACACAGAGAGACAGACAGACAGACACACACACACACACACACACACACACACACACACACACGCTCCACAGAGACAAAATGATGAATCATCTCTATGACTGAGCATCCCAGCATTAGGTAATATTCTCAAAGGCCCAAGGTTTTCAGCCAAATCCCAGGTCTAAGCACAAGGACACTGCATAAATCCTTCCCCTTATGAAAGGCCAGTTTGAGCAGATGGGACCACTCTTAAGTAAACTGGAGAGCCCTCCCTTTGCCTGACTCAAAAGAAGAAACAGGCGGCTGGCCCTCCCATCCTGGGAGCAGGAAGCTGGCCTAATGGCAGAGGCCTGAAGCTGTTAATTCTGCCCCTCTTGCTCACATCTCCAACTTATCTCTCTGGGGGAAGGTATCCATCCCTTTGACCACACAGTCCGACCTCCCCTCCCTAAGGGAGGTCAGGCTGGAGGAAGGTGCTGCTGAACAAGTGGTGGCCAGAGGTGAGAAATCAAACGGAGCTGGGAGAGCTGACCCAGCAGGAGGAGGTGCAAAGCATGGACTCCTCCACCACAGTTTATCTCCAGACTGAATCTGGGGATGTCACCTCACAGATACCCCACTTACTGATAACCACCTCATTAACATTTATTAAACAAATTCTAGTGAAGAAGAGAGAGATAAGGAACTAAGCATTCCGTGGAGGTAGAGGGCATCTAAGTTCTGTCCACCCTCAACCTATGTAGCACCAACTGCCACCCCAGGCCCTGCCCCTCTCCCCAGGTGTGTCAGGAAGATACAAGGCAGGTGGATGAAGAAAGAGACAGACTCAGGCACCCCAGGTGCTCACCAAGAAATGCACAGACTGTGAAATTACACCAGGGCTGGACAACTTACCACCACGCATGAACCCTTGGGGTACTGAAATAATTAACTTGCTAATCAGCTACACCTTGCTCTTTCCATTCTCCCTGGAAAAACAAAAAATGCAAATCGCCTTCCTGTGTCAGTCACTCGGAAACAAATAATGCTTTTGAAGAAACACACCCTCTGTTCACTGCACAGACTGAAATGGGTCCTGGTGCGTCTTGCTGCTCCCCCTTGACCCACCACTGCCCACCGGGCTTCCGAGAGCACAGGGACAGAATGTTTTTGGAGATGCAGGGTTTTTCTACCCCCAGCAGAGTCTTCCCAGCTCTGCTAAGCTTTCTTGATTGGGCCCTCTTTAGCCTGCTTGCTGACGCTAAACAGCCGAGATCCGTGTGGAGAAAGGAGGATTGATTAGAATCGTAATAATAATCCCTGGCATTGGTCCGGCTTTAGCAGTTACAAAGTATTTTCACACATTATCTCATTTGGTCAGAGGAAGTCAGAGCTGGAAAGGACCTCAGCAATCAGTCCCAACCCCCTGTATACAGGCGGGGAAACCGAGGCCCAGAAAGGTTAACTAGCTTCTTCAAAAGCTGGGGGACAGTGTGGTCAGGTAGCAAGGCTCATTCTCTAGACCGCTTGTGCTGTCTGAGATCCTCTGAAACGGGGCGAAGAGCAGACTGGCTTTTTGCTTCGCAACAGATATAAACCAACACATCAAACAATTAGCAAGACGTGAAAATGAATGTAAGTTACTCCTATAAGCAATGCCCTCACTAGGAGAGAAGCTAGTAAGCCCTAGTGCAGAATAGGCATGTCAATTCAAAGGCTCTCCCCTACACCACCGCTATCTTTCTATGCACCAGCACCCCCATCTCCTGGGGTTTGAAGATGTGACTATTATACATTTTGAGGTTTGGGGATTAGTGTGGGGCAGGTGGGAAGAAAGGAGCTTTCCCAGAGTTCTAATGTGGCAGCTACACCAACGGGTTCACAGCATAATGAGTTCGTGTGTGCATGTGTGTGTCCACACAAGACATGAAATGTGGCATTGGAAAACACGCACCTTGATCCTGGTACAGATCGGATAATTTGCAAATTAATGGCTCTTTTCCTCCAAGGCTCTGAAAAGGTTTATAAAACATCTTTCTGAAGAAGGAGACATGTGGGTAAAAGATGGACAGCAGAAATATAAATAGGGCAAAAGAAGCCACACAGACACAGTTCTGCCAGGAACACATTTCCCAGTGAGTGACACGTGTGTTCAGTCTTCCTCTGCTTCTCCTGGCTCTTAATTTAAAGATAAGACCCGGTGGGTCCTTAGATGCCTGATCTATTTACAGATGTATTTATAAACATGCTAGACACCATTTTTAGGTTCCAGGTTGCTAATTCATCACTTCTCACCTCTTCATCTGCCTCCTAAAACAAGTCTCCCTTTGACTGTTAGTGGAAGCCCTGCCTGCCCCATTGCCCAAGCCGCTTGGTAGGTAATCGGTTCCTTTGTGTGTTCGTTTATTACTAAGCCCAACTCTTTTCCCTCTAAAACTCCTTCTTCTCCCTGTTGAGCTGACCATGCTTGTGGATTTATGAAGAGAGATGTTTTAGCAGAAATCCCCTAGAGTGTCCCATCAGCCCTAAATCCCAGGCCCGCTCACCCTCCCCAAGACCCCATGACACACAGCATGCCAACACGGCTTCCTCTTGCCTATGCATTAGCCATCCATGTGGCAACCTGACATCTCTCACACATAAAACCGTAAGAGAGAAATAAAATATCTGTCTCTTGGCGAAAATAAAGCTTTGCCTCCCTCCTGATGTATAGGATATAAAATAAAGCCGCGGCTCCAATAGTGGCTTTTCCTTATGCTGGAGTTGCCTTTGCACACACGGAGACAATGAAGACGGATGGTTTGGGACGAGGCCCAGCCTCCTGGGGCCACCTTCACCCTCTTTTATTATAGTCTCTCTCCACCCCTGCCTTTTTTCTTTCTTCTTCACTTTCTTTCCTTTCTGGTTTTTATTTGCCTTTTATATGCCCTTCTCTTTCTCCATCCTGAAATTTTATTCCTCCCTCACCTCTTTCTTCTCTCCCCTCTTAAAGCATGACAGTAATGGTGAGAAGCAAGTGTCTCACCTTCTCTACCATGCCAGCCACCTCTCTTGGTCTTCCCATCACCCTCAACTCTCTCTCTTGGATCTCTAGTCCCTATTAGTAATTCTGCTATTACCGCTTGGGGGGACTTGCTTTGGTCAAATGTACAAATGCCCCCGAGGGTCAATTAAGAATTGTGTTTAGTGAAGCTGTTGGTTGATTTTTGTTTGTTTGTTTCTGTTTTTCCCTAGGAAGCTGTGTCCCCTCCACCCTAGTCTCTGAATCTATTTCCTTCCTCTGAGGAGGCCAACGGAGCAATGCTTTGACCTCTCAGAGATGACAGCTGACTTTCACATCCCAAAGCCTGGAAGCTTCATCAACAGGCTCACAGTGGCCCTTGGGTCCCTGCAGACACCTCAGCCACCAAATGACAGATCAGTCCTCTGTTTCTGCTCCAAAGTCCGGAGACCCAAGGGTGCCACATAGTCTACACTGTCACAGAAGCCCAGCAGCTGCCTGCCTTCCTACTTCCTCCACATCCTTCCCTACCCGGCAGGTTCCACTTTAGTCTCCCTTGGTCCCCAGAGACCTCCCCCTTGCCACATGACAACTGCTCTGCTGACTTCCATGTCTGAGCGACTTTATGTAACTCTACAAGTTTTCCCTCACCTTTGGTCTAGCCTTATCCTTTCTACTATGGTCTTTTCATCCTTCCCAAACTGTTTGGCACCTATGCTAAACCTCTCCAGCTTTGTCAGGGACTGAGGATACATCCATCCCTGGTCCTGGAAGAATAAACAATCACTCATGACCTCTCCTGGGGGAAGAACAGCCATGTGGGCTATGTCTAGCAGAGGGGTAGTGGGTGGCATCTAGCTGAGACTTAAAGTCCCAGGTGCACATCTGTGGAAGGCCCTCAGTGTGTGGGATCCGGCCACTCTATGCCAAGAAGACCTTTGTTAGCATTGCCCCAAACCTAGACAAGCAAGGCAGCAACAGCCATTGAACTCTGTCCAAAAAAGAGGGAGGTCCTGAGGATACCAGCTTAGAGCTGCCAACTTCAGGACAAGCCGATTCTTAGTCCCGAAGGCTGTTAGCTTTGGGATCTCTCTCCCTCCCTCCCCTCCCACCTTATATCTCTCCAGATATCAGCAGTGACCACCACCATTAGGTAAGGGGAGAGAGTCAATTAGTGACAGGATTAATTACTCTGAGGCAGGAGCCCCGTTTGTCTTCCTTACCGGTGCAAGTGTGTGCTCAAACAGAGGAACATGGGCACGCACCCAAATACACATTGTTGTCACGCTGTCTTAGACGTTTTATTTATTTGTTGGATTCCTGCCCAGTGCCGCTCACACACTTTCCACAGGCGCTAAGTCTCCCACCAAACAGACTCCAATCTCCTTTACTCCAGCCCAGGAATGTGCCTGTCATACACACACAGCACACCCAGGTCCCAGTGGAAGACCCTGGCTGGGAGCTTCAGGATTCTCTGCGTTTAGCTTCTCTCCACATTTTTTTGTTTGAGACTGTCTTATTCTGTACCTCAGGCTAGCCTGAATATCACTGAGTAGTGCCCTTGAACTCAAGCACTGGGATTACAGTAGTGTACCATGACAAAGGGTATATTTTCCATTTCTTTGCTTCACCCTTCCATGTGTTTCTCTCGACACATCTTCCTCGCATCCTCTTGCTCTTTCTGCATGCCTTCTCTTCTTCCCACCCTTCCCATTCACTTCTGTCTCCTATGCACCCTCTCTCCCTTCTGCAACTACCATTGCTCAGCAGCGACTGAGCTCAGCGCGCTCAATCTTGTAGCTCTAACTGCTCCCCACTCCATGCTCAGAGTCCCCCAAACCCTCACCCTGGATTGTTTAGCCAGGTCAGGTGCACACCACGACACCAGGCCAGACTGCCGGATACTGCCCTTTCTTGGCTTCGAGGTCCCTCCCTTATCACTGTCCAAGCTCGGCTTGAAAAAAGCAGCCAAGAGCAAAGCACGCTCCGGGGCACAGTTGCAAGGCCCACCTCCCCCAACTTCTCACCTTCGGTAAAGCAGTGATGCAGGAGCAAGCGCCCTGGCTTGGATTGGGATTTCTGTCTGAAAAGTGTAGAGAATAACAATCCACCCCCTCTCCTACAACTCCCTTACTATGTATGTGTTCAGGGGAGTCATAATGATATAAACTGCTTATTAAGAGAGAGAACATCGGGAGAGGGAGAGGGGAAAAAAGAGGCGGGGAATATTGGATCAGAGAAGACTCCAGCTGAGCAGTTCCCCGTGTTGCATAAGCTAGGGCTTCACAGGTCTGTGCAGAGTTTGTGTAGCCTCCAGATAGCAGGGGGTCCTGGGTGCATCTAGCTAGCCCCTTCCTTCCTCCCCCTAGACCTGTGGTGTTGGATATGCGGGGTTTTGTGGCTGGTAACCCCTAGAGCCTGCAGTCTCGAGGCCTCCTCGCCCTTTCCTGGGGACCATAATCTGCACTAGAAAAGAGAGCACCTTCGCTGGGAATTAAATAGCATCGGACAGTGACTAAGAAAGAACGGTCCTTGTTTTGGTGGGTGGAGGATAGGGATTCAAGGGCTCTTGACCCAGGAGGCAAAGAAGAACAGCGGGTGTCTGAGAGGAGAGGACTGGCCAAGTCCCATTTCTGAGACTCGGTGTCTCCGTCCTTACAAGCTGATTTTTGAGAATCTTCTCAGAAGACAAACCTTGGTTGTGGAAGCCACTCTTTGAGTCCTCTGGGGCCTTTTCTCACAGTGCGTTGGGAGTCGGGTGGTGGAGATTCTGTGATAGCTCTGTGGTCGCTGAATGATGGCCAGGCATTCAAACTGGATCTCTGGACACCCGCCGGGTATGAGTGGAGGAGGGTCTATGTGACTTTGAAGGATGGAAGGTAGGAAAACGGGTCTACTTGAGATCGTGGACTGCTCAGTGGTGTAGGTGGGGAGGGAAGGTTGGGAATCATCAGAGGTCATACACGCAGAGCAGAGCTCAGTGGATTCAGAGACGGATTTAGAAAGCTGGGTCAGTTTTCTCTCCTTGTCTCTACTACTGATTACTTTTCAAAATAAGAGCTCAATGGAAACGGTGGTGGCAGGATTGTTAATTATGTGTTGTCACTGTGAAAGCATTAAATCCAGATTTTAAACATAAAATCAAGGAACCAAGAGACACATCTTGCACTGTGCTCTTACACACACACACACACACACACACACACACACACACACACGCTGGGATTGACTCTGAGGCCTGTTTTTCTTCACCATCAGGACACCGAGACAAGTAGAACACTATGCCCTAGTACCAGTCTTCACCCCAACTCCTGTTCTCTAAAGGAGGCCCTGCCTCCCATGTCTGGGTCTCAAAGTCATCACACCCTAAATTACTTAAACAATCTCCCCTCGACTACCAAAGTCGGAAAAGGCAAGCAATGGAGTACAGTGTCTCCCTACAGGTTCTAGCGACAGCAATTTCCTAGTCCCTCCCTCCCGGGTCCCTCTGTTTTGCATGTGAAGTAGCCCAGCATCGTGGGGTGTGAGCCGCTGGTGACCTGGGCGACTCACAGATTCCCAAGAGGGGCTGTTGAGTCCAGGGAGATAGCATCTAGTTCTAGAACAGTTGGAAATAGAGAGCGTGGGGAACAACGGCCCCCTTCTTTTGGGTAGCCCTTGAGAGCCGTCGGGATAACAGGATCTAGCGCTCCTCACTTGGCTCTTCCTGAGGTGTCAGAATGCTAGTTATTAATTGACTTGTTCTAGGAAGTATTGGGTCCGCAGGAAGATCGCGGAGCTCAGTCTAAACCTGCAGAGTTCGCTGGTTAGATGGGAAGGCCCCCCTTCTTATCCTGCTCAGCCCTGAGTCTAAGCCTAGGAAAGACCGGGAGAGGGATTGATGCATGAGAACTATTGGCTGCGCTACTTTGGTCCACAACTGCTCCACGCAAGTGCGTAGGTGGACAGGGGTACCGAAAATGCTTTAGAGGGCCCGCACTCAGAGGTCGGGGGTATTGGGGGTGGGAGCAAATCTCTAAGGAGGCGTGTGAAGTAGACAGTGGTCACTTGGATTTACAAAGCAAAGATCATGCGGGTGGGAAGGTCAGAGCTGCTGAAGAGCTTCGGGGTTGCCAGGAGGTGCAAAAGAGAGCAGGAAAGGGGTCGTTGGCACAACACTAAACACACACACACACACACACACACACACACACACACACACACCAACAACGCCACCAAACAAAAGCTAGATTCGTGGCAGCTTCTCTCTTCGCTGGAAGAGGGTATTGTGTTTGTAGATTCAGATTCACTGCTAGTCCAACTGTATTTCTGCGCGTTTTTTCTCCTAATTTAGCTCTGTGGAAGATCTGCTAGGCTCATCGATGAAACAACTCAAAAGGCAGATTCTAAAATACCAATCTAGATTTGGTTGCAGGGTCACCCTTATTTCCCTTCCAAATTTGATCAAATGGGCCTTCCTAGCACCTCCCTCAAATAAGAGCAAAAGTGGCATCGCTTTGAGATAAATTTGGGTTAAGCTTAGGGGAAAAAATCGCTACGGTTAACTTGAGTGCTCCTGGCAATTAGAATACTCTTAAAGCGCAAACCCTCAGGACCAGCATCGATTCCCACATCTAGGCAGTTTCGCCGCGGTCCCTCAAAGACGAGTGGTCAGGAGTTTACAACGTGGACAGAATTAGGAAAGTCTAATATCCCTAAGAAATAAACTCTGGTAGGTCCGTTGATGTCTGAAGAAACGAAATTGCTCAAAGCCTGGAAAAGGGACAACTGGTCTGGGGACCAGGCATATTCGGTCAGTGCGTCACACGCCTCTGTCCCCTGCAGCCACGGTGCAGTACCCCGCTGCTACCACCTCTCCCAGCTGCGGGAGTCCCGCGGTTCCCACCTAGTCATTTGTTTTTGTTTGTAAAAGGTGTCTCCGGATCACAATTTTCTCACAACTTCTCGCCAGAGTTGCAGCTCCTCACCCGAAGCGCTTCTCCACCCACTCCTTTTCCCACTCTGGCGCCGGGCCTCCGGTATCCCCCGCCCCCATCAGGAAATCGCCCGAATCAACTTTCCAAGAGAGCGCAGCGGGAGATCGACACTCGTGTCTCCCAGACTCCCTGCCGGGTGGACTTTGGATGGACTGGGGGAGGGGGCACCGAAACAGAGACAGAAGGCGAGATTGAGCTGCCAAGCGCCCCCTACCTCTCCATAGACTCGGGCTATGCCGGGGGCAATTTCCAGGCCAAAAGAGCAAGGGGCGGGCTATCAACACCTAGTGAATTGCAAAGCCAGTGTACTAGGACCTCCCAATCTTCCAGATCTAGTTGAAATCTAATCCCAACAAGACTTTTTAAATATATAGGTTTGCCTTTACCCCCAACCCCCACCCAGAACTCTGACTTCCTCCGCGCTTCCTTTCCGCGCTTCCTCCCGCCTACCGTCAATCCCTAAGGCCGAAACTGAGGACTTACCAAACCTGGAAGGGGCCAGGACATCTCGCTGCTAGTCGCCGGCACCGCGCGGGCCCGCCGCCACTGATCCTCTAAACGCGGTCTCCCCGCATTCTCCCCGGCCGGGGGGGACGCAGAATGGTTTACAGAGGGACCGCGAGGCGCTGATTGGTCGCAGGCTGCCGTGACGTCGGCGGGCGCTGCATTAAGGCGAGGGGGCTTCCAGGGCTCAGCCAACAGCCAGGAGCAGTGACCGAGCCTCTGGAGCTGGGGAGAGAAGCGCCGAAGATTGGGCCAGGAGACCAGGGACCGAGGGACGCGCGCCCGGGGAGAGCCAACAGGGAACCCGCGGGCGGGACAGCGACGCCGGCAATCCGAGCCGAACTGTTCAGCCGCTGGCCTTCTATAGCCGCAGCACCAGGACATTTTAAAGCTCTCCAAGACGCCCCCTCCCCCTGGCTTCTCGCGTTGACCAAGGAAAAGAAAAAGGGAGGGAAAAAGAAAGAAAAGAGACTAGAAAGAAAACCCAGATTTGCCACCGCACAAAAAAGAAAAAAAAAAAAAAGAGGGGGGCAAGGAAAAAGAAAAGTCGAGCGACTGTGGGGCCGGAACACAGGCAGCGGGAGCGTGGGCCGAGCGATGCGGGGCTGCGCGCCCAAGCGGCCGCGAGTTGTGACTGAAGCCAGGATGCTCGGCCAGGCGCAGTGAAGAGCCAGACCGCGTTGTCTCCCCTGAAGGAGTCCAAGCGCAGGGAGGGCCGCTCCGAGGACACGGCAGGCTGCTTGGCAGGCCACCGGCCGAGGTGACAGGGCTGGGGCGGTGGGGAGTGAGCGAGTGTGTCCGGCTGCGTCCGCCCGAAGTTGCCCCTTTCCATATTTGACTGGCACAAAAAAGAAAACTCTCGGGGGGGGGGCAAATACTAAAGCAACAACTACAATCAACAAAATATCCTGCCCGGCCCGCCATCTCCCTCACCCCTCGGCCTGCCCCCGCCCCCTCCCCGTGCCCAGCGCGGGCGCCCAGAGCGTCCCGACTCGCTGCAAGAAGCCGGCAATGTAGGATCCAAAGCTTTCTACTCCCGTGTTCTTTTCTTTCCGTGTTTTTTTTTTTAAGGGGAAAATCCGGTGGTGGGCAGTCTGATACGCACACAACCTGCCTTCATACTCTGACAAAAGCAGATGCACTTTGACTTCTGACAGCTCTACCTCAAGCTGGAGAGAACCCAGCTTTCCCGAATCCTGAGCTCTTGGCATCTTCCTTTTCGTCTGTTTCCATTTTATTTATTTACGTCCCTCCACCTCTCTCGGTGACCTTCACTCCTTCGCGGGCTTTGGGCAGAAGAGCCGCTTTCTTGCCCGCTTAAGACTGATTTTCCTCTGCTGGTGAGCTGAGGTGGCGCTGCTCCACCCCGCTGCCCCAGGACTCCCCGGCTGCCCTCTACCAGCCTGGTCTCTCCCCCTTTTGATTTGCCATTACGGGTTTTTTGTTTTTGTTTTTTGCTTGCCAGACCAGAGCGGGTTTCTTCTTTTTGGAGGAGCTGGTTGTCTTCAGAAGTCATCCCCTCGACTCTAATTGCCCTGTCGCTCCGGGTCTCACCGGACCAAACCAAAGACCATGGTGCACTGTGCGGGCTGCAAAAGGCCCATCCTGGACCGTTTCCTATTGAACGTGCTGGACAGGGCCTGGCACGTCAAGTGCGTCCAGTGTTGTGAATGTAAATGCAACCTGACCGAGAAGTGCTTCTCCCGGGAAGGCAAGCTCTACTGTAAAAACGACTTCTTCCGGTGAGTACTTCCCTCCTGCGCCTCTGCTGCTCCCTCCCCACGGGCCCTTCCTGGCCAGGTTCGGATCAGAGGTCTGTGTGGCTGTGGCAGCCGCGTTAGAAGTTGCTTTTCACTAAGGCAGCCAAGTCCTTCCCACTTCTTTCTACCTTTTAGGAAGCCGGTATGCTAAGATAGCTGTAGTGTTTGGTTCTGGAAAGTGTAGTCCAGGTTTGGCAGCCCGCTCCTGGGAAAAAAAGGGTCTGAACCGGCTTCAGCTTAGAAACCCTTCCAAGCCGGGGGAATAGAGCAGCCTCAGGGTTGCAGTTTCTGCTTGTCTTCCCGGAGCCAAGCTCTCCAGCAACCAAACTCATTTTCCCAGATTGCTGGTCCTCCAAGTTGAGCTACAGCTTTATTCCAGTCACTGCCTTTTACTCTTTGAGAGGTCTTGTCAGAACTAGAGTCCCTGTGGCCCAGAAAGCCACAATACAGAGCCCGACCTTGAGGCCAATCTTGTATGCCTAGGGGTCTCCCCAAACGTGGATTGGCTTCTAAGCATAGACCTGGGAGAACCGTACGTCTCTGCTTTGGCCTCGGTCCAATGCCCAGGCTCCTCTTCGTGCCTTTCCAGCCAATGCCCCACCAGGAAGACCACCTCCTGGCGGACACGCGGCTCGTTAGAACCGGGAAAATTCTCTTGTGTTTAGCATTTTACATGCATTTTCTTAAACTCATTGTCCCGATCACAACTCAACAGAGAATGGCTTCAAATGTAAACTATATTTCCCACTAATTTGAAATCCCACACTTTATTCCGCTATTTTGGTCTTGGTTTCTGAAACTAGCTCAAATCTGGGAGAGTTCAAAGCTACACTGCCTCCTTTTGCCTAAAGGCCCTGGAAGCACAGTCCCCAGTGGCAATTCAGGATGCGCGCGGCTTGTGTTTGCGAAGGAGCCCCGGAAGCAAAGATTGGTGCAATCTGCTGCTCAGGAAAGGCTGAGTTTTGGATCTTCCGCAGACTGCGCGGGTTTTTACTTTGCAAGGCTGAATCCGAGCTTGAGAGCCTAAGACACGCCGGCTTGCGGGGGCCCGTGGGGCCCTCGAGGCCTCGCTAGCGGCAACGCTCAGCAGGGTAACCTAAAGCCGGCTCAACCCGGCGTCAGCTCCCGCTTGCGCCAATCTGCCAGGCTTTTGCGCAAGAACGTGGCAGCAGCCCAACTACGGCCACCAAAGCTCTGAAAGTCAGTATTTGTTTACTCACCGCGAGATCGGACTTTGCCAACTCTCCGCCTGAGCGCAGGTCCTTTTGTGGTGAAAGAAAGGCAAAGCTAGCGAATAGAGCGAGGGCACTTAATTCTACGGAGCTCTTAACTTGGATTTAACTTCTTTGACGACAACCGGGAAATGTGTGGCTCTGTTTCCCTTCTGCCCTCGTAGCCACTTTGAAGCCCTTCCTTGCGACGCTTTTTTCCTGGGGGCACTTCTAGGCAAGAGGTTAGAGGTAGGGGGCAGCTTGGGCCTTACCTCTAACCAAATGTATTTCCTCCTTTCTCCCTGATGTCCCGCATTCTCTCTTGCTTCCTCACTTGCTTAAAATTCTTATATTCATTCTCTCCCTCACCTCAACTTCTTCCCTGGTTATCTTTATTTCATCTGGGCTCCTACTTCTTCCTAACCCTCACCCACCCTACGCAGATGTTTCGGTACCAAATGCGCGGGTTGTGCGCAGGGCATCTCTCCAAGCGATCTGGTTCGGAGAGCGCGAAGCAAAGTGTTTCACCTCAACTGCTTCACTTGTATGATGTGTAACAAGCAGCTTTCCACTGGCGAGGAGCTCTACATCATCGATGAGAACAAATTCGTTTGTAAAGAGGATTACCTGAGTAACAGCAGTGTCGCCAAAGAGAACAGCCTCCACTCGGGTGAGGCCAGGATTCCCAACTGGCTAGAGGGCGGGTATGGGGAGGAAAATCCGCCAAGACCCCTGCTCACCAATCTTTTCCTTCTCTCCAGCCACCACAGGCAGTGACCCTAGTTTATCTCCGGATTCCCAAGATCCATCGCAAGATGATGCCAAGGACTCTGAAAGTGCCAATGTTTCGGATAAGGAAGGTGGTAGCAATGAGAACGATGACCAGAACCTAGGTGCCAAGCGCAGGGGACCCCGGACCACGATCAAAGCCAAGCAACTGGAGACGTTGAAGGCAGCCTTTGCAGCTACACCCAAGCCCACACGCCATATCCGTGAGCAATTGGCCCAGGAGACTGGCCTCAACATGCGTGTTATCCAGGTCAGAACCCTGTTTTGTCACTCTGTCTCTCAAAGGCTCGAATGGCCACTAAGGGAACCGGAACCTTGGCTGAGCCCGCGAGAATCCAGCGTTCTTAAGGTTGAGGAAGAAGTAACTAGGGCTAGGAAAAGGCTGGAAAGGACTAGGAAAATTGGAATGTGAGGAAAAACGCACAGAGGCGGTAGTGGATAAAGGGGAGGGAGCGGCTTGGGAGCTCAGGATAAATTTGGAGGAAAGCACAAGGTCCAACACTACACTGACAACAGCTAGCATCCATCTTTCTGTACTCATCCTGTTCCTCTCCCACCCTTTAGGCTCCAGAGTCATTCCGTTCTGGTTTCTGCATAACAAGCTCTCCTCTAATTCCTCAACCCCAAATTTGTTAGTTTTGTGCCTTAGTTAGAAAAGCCTCAGAGCAGAGACTTGCTCTCCCCATGCAGATAGGGCACCATGGATTGAAGGAGAGATGGTTTTTCAGCTCTGGAGTAAGATGGGAAGGCTAAGCCATCTGCAGATAGCTGGGCCTCTGCATTGGGAAGAGAGGCTAGATAGAGTGTGGCTCAGGCACTAGGATTCTGGCTTTACCTGTGCTATATGTCTAATCAGAGTGCCTGGAGACCAGGTGAGGTTGTGGGTAAATACTTCTGGAGGCTGATTGTGCCTGTCCTAGTGCTGGAAAAGGGCAGTCTCTGGAGGTCGTGTGAACCTGTGCTCATGAATGTGGAGTTGTGTGTCTATCACTATTGGTGAGAGGCTGTGGCTAGATACAGTTGGCACTTGGAGCTTGTGTGTGGGTATGAAAAGCGAATTGTGGGTTTTGGTGTCACTACCCTTGGGAAACAAGCAGCAAGAGGCTTTATGAATCTCCGTCACTATCATGATATGGGGTAGGGGCTACAAGAGACCCTGAAATGGTAGCCGTGTATGTGACAGTATCTTGGAGCTTTTCAATATCTACGATTCCTAAGATAATGGAATGCAAAAAATGTGACCGTTGGAAACAGTGGAACTGCTAAGTCAGACAAGACAGTGGTCTCCCTCAGACACCCTTCTTGGGAATCCTGGACATCCTTAGCCTGGTCCTACTCAGAGACCAACACACACCCGCGCGCGTACACACACACACGCGTACACACACACACGCGTACACACACACACACCAACGCCCCCTCCCCTCCAGCCAGCTGGTCCCCGTTGTACACCGGCTGCCCAGTGGAGTTTCCGAGGTCTGACTTTGTGCCTGTGTGCTTCAGGTCTGGTTCCAGAATCGACGCTCCAAGGAGCGGAGGATGAAGCAGCTAAGCGCGCTGGGCGCGCGGCGCCACGCCTTTTTCCGCAGTCCTCGCCGGATGCGGCCGCTGGTGGACCGCCTGGAGCCAGGCGAGCTCATCCCCAACGGCCCCTTCTCCTTTTACGGAGGTGAGTGTGGCTGAGTGGCAAGGCGGTGCCCGGGCCGTGCGGGCTTCGCTGGATCCGGGTGGCAGTGAGGGAGGTACCCCTTGCTTTCTGTGGAGGTGTAAGGGCGAAGGCTGGAGAGCAAGTCAAAGGATATGGCTGAAGTCCCAACCCCGTTGAGAAGAGGGTCCCCGGTAGGGAGCAGCTCCGAGTTTTGTGCCAAGTCTCCATACTGCTCCGGTGTTCCACAAACAGCCAGTTTCCCAAGCTACCGAGCGATACTCACTGGCAAACCTGCCTTTCTAACTTGGGGGTGCTACTAGACCTGGGGTTGCGCCTGATAGCCTTCCCTTCGTTCTCCTTACTGGTCCGCAGATTACCAGAGTGAGTACTACGGTCCTGGAGGCAACTACGACTTCTTCCCGCAAGGACCACCATCTTCGCAGGCCCAGACGCCAGTGGATCTACCCTTTGTGCCATCATCTGGACCTTCGGGGACGCCCCTTGGAGGTCTGGACCACCCGCTGCCTGGCCACCACCCTTCCAGTGAGGCGCAGCGATTCACTGACATCCTGGCACATCCCCCAGGGGACTCGCCTAGTCCTGAGCCCAGCTTGCCCGGGCCTCTCCACTCCATGTCAGCGGAAGTCTTCGGGCCCAGTCCACCTTTCTCATCTCTGTCGGTCAATGGTGGAGCCAGCTATGGGAACCACTTGTCTCACCCTCCTGAAATGAACGAGGCAGCCGTGTGGTAGCGGGGTCTCGCATGGGCCACGGGAGCTCGTGGTTGTACAGAGACCGAGCTTTTATTTCAGAAAAATAGGAGATTAAAAAAAAAACATAAAAAAGCAAGCCTCCTGCTCCACTTCCTTCAGCCTCGGGGACCATTCTTTTTGAGGAGACTGGATGGCAAAAGGGGTCCAAAATAGGATCCAAATCCGCCTCACAGTAGAGCTGGTATATCCACACACTGGCTGGCAAAGCGCAGAACTGGGGCTCCGGAAGGGGAATTCCGAGCTATCCCCATCTTCGCGATCTGGATCTGGATCCATGGACAGACTCCACCGGCGGTTCCTCTGACTAACTGGAAGACGTCTTGGACAGCTGAAGCCTCGCCTCCCTCAGTCCTGGGCAATACCAGGAGCCTGGGGAGAGAGACCTTCCTAGAGGCGCTCTGCCAGATGAGGAAGGAAAAGATGTCAAGGGCGCTCCAGTCCAGAGGGTTCTAGTTCTAGTTCTGGGAGATCCCTTCTTAGTGTTGCCTCAGAGTTCAGCGAGGACAACAAGCTCTTAATAGCTTCAGAAACACCGACCTGCTGTGCATCAGGTGGGACTATATATATATATTTTTTTGTCTATCCGGGTTTTTGATTTTTGTTTTCGCCAAAATTGCAAACTTCTAAATGTAAAGCCCTCAGTATCAACTCTTCTACCTTCACACCTCTCTCTCTTCCTCCCTCCCTCCCTCTCTCTCTCTCTCTCTCTCTCTCCCTCCCTCCCCTACACACACACACACACACACACACACACACACACTTACTCACTCACTTACACTCACCTTCTCTCCACAGGATGGTCTCCAGCCAGACCTCTCAGTAAAATGACTTGAACATCACCTCTACAAAAAAAAAGTATTCTACCTTCACAGTTAAAAAAAAAAAAAAAAAAGACTATTGAACTAAAAACAGTCAACTGTTTACGTATAATGTTAAATTCAGGAGTTCAGTGTTTTACTAATATATCCTGTTTTGAAACCTCTTGTTCAAAAACAAAATGTTTTGAGCAATCAACCAAAATTGTTCCTTTTCTTTTCCTGTAGATGTTCTGACAGATTTGCAGGGCTTGCGGCTCACTGTGCTAGTATGTAAAAAGGTGTTGTTTACACGAGGCAAAGGAAAAACATGATATTCAGACAGTTGCCAAATAGAATAAATTATAGCACAAATACTGTAATGGTGCCTGGCACCAGCAACCTGAGAAAGTGTTAACAAAAAAGTGTTACAAGGTTTAAAAAACATCTTTGCTAACTTTTAGTCCTGTTAAACATTCATGAAATTGTTAATATGACTTATATAGACCCACACAGGTTTTATTTTTGTGTCTTTAAAATAAAAGTCCAAAATATTTAAATTTTATGGTCAAATATGCAGTCAACAGCTGCTACTTTTTCCTTTATATATTAAATTTCTCATATGTCTTTTATTGTTCTAATAAACCTAAGCTTGTGTGACCTCCAGTGCATATTAGACCATTCACTGTATGAAAGAAAACATGTTGAATAAATTTGTGAGTTTTTAATAAAAATAGAAAACCTGATGTTTAGATAATTGGTGTGGTATTCCATGTTTTCAGTGAGTTGAAGGAAGTCCCAATAGGGTGTTGAATGGACCCTCAGAAGCCAGTAGGAAGGGAGGCTGGATGGGAGTGATCCATTTTCACCTTGACTCTGGTTGAAGTTCTTTCCCAAAGCCTTCCAAGCATTCTTTGGCTTCCTGCTGTTATTAAATACAGATTTGCATTCTCTGGGTTTAACTGATATAGTTGAAGAGATATTTGCTGATAAGTTAATAAAGAATTGGAAATAGGAATCAAATCCATGGCTTAAAAAAAAAAAAAAAAACAACAACTGAGTGGTGCAGGTCTGTGCTTAGGGGAGGAACTCCCCACCTATCTTCCTGCACTTGCAAAGCCAGTCTTTGTGAATGTCAGATACTTGTAAATACAGTTAGACCTAGTCTTTTACAGCTTCAATTCATTTTCCATAGATAATCCTGCTTTCTAATTTGGTGGGTTGAAAGATAACTGAAAATGAATATAAAGTATAACTAGAAATGAGATCCTTTAATCCTTTTTCACAGAACTGATATGAAATTGTTATTTTATAGTATTTGCTACATCTGAAGTTCCCCAGAAGGAAAACTATTTTGTCTGGCATAAGATACATATTAAGTTTCTGCTGAAGATGAACAAAAATGACCAATAGAGAAATCAAATTGCAACTGGGAGTTGCCAATAGAAAGGGCCTAAGAATAGTTAACTCTCACCCAAACTTTCATTCGAAATGGAAGACATGTGAATGTTTTCTTCTGTGAAAATAATGTGTGGGTGTTTGAGTGTTTTAATATCAGGTCCCAGGGTTTCTTTACCATAGCAGCTAGATTTCAGTCCGGATTATTCCTTTTTAAAAAAAAATTCAAACATTTTACATTAAATTGTATGCAATTTCTAGCACTGTTTGCTTATTTTGTAAAGACAGAGCCAAGTTTATCTTTCCCGTAGAGAGGGCTTTAGAGTAAGCTATATTTCATTGCCCTCCTACGATGGCTTATCTAACTAATGACAACCAGGGACAATCTGGCAGTGTTCTTTCAGAAACAAAAATTTATGAAATACAAAGGAGACTTTGGAAACTCCTAGGCTACTGGTGGCATATAGCACATTTTCTTAATATGCAATAACGGTCTCTGTGTTTTTTTCTTTTAGCATTTATATACATTAAATCATAGCTCACATTCATTATGGCCACCACCCTGGAACCCTCCCCCTTAAAGGCATTCATTTAGCTGAACCTATGCTCATCGGGAAGTGGCATTTTCCTATCAAGCGTGCTGAATTATTTAGCAGCTTTATTGTGCTATTGGAGTATTTGATAAGAAACGCTTTAAGAGTTGGGCCGGCGGCGTGGATTCAATTCTAACTTCAAGGTGGTGGCGCGGTCTTTTCCCTCTGCAGGTCATTGTGGAACCCAGTGAATACCGGGACAGGTGGCAACAGATCAGCAGGGGCTGGGTCGATTTCACCTCTGCTGCGCACCTCTGGCCCACCGAACCTTTCCCTCCCGGAGCTCCTGGGAGAGAATGATGGGAAGAAGGGAAGTGTCTTTTGGTTCCCTGTCACTCGCTCCTATCCGGGAGGGCAGCCTCTCCACAGCAGGATTTGGCAAGCACTTATCTTTCCCAAGCTACCTTAAAGCCTCCACCTCTGTGCCTCTAGGCCTCAGAGAGCTGCCTTCTAAGCTGAGGGTCTCAAAACTCTATGACTCAACTTACTCCCCAGCAGCTTGTTTTGATGCAAGGCCACACAAGAAGGCAGGCTAATTAGTGCAGACCCAGGACAAGTCCTGTCAGGGGTTGAGTCTGAGGTTGATGCTGTTTAGGAAGACAGGTCAGAACCTGTTTTCTCTATACTCTTTAAACTAGCTGGTCCTGACCATCGGAGGGAGGTGTCTAATTTAATCACCTCTGTCCATCCATGGCTATTCCTGCCACTTTGCAGTTCAGGCAGCAGATAGAGGGAGGTGAACCCCAAATGCCTGTCTTCTCCTGGCAGGGCAGCCTGCTCACCTTCATGCTCCTCTCTGCTCAGCCCACCTGCTCTACATCCTAGAACACGAAGCTAGACTGCCCTTTACTATCCCCTCCCACAGCCCACCCTCCAACTCAAATCCCACTCCACCCTAGTCTGGAGCCCTTCACCTGTCTTTCAAGAAACAAGAATGCAACTGGAGAAGGGGCTCCTGGACATTTGAGTGGTCTCTTCATTGCTCATGTGTTAACTTCTCTTAGTTGCCCCTTAAGCTTTACCATTCTTTCTTCTTCACTCCCCTCCAGGAAGAAGATTCCTGGGGTAGGAAAGCCTTGGAAGCAATTTGGGGGGAGGGGGGCTGGGGTATATGTGTCAAGAGTAAAGTGCCATTGACTACTTCCTTTAAAAAAATGGGTCCCAAGTAAGGAGCAGCTAAGACAGGAAAGAGAGCCTTGGTAAGCAGGCTTATGGCACCTTACACTGTTTGCTCAGCTCTGCCTCAAATAGGCCAACAGTGTCCTGTATGCAGAACAGCTTCAAGGTGGTCTCTGCTCTGCTTCCTTTTCTCTTTCCCCCTTTCTCCTTCAGTTTAAGGGCAGGTTTCTAAGCCCTCTTAGCACCTGAAATAGCAAGGGAGGAGGATCTGGGAGAATAGAATTTACTAAATGTGAGGTAGGAGAATATTTTTCTCTATGCCCAAGACTTCTGCACCTCGTAGAGAACTGAGGAGCACAGTTTTTCCTACGGAGGCTCTAATAGCGACACGACTGCAATCACAGAGAGTACCTTACCAAACAAGCTCTCTAAACTACTCTCAGCTATACAGCAATTTTTATTCGCCTGAGTCTCTGCCTAGTCTGACATTCTTTGCTCTCCATGTCTGAAAGGCTTTACCCTATAACAGTCGCTTTTTTCTCTTTTGTAGGCTTGGTCATCTTCACTCAAGGGCCAGTTAGGACAGGAACATGGGACATGCCACACTAAAGTAGAAATCTCTTATTACCCGAATCTGGGTCTCTGAATTGTCTTCCAGAGGGTTCCACTGGGGAGCTACCAGTTGCTTACATTGCTGGCTTTGGGATCCAATTGGCCTGGAGTATACTTAAGAAATGGTACT
Source organism: Mastomys natalensis (assembly GCA_021653895.1). Lineage (NCBI taxonomy): Eukaryota > Metazoa > Chordata > Mammalia > Rodentia > Muridae > Mastomys > Mastomys natalensis. The sequence continues at coordinate 856,359 of JAJTUV010000176.1, forward strand.
GGCCTGGAAATTTAGAACTGGGAAAGTTCCTGCTTAGCATTCATAGCCCTCTGGGTTCAGCCCCTAGCTCTGAATAGACAGGGTGTAGTGGCAGGCATATGCTTCTAATTCTAGTGGAGGCAGGAGGATCAAGGAATTCAGGGTCATCTTCAACTACATAGTGTGCTGGAGGCTAGAGACTGTCTCAACAGATGAACAGGCATGGACACTGTCTATTATTCAAGTTTTTTTTTTACTGGACTCTTTTGAGCCAGCTCTCCTGTTTACAGTAGACTCTAGGTCTCCATGAAGGAAGACCTCCAACAGATCAGTATAGACAGACTACTTTACACTCAAATTTGTCATTGCTCCTTGCAGTTCATGTTTTCCTGCCCTTCTAGGCTGGTCACTATGTAGAGAGAATCTAACTTACATATCCGGTATTTCATTTAGCAGTGCCTGCCACATAGTGGGCAGTCATGGGATGCTCCATGAAGGAAAACAAATGCAAAGTGATTGCTTATCTTCATGTGCCTGGGTGCAATTAAATTTATCTCATTAAGGTCTTTGTATTTTGAGTCTAACCATCTAATACTAGAACTGAGTGAAGGGTTTCTCTTCTCTATTGCTCACTAGTTGAGGGGACAGAGTGGGGCTGACTGAGTCACTCCATCTTTGAACAGAAAAGCTGTTAATATCAAGGACTGTGTAGTGGTGTAATTCTACTCTCCCTTGCTCCCCCGCCCGACTTCCCCTTGTGCTTGCCTGGGAAAATTGGGTACAAGAAGCTACAGAAACAATCTTGATTTGTGGTACAACCATCGCGATTCGTAATTATTTCTATCAATAAAGATCGCACTTCTCCGCACACTTACACAAACAGGCCTCTCAAATCCTGGCCGCTGAGATGGAAGCTGTGTGCTTGGCCCCAGGCTCCTCTACATTGAGAAAAGCCGTTTTGAGTCCCGGGTCTGTGCTTGCTCGAGTGTGTACCTGAGGTTCGAGAGGCTTATCCTTTAGTCCTTTCACAAGTCAGCCAGCCACCATGAGCCACAGCTACTTTACGCTTAATTCCTAAACTAACCTCGCACAAAGCTTGAGGCGTTATTTCGTGCTTAGGGGACCCTGGCAGCTCATAACACAATCAACAATTCTCGCTAGAAGCGGTCACGTGCCCCTGCGCGCTCCCGCGCCGCGCGCACCTGTACTCTGGCGCACGCGCGTTAGACTGCTTGCAGCCCTTCCAGGGTTTCGGGCGCCTGCGTCTCCAGCCTAGCAGCCTTGTGGTAACGCGAGGCCCCGCCCCTCAGGCGCGCGCCTCCCGGAAGTTGCCTACTGGGATTCTGAACGCTGCCTCCGTGAGGTCTCTGCCTGTTGTAGCTGAGTGGAGCCGGGCCGTAGCACCACTGCCGGGAGCGTCGGGCCGGGGCTCCGGCTTCGGGTTCACGAGCGCAGCGCCGACAGTGATCTGGTGACCATGGCGGAGCCGCAGCCTTTCGCTCTGCAGCTGGAACGGTTGTTGAATCCGAGGCCGCGTGAGGCGGATCCTGAGGCCGACCCAGAGGAGGGTGAGGCCTGACTGGGGCTGGCCACGTGCAGAGCTGTGGGCCCGACTTAAAGTGAGCCCCAGCGGGCCGCTGGTGCTTGGACCAACTCTCCTTCCCTTTGCGCTGAGGAAAATTGTCTCTTAGGAGGGTTGGCCTCTAGAGGGGTGGAGGGTGACGTGAGCTGTAAATGAGCTTCCTAGACTTTGGGGGTGGGCGGGACACAAGAACTCTGGCGGGGTGTTGCTGTAGGGAGCCACTGACAGCCGACTGGCAGTTATTTAGGATACCCTTTCTGATATTAGGAAAAAGAAGTCTGATGAGTTTCAGGTTTTTGTGTGTTTGAAAGTGACTGCTTCGAAAAACTTGCTTCGAGAACGAAAAAGATTACTTGATTGATGTGTAACCATGTTTATTTAGTTCTTAAGACATTTGTCCACATTCGGATGACAGACTGATTCTCCATAAACCTATCCTGAGACTGACTGGGAGTAATTGTGCTTTAGACTTTGGTTAGGGAGGTGTGAGGAAGACAACTGGAGGGGTGTCATGAGTGTCTATAGCTCTCAATGACTGTTACATATTGAGGAAGAATTAAGGACCCTGGGCATGTAGCAGATATACTTGATGCACTGGATTTAATCTTCAGAACCTCTGAAAAAGAAAAAAGAATAAAAAACACCATGGAAGAGGAAGGAAGAGTCAGACTAGATTTGTAGGATCCAAGGCATAAAGACATGCCTACTAGTAGATACAGGGAGTTAGCTTTCTGTATAGAAACAGAAAGCAGTATGACACCAGTCTCCCTAGAAACTAGAAGTAAACTCACGATCCCTATAAGTTTGTGAGATGTTATAGAGGACACTTATAGTGAATCAAGGGCTGGGGACGGAGCCCAGTAGTAAGAGTACTCACCTAGCACTGGAAGGTGGGATGTGGGATTAAAATGGCTTAATTGGGTTCCTATTAAAGTTTTTTCTAACCTAAGATTCTATTTTACTCCCTCCCCAACAGCCACTAGAGCCAGAGTGATTGACAGGTTTGATGAAGGAGAAGAGGGGGAAGATGATCTGGCAGTGAGTAGCGTTAGAAAATTGGCACCAATCTCCCTCTTGGACACTGACAAAAGGTATTCTGGCAAGACCATTTCTAGGAAAGATTGGAACGAAGACCAATGGGAGCAAACTCTGCCAAGTTCATCTGGTGAGTAGACATATTCACCCTGAACTCTTCTCTTGGCTTAGTTTTGTATGGTTAAACTGTTTTGTTTCTGGATTCTTTCTGGAAGTCTTTGTGTCTCTACTTATTTTAGGAGAGACCATTGAATTGGTACTAAGAAGGGCCTTAGAGGTCAGCATTTCATTTTAAAAAGAATCCTAAAGCCCAATTAGGCTTTTTATCTCATTTTGTTTGTCTTTGTTTCCCCTTAGCATTTTAGAGATAGTAGGTAAATGGTAAGTTTATTGAGTTGAATAGAGCACAATAACATGCTTGCTCTTTCATATAAGATCCCACAGAGTAATTGAAATGAAAGATGTGGCCTGGCATTTTTCTCTAGGTAATTCCCTCCCCCCTTTTTTTCCTTATGATTTAGACAATGAAATATCTGATGACGGAGGATCTGAAGATGGGGATTCAGGGGGCCTGGAGGTGATCTCAGAAGATGTTGAGGAAGACTTAGAAGGTGAGAATGAGGATAGTTCTTTTATCTCAGAACTAGGGTAGACTGAAGCAGGGGGAATCAGGAGTTCAAGGCCAGCCTGGATACAGTTAGTTCTATACTAGCACATACTACACCTGAGACCCTATCTCAAAAGAACAAACAAAAAGATACCTAAAACTCAAAGTTAACAAGTTCATGTTAATTGCTTACCCTAAAATGAGGAGGGAAATGGGCAGTGCATCATGGGTATTGGTAGGGCTATGTGATTAAAAAAAAAAGTTGGATGCATGTAATCCTTTTATATTTTGATCCTTTTTGTTTTTCAGGTCTTGCATTGATTTCCTGTTTATTAGTTATTCATGAAACTGGCCTTTTGTCATTGTAAATGATAACATAATGCTTCCATCTTTCCTGAGAAAGAATTAGCCTATGGTTTTAAGCAGTAGTACATTTCTCAAGGTGGAAGAAGTCTCTGGATATGGATATTGAGAGGATGCCATTTATTTTAGGGAGGTCAGTGGAGCTATGTTGAGAATCCACTGATAATACCCGAGGAGCTATCATTCAGGCTATGATATGTGTGATTCAGTCCTTGATAGGACGTATCTAGGGGCTTATCAGGCTTTGTCTGCACAGTGTGTCTCAGGCTACCAGGATTCATGCTTTGTTTGTCTCTGTTTTCCCTCAACATTTTAGAGATGATAGATACGTAATAAGTTTGTTGAGTTGAATAGAGCACAATAACATGCTTGCTCATTCATATAAGATCACACAGAGTAATTGAAATGAAAGATGTGGCCTGGCATTTTTCTCTAGGTAACTCCCTCCCCCCTTTTTTCCATCATGATTTAGACAATGAAATGTCTGATGAAGGAGGATCTGAAGATGGGAATTCAGAGGGCCTGGGCCTGGAGATCTCAGAAGATGTTGAGGAAGACTTAGAAGGTGAGAATGAGGAAGACAGAGAAGAAGACAGGGACAGTGAAGATGACGGTGTGGTGACGGCCTTCTCCAGTGTCAAAGTTTCTGAGGAAGTAGAAAAAGGAAGAGCTGTGAAGAATCAGATAGGTGCGTATGTGCTTTTGCTACTTGCTTGCTTTTCAGACTTTCTGCATTAGTCTGCTCTTTAGTTATGGTTGTTTTGTTTCTCCAGTGTCCTTCCAGTTAATCTATGACCTGCCTCGATTAACCAGAGGCCTGCATCCCAGTTCCTGTATAGCTGCTTAGCAGGGTATGCGCTAGTCCTTGTGGGAGGTTGAAGAGGATTGTGTTCTTTCCTCTTGTCAACATTTCCTTTCTCATAGCAAGTATTCCAGAGAGAGAGAGAGAGAGAGAGAGAGAGAGAGAGAGAGAGAGAAAGAAAGAGAGATAGTTTATTTTCTAGAATGAAGAATGTTTGTATGGCATGAAAGTCAACTATGCTGCTTAGAAATTGGTGTTCTTATCCTTTAGTGACTAGCCCAGAAAGACTTTCTGACCCTGAGATGAGGTTTTCTTTTATTTTTTTCTTCAGCGTTGTGGGACCAGCTCTTGGAAGGAAGGATCAAACTACAAAAAGCTCTCTTGACTACCAATCAGTTGCCTCAACCAGATATTTTTCCTGTCTTCAAGGACAAAGGTGGCCCAGAATTTGCCAGTGCTCTGAAAAATAGTAAGAAAACTCATATCATTTTGGGGTATGCTGGATTGGATGTTTAAAAAAGGTTTTTTGTTTTAGTGATACTATAATATAGAATATTGGTTTCAGTTCTTTGGTTACATTTGATCTTATCGAAAAAGCTGAATATCAACTATATTTGTCTAAAAATACCAATATAACCTATTATCAGATGAAGACAACTTTGAAGTGGATTGGATACTTGAGCTATGTCTGTTTTATGATATCACTCGCCATTCTTTCCTTGGCTTTTTGAGTTAATTCTTAAAATTTTTATTTTTCTTTTTGGTTTTTTGTTTTTGTTTTTTTGGTTTTTTCTTTTTCTTTTTCTTTTTTTTTTTCGAGACAGGGTTTCTCTGTGTAGCCCTGGCTGTCCTGGAACTCACTCTGTAGACCAGGCTGGCCTCGAACTCAGAAATCCGCCTGTCTCTGCCTCCCAAGTACTGGGATTAAAGGCGTGTGCCACCACCGCCCGGCTCTTTTTGGTTTTTTGAGGCAGGGTTTCTCTGCGTACCCCTGGCTATCCTAGAATTCAATCTGTAGACCAGGCTGCCCTTGAACTCAGATATTTTCCTGCCTTCTTGACTGGAGTGCTAGGATTAAAGGTGTATGCCACCACTCTGGATGAGTTACTTCTTAAATTATTAGGGAAAATTATTGGAAAACCTACAGATAGAGAATAAAGGAGAGAGAGAGATTGAGTAATTAAACTCAGTCCTTATGCTGGTTGTACCACATGCTTAAAGGATGTGTTCCTGTTAGGGAGGGCTTTAGAACAAGGTAAATGGTATATTCCTATCTTTCCTTTGGGTAACAAAGAGGAGAGAGACTGACTACAGGGGAAGAATTATTTTGGAAGAGAATTACCGAGTTATAAACTGAAAGAATTCTAGGTAGAAAAAGAATTTAGAGGTTACTTGATTTCTAATTTCTTCACTTTACAGATGAGAAAACCAGATACTGGTTCACTCAAGGAGTTTGGTCATTAACAAAAGGTGTAAAACTCTAGTTTTTCTTTCCTCACACCACACTGTCTCCTGTGTGTCTAGTGTTACCAGAGTACTGGGGCACAGGGAAATGTGAGCCATGGGCAGCATGGCTACCCTAACTTGTGTGCTGAGATGTTGCCATTTGCTTTTTCAAACTTAAAAGCTGGATACATTGCCTACTGTCCTGGTTGAGCCTAGGATTTAAGGGCATGCCGAACAACAGAAACAAATAATGAAAACCTCATGAAACCCAAAATGTAACCCATTATAGTAGGGAGTTAGATTTGGAACAGCATTGAGGACATCTGGTTTGGTATCTCGTTTAAATAGAATCACTTGAAAACAATTCAGGACACATATGTGCAACTTCAAGGAAAAGAAATTTCTTTTTTTTTTTAAAGATATGGTCTTACTATGTAGACTTGACTGATCTTACAGAGATGTACCGTCTACTTCCCCAGTGCCAGGATTAAAAGGCATGGGCCACCACACCTGGCATAGCATTTCTTTTGTCGGAGAATATGTGGTTAGAGTGACTTTCTGTGGACAGTTTTTAGTTTTGTGGCCTGTCATACTCATACTTGAAGTTTGTTTTCTGTGAAATCTGAGCAGCCTTTTCAGGATCAGAATGTATATTGTGAAGTCTTTAAAAGAAGAAAAGAAAACCACCTGATCTCTTCTCCTGGCTTCTCTTTTTCCTCCCTAAATACATGATAAATTTTTTTTTAGGTTTCTTGAGTACTTTGCTATTTTTAGTCCTCTAGTATCCTCATTTCTGAGATGACTTTGGATGAAACCTAAACTGTTCTAGAGCAAATGTTTTAAACATTTTACAATAAGATACTTACCATTTTGTTACTCTTTGTCCTCTTACCTGAATCTTTATAAACATTCATTAAAATACAGATATTTTGGGGTTAGCATCACATACTCAATTTCTTTAGTCACTTGCATGTTACTTTAATTCTGCTTTGTAACACTTCTGGTCTTTCTAATCCTTTGTACTTAACCAGTTGCTTTGTCCTGGTGAACATCAATCACTCTTAAGTCTGTTCGTCTGACATGTGTAGGTTGTGGTAGAAGAGGGAAAAGGATGGAGTGTTATTTGTTATTACATTCCAAGAGGATGGGGATCTGATAACCAGAATTTCTATGCAACTGAAGGTAGCTGTTTTTCATTTGCTTCCATCTTCCTATAACAGTGTGACTTAATATGTTTATACACCCCTGTCTGGATGGTTTTCAAAACAATTTCTTGGGTATATTATTCTAAGTTTATATAGTTCTATTATAGTTAGTATGAAACAGGTTGAATTTATACCAATTGAGTCTAATTCACTTTCATTTTGATTTAGTAGGTTTTTGTTTTGTTTTTTTTTTTTCTGAGATAAAGTCTTCTGTCTGGTTCAGGTGCTGTATAAATCAGGCTGGTTTCAAACTTAAGATCTACCTGCCCTTGCCTCCAGAGTTGGGATTAAAGGCATGCTTTGTCAGAACAGTTAGAGTTAGATTGCCCAGGCTTGTTTGTTCAGTTTTAGACAGGTCTTATGTACCTTAACCTGGCTTTGGACTAGTTTTGTAGTAGAAGATAACCTTGAACTCTTAATTCTCTTCCTTTCACCAGCATTAAATAATGCTGGATTATTTAACTTTTTTATCTTTTTTTTTTTGAGACACTGTCTCATGTATTTATGTTGTCCTCTAATTTGCTGTGTAGTTAAGGATAGCCTTGGACTTCTGATCTTCCTGCCTGTCTCTCTAGTGCTAGGGTACAGACATGTTTGCTACCATGTCTAGAGTGCAAGTACCCAAAAACCCTGCCTGCTTAGACACCGTCTCGGCATTGATGAACTCTATGGTCTTGGGCAGGTTACTTCACAGTAAGATATGACTAATATGATTGTGAGGATTAAAGGACATAATCAATGTAAAGCATTATGGTTACAAAGTGTCTGACATATGTCCCACCATAAGAATTAGGTGCCAGGGTTATCTTTTTCTGTTGAAAGACATTTGACAATGTTCAGCTATGTGGACATTGTATTTTTACAGTCTTCTTTACTAGTATTTAGAATCCCTGTGTAGTTTAATCTTAACTATTGTCTAGTATTATAGTCTACTGTAATACTTGTAAAACTTGCCTTTTATGCTGCTATAGAAACGTAGGTTTGTTGGTATCCAGAGCCAGCTTAGCAGATCTGCTCCAAACATATCTAATGTCACACTTAGGTGACATCTGTTGCCATGACAACCACATGCCTTCCCAGAACCCACTTCCCACACTTACCTGTGAGCAGGGTATGTCACAGCCTAAATAAAAGGCAGACCTTTCTCACTTTCAACCCTTTTTTTTCCCCTTTGTCTTTTTCTCTTTCCCCTCTTTGTCTCCATTAAACCTCTCCCACATGGAACTGTGTTGGCCTGTTGTAATCTGTCCATACGTGCATGCACCCACACGTGCACATACATGTAAGAGAGAATGAAAACATGCAAGCTGGAGCAAACAAGTACAAGTACATTAGACATCCCATATATGGAAGTCAGAGGACTTTGTGGGGTTTCTTGTCTCCTTTTACGTTTATGTGGGTTCTGAGGAGAGATTTCTGCCCATTAGACTTGCAATGCAAGTATTTTTTACCTGCTGAGCCATCTCACTGGTCCAACCTTGAAGTATGTTTTGGGGCTTTGGTGGCCCCAAATACACTGTGTTCACCTGTCTGATCTCTTCACAAGCTCTTTAAATGTATATATGATTTTTAATTTTTAAAAGAGATTACTTACTATGTATATAGTGCTCTGCCTGCATGTATGCCTACAGGCCAGAAGAGGGCAAACAGACCCCTGTATAGATGGTTGTGAGCCACCATATGGTTGCTGGGAATTGAACTCAGGACCTCTGGAAGAACAGCCAGTGCTCTTAACCTCGGAGCCATGTCTCCAGCCCTGATTTTTAATTTTTAAAATTATGAATATGTGTATGCATTTGTGCACGTAGGTACATCTGGGGGCTAGAGGGCATCTGATCCCCTGGCTGGAGTTACAGGCAGTTGTGAACCATCTGACTTGGGTGCTGGGAACCGAACTCCAATCCTATAGGATTGGTAAGCATTGTTTATTCACCTTTGAGATCTCTCTCCAGATCTTCAAGAGCTTCTCTCTGCCAGTGTAAACTGCAGACTGCAGTGAATATAGGATTCTGTTCTTAGGTTGTGTGTATGCAGTTTTTTTGTTTTTTTTGTTTTTTTGTTTTTTTTTTGAGACAGGGTTTCTCTGTGTAGCCCTGGCTGTCCTGGAACTCACTCTGTAGACCAGGCTGGCCTCGAACTCAGAAATCTGCCTGCCTCTGCCTCCCAAGTGCTGGGATTAAAGGCGTGCACCACCACCGCCCGGCTCCTGATAGCTTTTAAAATAGACTTAATAGCTATATTTTTTTTTAGCACTGTAGACCCCTAGAACCAAGTCTTTGTACCTTCAGCACTTCAAAATCTACTTTTCAAAAATGTAACAAATATTTCCTTGCTTTTCCTAGTACTTGCACTTAGTCTCCAGGTATCATGCTGTTGTATGTTGGCAATTATATCTCTTGAACTGTGAAGTGACTTCCTGCTAGCTGTGTAAGATTAAGCTGTAGAGTAACCATAACAAAATTAAGGGATATTTTTATACAAACTACTTCTCCAAAGATATTAGCTTTCCCCCTTTGGCTTTCATTAAACAAATCTTAAAACATCAGGAATTAAGCCTTTTATGTTGATGACAGTGTTGTGTAAGGAAGAAGGCAGGTTATTTGAGAAAATGCCAGATAAATTATACATAGTACATTATGTACACAACCTATATTAAAATAGGGAGGAGAGCATAGTGAGCACCCACTAATCTTATTGCATCTTTTTTTATACTGGCAGCTTCTCTCTTCTAGACCATTGTGAAGTAAATAATGTGTGTTTTGCCTGCATGTATTTATGTGCACCTCATACATGCTTGGTACCTTTGGAGGCAAGAAAAGGACATTGGATTTCCTGGAACTGGATTTATGTACAGTTGTGAACCACTGTGTGGGTACTGGGAATCAAACCTAGATCCTCTGCAAGAGCAGCATGTGCTCTTAACTACTGAACTGCTTCTCCAGCCCTAACAATGTTATTACTAGCTAGATATGGCCCCTCCTTTTAATCCTAATGGATCTCTTGAGTTCCAAGTCAGCCTGGTCTATGTAGCAAGTTCCAGGATAGCCTAATTAGTGAGACTCTGTCTCAGAAAAAAAAATCTTGTAGTCATTATTCCACATAAAAATATTATAAAGTTAGTTAATAGTGCTAGGAGTTGAACCCAGGGCCTTGTGCGTGCTAACAAGTTCTTAGCCACTGAGCTATATCTTAGCTGGGCAGTTAATTTTTAATAAAATGGCTGATGTGGACAGATGGGAGAATTGAGAGCTTTTCTGTAACAGGCACTCTGCTGTCTTCCCAGAGTTTGCTGTACAGCTTTAAATGAAGTGATAATAGGAAAGCTAAACTTTAACCATAGGAAGTTGACCTTTTAGTTAAATGCATGTTATTAATGTGTTTAATGAGATGCATTACAAACGGCAGTGAGTACCATGTTTCATTACAAGTCTAAAATGCAATATCATTAAAAGACCTTTAATAGAAACAATGGTTGACATTTTGATATTTCCCATAAGCAAAACACCTGGGAACACAGTATAATGTATATAAATGTAGAGGAAGTTCAATTTTTTTTATTTGCCTAAGATTTTAAAAACAAACTCTACTGTTAGTAACGTGTGTTTTCCTTGCTCCCTTCATTTTCCCGTTTCTGATTTATATTTAAACCTCATCGTTCCTTTATATTTACCTCATTGTTCCGTGGCCCTTTTCTCAACAAACACTCGCAATAATTTTGACTCGATTAGATTTATTGTTGTTTTATTTTGTATTTGAGACAGGGTCTCACTTTGTATCTGTGGCTGTCCTGCAACTTGCTGTACAGACCAGTCTGGCCTTGAACTAAAAAAAAGATATCCTGCCTCTGCCTCTTGGGTGCTGGAGTTAAAGGTATGAATCACCACATCCTGCTGAATAGAGTAGCAGGTTTGTTGGTTTTTTTAATTTAAATATCTTTTTGAAATTTTATTTTTATAGATATATTTATTTTATGTCTATGAGTATGTAGGTGTACCGTTGTGTGTAGTACCTACCCTTGTGTGTAGTATCAGAAGAGGATGTTGGATCTCCTGAAACTAGAGTTACAGATGGTTGTGAGCCATGATATGAGTGCTAGAAACTGAACCCAGGTCCTCTGAAAGAGAAACAAGTGTTCTTATGGATGAACCATTGCACCAGCCTCATAGACTAACACACGTAATACTCATTTGACCTTGGCACTTAGAGAACGGCATTTTCTTGGGGCTGGGCAGATGGCTCAGCAGTTACAGGTACTTGCTTGCCTCACTTTCCAACCTGAAGTCAGTCCCTGGAGCTGATACAGTGGAGAGAACTGATTCTCTCAAATTGCCCTCTGACATTCATCTGTATGCTGTAGCATACGTGTACCACCTCAACAATAAATGTTAACAATTTTTAACTAAAAAATGAAGTTTTCAAATTTGAATAAATCATGGAAAGTAATGGATTTGTATTAAACAGTATTTTTATTTTTGAGAGTTTTGTTTATTATATTTTACTTTTAGTTTTTCAAGACAAAGAGTTTCTTTGGGTAGTCCTGGCTGTCCTGAAAGATCAGGCTGTCTTGTAGACCACACTGGCCTGGAACTCAAAGAGCTGCCTAAGTTTGCCACCTGAATGCAGCATTAAAGGCATGTGCCACCACCACCTAGTGAGTTTTTTGTTTTATTTATTTATTTATTTTTTTGAGGCAGGGTTTCTCTGTGTAGTCCTGGCTATCCTGGAACTCACTGTGTAGAATGAATCAATATTGTAGAATCCACCTGCCTCTGCTTCCCAAGTGCTGGGATTAAAGGCATGCGCCTGGCTGAGTTTTGCTTATTTTTAAGTAGACAGTACATTCAAATAGTTCAAAAGATGGTAAGGAAAGCTGGCATGGTGGTGCCCACTTTTAATCCCAGTATTCAAGAGGTAGAGGCATGCAGATGTATGAATTTCAGGCTAGCCTGTTCTACAGATCAAGTTCCAGGACGCCAGGGTTGTCCCTAAAAAAACAACTAAACCAAACCAAAATGATAAGGACTATACTCTTAAAACTCTGTATCATTTGATTCCTTGTTCTTTAAGCAATCAGTATTGTCAATGACACAGACCCTTCTCTCCTCCCTCCCTCTTTTCTTATTTTTAAGTTTAATGATAAAATTTAATAGCATGAATATGAAATCTTACACTTCAGACAAAACCTTGAAATGACTAATACAGATTAATAGTTTTATGGAAATATGTGTCTATCTTAAAACCTTGACATTGAGTGCAAAGGTTTCTCCATGAGTATTATTGTTATTATTTTATGAAACTGACTCTCTTAACTCTGATTGGCCTCAAACTCATTATCTCTCTGTAGCCAAGGCTGGCCTTGAATTCCTGATCCTCTTTCTGCTTTCCAAATTCTGAGATTACAGTGTATGCCACTAAAGCCCAGTTGGCTCCACTATGTATATTTTTATCCCTCTCTCCTTTCTTCTCTCCATTCTGTCTGTCTGTTTGTCCTTGTCCCTCTCCCTCTCTCTTTCCTTCTCCCCGCAACCCCGTGTCTGTTTGTCTGTGTGTCTGTTCCTGTTCTTTACATAGGTGTTAAGGATCCACACTCCAATCCTCATGCTTGTACTATAAGCAATTTAGTCGCTGAGTACTCCTTGTTTCATTTTTCTTTAAACAGAGTTGCTATGTAGCCCTGGCTGGTCTGGAATTACTGTATAGACCAGGCTGGTCTTGAACTATTAATGATCCTCTAACTTCTGCCTCCAAAGTGCTAGCATAACCAGTGTGTACCACTGTGTCCAGCTTTGGCTCTACCATTGAGTAAAGTATATAAAGGGATAAGACCAAGGATGAGGGACTAGGACATTTCCAATAGCAGATACTTTTCTCTTAACCATTTGGTGCAGGTATTATACCGGACACATTGTATGTATATGGCAAGCCCTCTATTGCTGACCATGTTTCCAGCTTCCCTCTTCTTCTACTTCTTTCACTTTTATTTATATATTTTATGTACATTTTGCCTCCATGTATGTCTGTCTGCACATCAGATCCCATGGGACTATAGTGACCCACCATATGGGTACTGGGAATTGAATCAGGTCCTCTGGAAGAGCAGCTCTTAACCTCTGAGCCATCTTTCTAGCCCCTCCAGTGTTTGTCCCCTCGCTCCTCTTTTCTCTCTCTCCAGGGTTTCTCTGTCCTAGAACTCACTAGGTAGACCAGGCTGGCCTAAAACTCAAAGATCTGCCTGCCTCTGCCTCAGATAAAAGGCATTGCACCATTACCTCCTAGCTCTAGCTTCCTTCCTTCCTTCCTTTCTTCCTTCCTTCCTTCCTTTTCTTTTTTTTTCTTCTTCTTTTTTTTTTTCCTTTTGTTTTTTTGCGACAGGTTTCTCTATGTATCCCTGGCTGTCCTGGAACTTGCCCTGTACACCAGATCCCATCATAATGGGAGATAGGCAGGGAACTGTGTAGATAGCCTCGTCAAACACTTTTGAGGCTTTCTTTTATAAGAGTGGAACATTCCAGATATTTTATAGCACCTGTCTTCTCCATAGCTGGTTAGGTTGAGTCAGACTTTGCCTCAGTTTCTTGTGTCTTTCTTACCCTAAGACCAAGCTTTATTCCTAGTAAAAGAGATATTGCAAGAGTGGTGTTGGCATTTTTGGACATCACATTTTTGGACATAGACATTTTCTTTGTTTTCTTCTGAGAGTTCTCTGTGTAGCCTTGACTGTGCTGGACTTTGCTCTGTAGATCAGGCTGACCTATATAACTCAGATCCACCTGCCACTGCCTCCGAGTGCTGGTATTAAAGGCCTGTGCCTCCATGCCTTGGTTCACAATAACAGATTTTAAATTTGTAATGAGTAGGCTGGGGTTTTTAGCATTCAGAATCTTCTTCCCTTCTTTTCCCTTCCCCTACTGTCCACAGGGTCTTATATAGCCAGGCTATATTCAAACTCTGTTTATAGCTGACAATAACTTTGAACTCTTGACTCTCCTGTTTCTATTTCCCACGTGTAGGGATGTTGGTATTTGCCACTAAGCTTTGCTCAGGATTTTACCCCCTTTTCTTTGTGGTGAATTCAGAGCCTTATGTTTGTGATTTAATGTTTCTTAAATAGCTAAATCTTGAGCCCCTGAAAGTTTATATTGCTTTTTTTTATTTGGTTTTTGGTTTTTTGAGATGGGGTTTCTCTGTGTAGCCCTGACTGTCTTGGAACTTGCTCTGTAGACCAGACTGGTCTCAAACTCAGAGATCCACCTACCTCTGCCTCCCAAGTGCTGAAATTAAAGGTGTGAGCCACCACCTCCCAGTGGAGTTTATATTCTTTTGTCAGGCTTTAATTCAGCATAATTGTTTGAAATTGATCTATATTTTTTTCTTTTAAAATATTTACTTATTTGTTCATTATTGTGTACATTTATGTGTGATGTGTGTATAGGAATGAGGTAGGGCTACATGTGCCATAATTCCTATAGAGGTCAGTTCTAGGGAATCAGTTCTCTCCTTTCTTTTTATATGTGATTGAGATCAATTTACTAGACTTTTGTGGCAAGCTCCCACTGATCTGTCTTACCATAAGTTTTCAGTGTCCTTGACTGTTAAACAGCATTTACTTAATTGCTTGTAGTTTGGGACTGTTACAGATCTGCCATAAACATATATATGTATTACTATGTAAGCTCAGATTTTTATTTCTCTTTATAATTAAAAATGGAATGGCTAGATCACATGTTAAATGTGTTTTTAAACAATCTAGCTGTTTATCAAAGCAGTCACATTCTTTTAGATCCTAGCAGAGGGTCCATCTTCCAGAAACACTTGGTTTGGTCACTGACATTCTAATAATTGTGCAGTTCATCGACTTTTTAGGTTGTAAAATTGAATTGCTATATATACTCTTTCTCTTTGTCCTTTCTTGGAGGGTTACTTTAAAAAATTTGAGAAGTAGAATATGAGAGTTCAAAAGTGATTTTTTTAAAACATGCAAGTCTTTCAGTGGCAAAAGTATAGTCTTTAGGAGCTAGAGAGGTGGCTAAGTGGTTAAAAGCATTGGTTGCTTTTCCAGAAGACTCAGGTTTGATCCCAGCACCCATATGGTAGCTAACAGCCATCCGTAACTCCAGTTCCAGGGGATCTTATGCCTCTTCTGGCCTCTGAGGGCATCAAGCAGTTAAATGCATATACATACACATAGGTAAAACACTCATATACATAAAATGAAAATTTAAAAGTTCATAAAAGACAAGAGAATAATCTTTAACAAACAACAAATAAATATGTCTCATGCCTTATATTAAAATCAATCCAAACTAGTTTATAGTAACTTACATGTAAAACATAAAACTATAAAGTGTTTTCAAGACCACTGTCTTTATGACGTTGGGTTAGGCAGTGATTTCTTAGACAGCATAACACAAAATCAATCTATGGGACTAGGGAGATGGCTCAGTGGTTAAGAACACTGAATGCCCTTCCAGAGGATTTAAGTTCAGTTCCTAGAATCTACACATAGGTTTACTCCTTTGTAACACCAGTCCCAGGGTATCTGGTGCCCCTTTCTGGCCTTTGCTGGAGTTGCATGTATGTGTTACACAGACATACATGCAGATAAAACACCAAAATCCATAACATAAAGTCTAAATAAAAGTAAATAATTAAGAAAAAAAGAGGTACAGTCCATAAAAAAAGAAATTAATGATTGTGCTGTCTGAATCAGAACCTTGTGTTCTGTGTTAACAGAGTGAAAAAGCAAGGTACAGCTTGGAGGAAACACTTGCAAATCATATTCCAGACAAAAACATGCCTTTAGAATATGTAAAGATTCTCAAAACAATAATGAAATTACTCATTTAAAACATGCACAAGTGCCAGCAATTTGGCTCAGAGGGTAAAGATGTTTGTCACCAGTGCTGAAGGCATACATTCAGTTCCCTGGGACCCAGTGGTAGAAAGAGATGGCCCACTCCTGAAAGTTTTCCTCTGACCTTCACACATGCATACACAAAACAGTAATGTAAAAAATAAGTAAAACTAAAGACACAGGCAAGGATTGGACAGAACCCTTACCAGAGAAAATGTATAATGGCAAGTAAGTAGATGGAAAGACATCTCATCCAGTCATGTTCATGTAATGGGCATGGGAGATTCCTTTGGATTTCATTAGAGTATGCAGAAACAAACACCTGACACCAACTTGAGATTTTCCTAGGTTGTTGTTGTTAGGAATGAAAAACAGTATAGCCATTTTGGAAAAAAAGTTTTATTTCTAAAAAATAAATGTAAGCATGTATTTACCATAGGATCCACATGCAGCAGTGCAGCTGTTAGATCGTACTAGAGAAATGAAAACATTCACACAAAGACTTGCACACAGACGTTTGCAGCAGCATTATTCATGATCAGCATAACTGGAAACAGCCCAAATGTCCTTCAAACAAATTGGACAAATGTATAAACAAATTGTGGTACATTACTCAGCAATAAAAAGGAATCAATCTCAGTGGTGCTATGCTAACTGAAAACCTCAGAAGGTTATTCACTTTAAAACCCCATTTATATGACATTCTGGGGAGTGTGCAACTATGGGGAAGAGAACAGCTCAGCGGCAGCCTGTGGGCTAAGGTTGGGGGAAGGGTTTGACTACAAAGAGGCAGTCCAGCTTTTTTCTTTGTCTTGTGAGTTTCCATTTTCCTCTCCAGTAGCCTCATTTCCTTGAGAGTGTTTTCTCACCTGTTTTCCACCCGCTTGCTGGAACCCTCCAGCTTGCATTGATTGTGAACATTTTGCTTGGATTGAAGGAAGGATGTAAATAGTTGTGTGCATATCCCAGATATAACTCAGGAATATTTCTTATGGTAATGGATACACAATACAGTGTTTCTAGGGATAGAGGGATGATCTCCATCAACCTATAGTGTCACTTTTGCTTGAAATATATATCTTTGGCACTAAAACTTTACCCAGAAGAGAATAATAGATTATATAAGCTTCTGGATTTTGATGTGGTTTAAAACTGAAAAATGAGATGTCTTTAGACTATTTTTTCTTTTCTCTTTGATAAGTGATATAATGTGGTTTGGACACTCAGATTCCTGAGATTCCAGGTTCTGGTTGATGATTTACTGCAAAATTGCTTATAAATTGAAGTAGAAAATGTTTTGCAGACCTGGCAGCTTTCTGGCTTCACACCCATTTGTCACCCAGCATTTCCCTTTGTGTATAGAACAAGAATTAATTAGGCTGCACTGCAGGAAAAGTTTATGGCTATAATTTATATAGAATGAATTTCTTTTTAAAGAGACAGCATTGTTTTGTTATACCTACACACACACACACACACACACACACACACACACACATTTTATATATGTATATATAAAATGTTTTGGTGGTGGTGGTGTTTTTTGATTTTGTTTCTGTTTTTCCTTAAAGCTGTATCTGTAAGCTTGAGGAACAGACATTCATCTTTGAGTTTAATATGATATGGTAGTGGCATAGAAGCTTTTGTAGTGATTGCTTTCTGATTGAACTTGGTTTTTAATTTGTTGTGTACTGGAGAGCACTCAGGTGCAGGTTTGCACTTCAGACAGTCTGGTTTCCAGAGCTTCGTATTCTCTTGGTTCTTGGAAGACTTGGGATTCTGTCTTTCATAGGGTCTTGCTCATTCAATTAATGTTTTCATAATCAATGCAAGTCAGAACTTGCAATTTGTTCCTGATTTGCACATTAAAGAGCTCCATTAATTAAGAATCCTGGTGTTTGGCATGTTCCCGCAGGATCTGTGCATTATTTACATGGTGAAAGTGTGAGGAGCGAGTTCCTCAGCTGTGTTGCACTTGCAGCTAGTCTTGCCTTTGCGCTCTCTGCTTTCTTTTCTTTTTGCTTGTGAATAACAGTTGTTTCACAACTAGTTGAAACTCCTTAGGGATACATTGTACCAAAATAGGAACAAATGATCCCGATGAGAGGGCTGTGGAAGAAGAGTAGGAAGGAAATCCTTTGTTTAAAGGAAAAAACAAATCCTGAAAAAGTATGTAAAATTTATGTGTTTGGTTTTATGTTCTCTTACTTGACATAAAAGTAAGAAATGTAATAGAGTTGAATGGTAATTCTGTTTTCTCTCAGATTGCCCCTTTCTTTTAGTAGTAATTGTGTTTACAAATGAGTTGTTTTTTATAACCCAAATAATCCTAGAAATGTAAAACCTAGCCAGCCATATGCTGTGTGAAGTGGGCTTTTTTCATCACTTTTAAGGGTGGTGATAGTTTACATCTTTAATCCCAGCTCTTCGAGGTGAATTTTTTTTTTTTTTTTTTTTTGGTTTTTCGAGACAGGGTTTCTCTGTGTAGCCCTGGCTGTCCTGGAACTCACTCTGTAGACCAGGCTGGCCTCAAACTCAGAAATCCTCCTGCCTCTGCCTCCCAAGTGCTGGGATTTAAGGCGTGCGCCACCACCGCCCGGCCCGAGGTGAATTTTTGAGTTCAAGGCCAGCCTGGTCTACAGAGTGAATTCTAAGATAGTCAGGGCTACATCTTGAACCAACCCATACCACCCAAAAATAAAAGTGGTTTCCGTTGCGATTTCTCAAAGTCTTGTTCTAAGCCAGTGGTTGTCTTCATCTTGATGTTTGAAAGGTATATTGATGGGTGGCATAGAATAAGACTACCATCTCAGCCAATTCCACCTCTCTGTTTTATATGGCTAATGCTTACCTACTTATAACACAGTTTACTGATGTTAACTGCTGCCATCTTTATCAATACCATAGAAAACTGTAAAGTGTTTCCCCAAAAAATAGAGGTATTTATTTGAGATGAGCTTTTTATGTAGCCCAGGCTAGCCTTAAATGCATGATCCTCTTGCTTTAGCCTCCTACATGTTAGGATTTCAAGAGTGTGCCACCATGCCTGGAATTTCTTGGTATTTATGGGACTTAATTCTTAGTTCAATTTGTACTTATGCTCTTCTTTCCCTGCTTCCTCTAGTCTTGAGGAAGGATTTCAGTCAAACCTGGAATTCAGTATGAAGATAGAAAGAAAATAAATATTATAGATGAATGTAAGAAATAGTACAGAAGAATGTAAAAGAAAAACAAACATTTGAGCCGGGCAGTGGTGGCTCATGCCTTTAATCCCAGCACTTGGGAGGCAGAGGCAGGTGGATTTCTGAGTTTGAGGCCAGCCTGGTCTACAGAGTGAGTTCCAGGACAGCCTGGGCTACACAGAGAAACCCTGTCTTGAAAAACAAAAAAACAAACAAACAAAAAAAAAAAAACAAAAAAACCAAACATTCAGAGAACTTTGGGATTTAGCTCTTAAGATCCAGGTACTGAACACGGGTAACCAGGCTATGAACAAGCACCTCTACCTAGTCAGCTGTCTTGCCAGTCCTCCCCACTTTAAAAATTTGCCATTAAGTCATTGTTTTGCTATTTTGTTTTGTTTCATTTTAGTGCTAGGGTTGGAGCCCAGTACTTTGTACATTGTGCTACCCTTGAGTCACAGTTACCTTCCATTTAATATATATATGTCAGGCAGTGGTGGCGCATGCCTTTAATCCCAGCACTTGGGAGGCAAAGACAGGTGGATTTCGTGAGTTCAAGGCCAGTCTGGTCTACAGAGTGAGTTCCAGGACAGCTAGGGCTATACAGAGAACACCTGTCTCAAAAAACAAACAAACAAAAAACAAACAAACAAATATATATCCTTTATTTTATGTGTATGGGTATTTTGCTTGTATGTGTGTCTATGCACCACATATGTGTACTGTCAGCAGAAAGAAATAGTCATCAGAATCCCTGGTTTGGAGTTACAGATAGTTGTGAACTACCATGTTAGTGCTGAGAACTTGACCTGGGTTCTCTGAAAGAGCCACCAGTAAGTACCCTTAGCTCCTGGGTCATTTTCTCAGCTCCTTACATTAAGTTTTACTGGCAATTTGATCAAAAGAAGAAGTTGAATGGGAATGATCAAACCAGGCTACAGTGCTACTTACAGATTACCTGGGTAACTTTTCAACATAATTTTCTCTTAATCATTATAATTATACTTATAACCTGTCTGAAGACAAGTTTTTTTTTTTTTTTTTTTTGGTTTTTCGAGACAGGGTTTCTCTGTGTAGTCCTGGCTGTCCTGGAACTCACTCTGTAGACCAGGCTGGCCTCGAACTCAGAAATTCACCTGCCTCTGCCTCCCAAGTGCTGGGATTAAAGGCGTGCGCCACCACCGCCCGGCTTTGTCTGAAGACAAGTTTGTACTTTTAAAAGTTTTTCTTTTTTCTTTTTTTAAAAATATTTACTTATTATATGAGTAATAGCTATCACTGTCTTCAGATACACCAGAAGAGGGCATCAGATTCCATTATAGATGGTTGTGAGCCACCATATGGTTGCTGGGAATTGAATTCAGGACCTCTGGAAGAATAGTCAGTGTTTTTAATCGCTGAGCCATCTCTCCAGCCCTCTTTTCTTTTTCTATTATTTTAAAACAGCCTCAGTGCATCCCAGACTGGCCTCAGACTTGCTTTGTAACTGTGGAAGGTTTTGAAAATCTGATGCTGCTGCCTCCACCACATTGGACTTACGCAGTGTTGGGGATCAAACCCAGGTTTTTGTGCATGTTAGGCAAGCGCTCTGCAAACTGTTATAGGCACATTTGAAAGTTATAGTTGGAATTGCTTGTTTTACGTTTGTCTGTTCCTTCCTTCCTTTTGAGACAAGTTCAGGCTATATAGCCCAGGCTACCCTAGAACTTTTCCCCTCCTCTGCCATCCAAGTATGGGGATTATTGGTGTGTGTCACCGTGCATGGCCCTTTGTTGATTTTTAAATGTCTTTCATGTAGTTGGCTATAGTGATGCACGCCTTTAATCTCACCATTCTAGAGGCAGACAAATTTCTTGAGTTTGAGGCCAGCCAACTAAAGAGCTAGTTCCAGGACAGCCAGGACTAAACAGAAAAACCCTATCTCAAAATGTCTTTTATGTCACATTGCTTGGTATTCTCAAGTCTACCACTTTCTGTTTCCCTACCTGCCAACAATTGACTAAATTTGCATCTGGAAAAATGTAAACTGATTCTAGTTTGAGAAGAGTCCTTTCTAATCTCTTATCCTGTTTTAGCTTTATAGGTAGATAGTGTTAGACGTTTGTATGTGAAAATGTCACATCATAATGTATACACATCAGTCATTGTAAGGTGTTAGCCAGTGGGTTGAGACAAATGTTCCAACTCAAATCTTTTCTGTTGTTTTCATTAAGACTTATAAAATACAGCAATATGAGCAAGAAGAAATCAAGTAGAATGTTTTGAGAATCGAGATCATTCAGTTTATTTTCATCTTAGTTTTTTTTATTGTACAAGTGCAATGTTATACACCACTACATTCAAAAGTCATGAAAACAATCTCATTGGTTCGTTCTACTGTATCATTCTACTCTGTCAGTTCCTGATGGGGGAGCATGTATAAAAGCCTCATTTATGTTCTGATAGCAGCCTGTGAAGTAGGTGCTGAGGACCACTGTACAGATGAGGAAATCAAGTGGTGAGAATAAAATGACTTGACTAGTTAGAGGTAAAACCAGAAGCTGATTTTCTTCATTCACCTCAGTCCTTATTCTTGATCACACTATCCAGTCATTGTTCAGATAGTTAATCTTATGAGCTGTTCAAAGAAAAGATGAGAAAATACATAGAAATAGTGCCAAAGCTTAAAGAATTGAAAAAAGAAAGGAGAAACATGGAGATGAATGTGTTGTTAAGATAGGTTTGGGTAGAGACCAATAATAAAAGGTCCCACTGATTTAAAAGGAGGCCTTGAGTGTGTTGTTCTTGTCTTGATTGATAGCAATGGCTGCAAACAATCCCTCCTCCTGCCTGGCATTGAAGACTTGAAAGGAGGAGCAGCAAGTCAATGGACCAAGCTGATTCCATCCCAAGTCTACGTCGTCAACACAATAACATCCTGAGAGGGCCAGCAGCAAGGGAGGTAATCACCATGCTACTGAGGAGGCTATCGTGAAGGACCATGACATACAGGAGGATATTGCTACACTCAGCATGATTGCTTCTTGCTAGAACCCCAGCTTGGAACATTCATGACAGACAGACAAGTGATGATGCTCTAGAAGAGTGGTATAAAAGAGACCTTTTATAAGAGATGACTATATTGACCTTAGTGGTATCGGGGTGTGGTGGAGGTAGATGTTGCTGGGCTCAGTGCAGCATGGCCTGGGATATTCTTGATGCAGCCAGAAAATTACACTGGTGACACTGCTGTGACAGGGCGAAAACCTGCAAATGCACCTGCCAAGCTACAGGCTCAGCCAGCTGCTGGGGAGCTTTATCCCTGGGCCATAGGCGAGTACATCACTCTTGACATCACAAATAGCCAACCTGGGGTGTCTGTGCACCAAATGAGCAAAATAATGCTGTGATTGCACTGCTCTTGGTAGTGTTCTCAAGAACTCAGGTTGCCTCTATTGTGACCAACTTCTTGGTCCTTGCTGTTGCCATCGTAACCGAGTGGAGGGAATGTCATGAATGCCAAGGTTCATAAGATACTATCAACTGAAACACCCGAGACTATGGTTGGCACCCTGGACATCATACGGGAGCAAATACTCCACTGCTGGAACTACTTAACAGCTCACTGGCAACAAAGACAGTGAACCGGCGCTTACTTTGAAAGAATGTTTGCTTGGATCGGTGAAGCCTTCACCCTCTTGTCTCTCTGCCTCGGACTGTTAAGCCAACAGACAGAATATTGAATGCTAACAGGGATCATTATAACCCTGTGAGCTATCCAACGGTTCAGAGATTTCCCCTGGCCTGTGCTCTTTGGTCTTTTCCGTGCTGAAACTGGTTTTGATGAGTGTGCAAGCGTGCTAGCATTCAGACAGTATGTTGCTGGTGGGCAAGCTACTGGTGGGCATTGGGTGGGATGGGAGTTTGCTTTCCATGAATAGCCACAGAGAGTTTTCAGGATAGCAGAATTTGTTAATCTTTTGTATGCTGCTCTTCAACTGACCATCAAAGTAGGAGGGAATATGACCATGCAACAATACCAGGAGTTGAATAAGCATACTGTCCAATTGAAGACAATCATAGACAAGTGGGTTCAAGAATATATTGTATAAAAAACTGTGCCTGCTAGGTTCTGTCTCTGTGAGCCACCCAGCACTGGTCCTGACTCAACTTTGGAGGTCATCCACAATCCCCTGTTGAAATGTAGAAAGTCAGCTACAAGTTACTACCTCTCGAGTATCACCATACATGTAGAAACCACTGACTCTCACTTGGTTTAATGAATGGAAGGAAGCAAAGAAGGAAGGAAAGAAGGAAGGAAGGTAGGTAGGTTTGGAGAACTTAATGTTCTCAGAACTAGAGCTAGGAAGACCCTCAGGACATCAGTTGATGTAGTCTGTCCATAGGCAGGCAAGACATTTCTTAGGTGATGAAATAATAGGTAAATAGGTATTTTTTTTTTCTTTTTTAGATTTATTTTATATGTGAGTGTTTTGCCTGTATGTGTGGGTGTTTGTGGGTATGTGTGTATGTATTTATACCATGTGTGTGCCTGGTACCTGTGGAGGCCAGAAGAGGGAGTTGGATCCCCTGAAACTGGAATTACTGATAGTTGTGAGCCACCATGTGAGTTCTGAGGATTAAACTCAGGTCCTCTGCAAGACCAACAAGTACTCTATACAATATATATTTGTTATATGAACTTTGGAAAAAGCTAAGCAAAATTAGGCAATAGTCTCCCCTAATTCTAGCAGTTAGCTAGGTACTTTTAAGCTAGGCATTATACTGTAAGCATGCAGTTCACATACTCAAGGAGTACCACAAGTGTGTGTGTGGTGGGGGTAGAGTTAAGTACTTTCAATATTTTGGTATGTGTTTTTATCTTTATTCTAGTTGTTTCTTCTCTGTATATAGTTAGAAAATAGGAACTTATTCTCAATAGTTCTATACTCTGACTTTTCCATGTAACATGACGTTTCTTATGTCATTACATGTTCCACAGCATTATTTCTAACGACAGTATAAATTTCATTATATGGGTAGTTTAACGACTTTGCCATTATTAGACATTTGGGTTGTTTCCAGGTTTTCATTTTCCTAAATGATGAACAGAAATCTTTGTTACTGAATCTCACATTCAGGATCATCTTGTTACAGAAAATAAATCTAGACGTGGAATCTGTGCATTTTCTAGGATAGTTGAAACTTTAAGGCTTTTGATCCCTATCACCAAACTGCCCTCCAGAAAAGTTATTCGTTTACTCTCTTGTCTTACTTATATTAACATCAGTTTCCTATCCTTGTCAACACTGGGTATTATAATTTTGTTTCATCTTTGCTGCTTTGATAAGTGGAAAATGATGTGGATATTTTAATTTACATTTCTTTTAATTTACATTTCACAGTATTTAATGAGGGCAAGCATTTTCTACCTTACAGTTATTGGTCCTTGTTATTTCCTTTATAAATCAAATAGGAAGAAATTTAAACTGATTCTAGGGATAGATGCTTTTCTTGTCAGTCAATCTGAAAACTACCTCTTATTCCTCCTAGTTATTCTCTCTGCTTCCTTCCCCTCCTCCTCCTCTTCCTTCATCTTCTTCCTCTTTCCCCCTCTCCTTCTCCTTCCTCCCTCCCTCTTCCTTCTTCCCTCCTTCTCTCCCTCCCTCCTTTCCTTTTTCCCTCCTTCTCTCCCTCCCTCCTTTCCTTCTTTTATGGATATAGGCATTCATTCTGAGGCCCAGCTTGACTCTGAACTCAGGATTCTTCCATATTAGCTCTCCCAAGTACTAAGACTAATACATATGTCATCACATAGGTTCCTGGGGTTTGACCTTAACCTGCTCCTCCTTTTTGCTAGATTATTTTTATTGGTACAGAGAATTAAATTTACCTTAGAAGAAGACACCCTCCTTAGGTAAGTAGATAGGTAGATTTTTTTTTTTTTTTTTTTTTTGAGACAGAGTTTCTGTGTAGCTCTGGCTGTGAACTCATATAGACCAGGCTGGTTTCAAACTCACAGAGATCACCTGCTTCTCCCTCTGAAGCGCTGGGATTAAAGGTGTGCACCACCACATCCAGCCTCCTCTTCTTTGTCCTTCTCCTCTTCTTCTAATTAACTTTTATGTGTATGGATGTTTGCCTGCATGTATGTCTGTGCATCGCATGTGTGCCTGGTGTTTATAGAGGGTGTCAGATCTCCTAGAATTGAAGTCACAACAATTGTGAGTCACTGTATAGGTGTTGGGAATCGAACTTGAATCTTTTGGAAGAACAACTAGGGCTCTTGATCATTGAACCATATCTCCAACCCCATCTCTTTATATTTTTGAAGATATTTATTTTATTATTTTTATTTATTTGTTTGTTTTAGAGTCTTGCTACTTGCTATACAGATCAGGCTG
Organism: Mastomys natalensis; assembly: GCA_021653895.1. NCBI lineage: Eukaryota > Metazoa > Chordata > Mammalia > Rodentia > Muridae > Mastomys > Mastomys natalensis. The sequence continues at coordinate 881,797 of JAJTUV010000176.1, forward strand.
GCCTCAAACTTGTGACTGCCTCAGCTTCTTGTGTTCTCAGGTTATAGACATGCTCCACCCTGCCAGACTTTGCTTTATTTGATCTTCATTTCCTGTTAAATAAGTCAGAAGAACTAGAGAAGTAGCTCAGCAATTAAAAGAGCTTGCTGCTCTTTCAGAAGACTGGAGTTCAATTCCCAACATGCAAGCTGGATGGCTTATAACTGCCTGTCACTCAAGCTCCAAGGTATCCAGTGCCCTCCTCTGGCTTCTGTACACCTGTTCATGTCATACACATAGATTAAAAAATTTCAAAAAAAATTTTTAAAGTCATAAAACTTTGCTTGTTACAAAGACATTTTTCCTAACAAAACTGAATATGCTTCTCCTACCTCAACACTGAAATACACACTGTAGAATGTGACAGTTATTTCTGTTTTCAGTATGTTTCTCTAGAGATAACCATTCTTTTCCTATTTTGTTTTATTCCGGAGACAGGGTTTCTCTGTGTAGCACTGGCTTGGAATTCACTCTTTATTTAGACAAGACTGACTTTGAACTCAGTGACCCGCCTGCCTCTGCTGAGTGCTTGGATTAAAGACGTGTGCCACCACTACCTAGTGAGAGCCATTTTTAACAAATCTGCTTATTGTATATCCTTTCAGATACTTTCTATCAGTAAAAATGTAAAAACAGTGTAAGTGAGCTCATGCCTTGGGTGTCCTGTATTCGTTGTGCATACCTAACCCTTCTTTCTTTGCTCTTTTTGAAATAGTTTGTTAATAACAATCATAAGGCTATGTTGCCTGTAAATATTTAACTATATGACTTTTTAAAAAATGAGGACATTTCTTAGGCGATCATCATTTCACCTAAGCAAGTAAATAGTCCTAGTAATGTTGTAATGTGCCCATTCCATATTCAGATTGTTGTTTTTTTTTTTCATGGTTTGGTTTGTTTAAACCAAGCTCCATTTATACATTTTTTTCAACTGTTACACAAGAATATTTCTGATTAAGATAAAATTAAGCAGTTCCAAATGGGCAACAAAGATTTTTGTATGTTTTTTTTCAACTTATTACAAACAATGCTGAGAATACTTTTTGTTCCTATCTCTTTGTTTTAAAATTTGTTTCTTTGTGATTAATTTCTAGCTGTGGAAGGAAACATACATGTGTATAATTTTGATACATTTTACCTGACTGCTTTCTGTATGTGCAGAGTTAATTAAACTCTTATCTGTTGTGAATGGACTTTTCCTTAAATTCTTGACAGCATCAAGAATTATCAGAAAAAAAATTATTAAAATGTATGTATATTTTTGTAGTATTAGGGAACTGAGAGTTTTACATGTTCTAGGATAGTGCTATACCTGTGAGCTTCATCCCCAGGCCAAGGAATTGATTGCAGTGACCTTGATGTTGTTAGATGTCAGTTATCACAGTTTTTTTTTTTTCTATGTCTCAATGGTTTGACTTTTTTTTAAATATAATTTTAAGCATCTTGTCTGTGTTTGGCTATTTGAAATTTTGAGACTTATTATTCCATCCCTTAGCACAGCCTTTTCAAAATACACATATTCCTTTATTTCTTTCTAGTAGGACTTGGTTTTGTTTTTAATATTTGGGCTTCCTTTCGTTTTCCTACATTGTGTTTTCAATTGTGGGAACCAAATTTGGATGAAACATTTTAATAGAATATCACTAGTGTTTTCTTATTAAGTGGTGATATTGAAATGGGAAATTTTGATATGCTTTAGTAATTGAAGAAAGATTTTGGGAATTGAGAAGGCTCAGTGTTTGAGAATGCTTCCTGTTCTTACAGAGGAACAGAGTTGTGTTTCCAGCATCATTGCTGGCTTACAGTTGCCTGTAATTCCAGCTTCAGGACCTCTTATGCCCTCTTTTGGGCTCCTACACTCATGTGCACCTCCTCCACATATACATAATTAAATTTATCTTAAAGCATTTCTGTAATAATTATTATTTTAAAATTTATGATTAAAAAATGCTGCAGAAAAGAAATCACACACTGAATCAGACCCAAAGACTTTACAATTCAATGAACTTCTCTGTAGTTAGGATGGTCATTCAGAACAAAACCCAGCAAACTTTGCATTGGATTTTATATAAAATGAAGTACTCGTTAGCTTTAAGAATTTGGAGGGAAATGGATGTACTTAGAATGTATAATAATATTAAGTGAAGTCACAATCTCAGAAAGAAAATATTTAAGATAATTATTTGTTTAATCTGTGCTAGAAATTAAACTCAGGGCCTTGTGCATCCGGGCAAGTGCTATACAGCTAAGCCATGCTCCCAGCAATCTAGTAACTGAAATTTGATTGCACTTGGTTCCCCCTGGAGTTTTGCTTCATAATCCAGAAGGATGCATTAATATAGAAAACAAAACTTGAGGGGCTAGAGAGATGGCTCGGTGATTAAGAGTGCTAGATGTTCTTCCAGAGGACCCAGGTTCAATTCCCAGTACCCACAATGGTAGCTCAAAACTGTAACCTCAATTCCAGGGAGTCTAACAGCCTCACACAGAAATACATGCAGGCAAAACACCAATGTATATAAGATTAAAGTAAATAAAAAAGAGAAAACAAAAACTTAAGGTTTTTTTAAGCTTAGTAATTTTTTTTCATATTAAAATGGAGATAGAATAACAGAATCTACCCCAAAAAGGTTACTGGAAGGATTTAAATGAGATAATGGAGTCTTTTTCTTAGGGTATATAGTCCTTTGGCCACAGTATTTGTTTCTTCTTGAAAGGATTATGTGAATAAATATTAGATTATATATTCAGTTATTGGAAGTCTTGAAATTAACATATAAAATTTATATGTCAAGATTAGGCAGTGTCTGCCCATGATTCCAGCATTTGGAAAGGAGTCACAAGTATCAAGAGTTCAAGATCACCCTGGCTATATACAGAATTTGAGGCCAACCTGGGCTACTATGTGAAACCCTGTGGCCAAACACAAAAACACAAAACACATGTACAACAAAAATAGATTAGACTGTCACTGGAGTATACATATTCATCAATATAGTATAGATTCACCTCTATATGTATTCAGCAACACAAACTCCACCATTTACCAGTCCGAAGCATAGCAAGGGAGTGTATATAGGCTTTGGTTTCAGAGTGTTCATAGGAAGATGTGGGTTTTAGTAAACTGCTTTGAATGCAGAAAGCATTATTTATATGGTTTTATATGGATACAACCTCTCAAAGTGATTCATTCTGAGTTACTGAATAAATAACCCTTGGTCTCACTAGTACTCAAAGAAACACAATTGAGACATTGTTTGAAATTTTATGGCTCAGTTTATTATGTACTAATAATCACTAAGTCTTCATGAGAATGTGCTTATTTTATGATTTTAAGTTCCTAAACCTGGAGCTGGGGTGAGGTCCAGTCAGTACAGTGTTTGCTAGCATGGGTTGGATATATTACTGCAGGCCGCCTTCCTCCTCCTCCTCTTCCTCCTCCTCTTCTTCCTCCTCCTCTTCTTCCTCCTCTTCTTCCTCTTCCTCTTCTTCCTCTTCCTCCTCTTCCTCTTCCTCCTCCTCCTTTCCTTTTTCTTTTCTGGTGTCTGAAGTCTTAATTTTTTAAATGTATTTTTTAAATTGGATATTCTACTTATTTACATTTCAGATATTATCCCCTTTCCCCATTCCCCCCACTCCCCACCGCAGGCCTTAGCACTCTAAAGGTTGATCAGAAGTTCATGGTCATCCTTAAGAGTTCATCTTTTGTTTGCATTAAAATTTTAGACATAATAGTGTGGTCAGGTATTTTGCATTGACTTTCTGGAATGAAAACATTCATAGAAATTCATTCTGGCCCAGGTGATGGGCTAGTGGGAGTGAGATGGGGCTGGGGTAGGGAGGGGGCTGGAGAGATGGCTCAGTGGTTAAGAGCACTGACTGCTCTTCCCGAGGTACTGAGATCAATTCCCAGCAACCACATGGTGGCTCACAACTATATATAATGGGATCTGATGCCCTCTTCTGATGTGTCCGAAGAGAGTGACAGTATATTTATACATAAAAAAAAAAAAAAAAATCTTCAAACAAACAAACAAACAGAACAAAAGGGAGTTGGGGGGAGGGAATCAAAAACAGAAATCAGACTCATAGTAGAATGTGGTGATTTTGCTAATGATAGAAGTGACCCTTAGATAAAAGTGACTAATTCTGCATGAAATCCTGTTTCAAAAAGGCATGTTCTAAACCCCTTTTTCATTGGATTTACTTGTATGTCACTTTTCATTAGATTTATTTGTATGCCCATAGGATTTTGAGAATTTGGTCAGGCTCAGTTTTACAATAGGAAAGAATCATATGTTTTTTAGAAATAGAAGTCCTAATACCCATTAGTCTGGTGGGGCTTCTCAGACTATTTTACATGAATTAAGAGAGAGTTGCTTAGGTTTTGGCTCTAATTTTATTTTTAATAACTTTCCTTACTTCACAGTTTACTTTAAATTTTAATAAAATTTTAAATTATGAAAGTAATGTATGCTTATAAAATATTCAAACGGTTCAAAAGTATATCAAATACAAATGAAAGTATCCCCACTCTTCCTGGGTAACTACTGCTTGGCAGTTTAAATAATCACTTGTAAATAAACTCGGATTTTAAGTACCTTGTATTCTGAATATTTACTCTTTCTATTTAAAGGGGGGAAATGAATTTTCCTTTTTAGCAAAGTATTCAAGAGCAGTGGAGGCTGTCTAGGACCTGTGGAGGAAGGTAACTGTCGAGGATTTCTGGAAGTACATTGATCAGTTAGATTGTTGTGTCCTATAGGGCTTTTTAAGGATTTATTGACACTTCATCAAGGTGTTTGAGAGAGTATTCAGGGAAACCTAAGAAATTCTGCAGTTCCTTTCTCTTCCTTATAAATTCATGCCTGGTCAGAAATTACAGCTTGAGTGGGATGTCCCTCTACAGAACTCAAATGTACTCTATTTATCATGTTACTTAGTGTGGCAGTAATGTAAAATGTTGAGGATTTTTTCTTTTTTGTTTCTTTCTGCACAGGGGCTCACTCAGCATATATTTCACTGTATGTCTCTTCATCTCTCCCTCATTTCAACTTCTACTCACATCCCCAATTCCCCACGTCATTCTCTTAAAAGAAAAAAAAATAAGTTTTGTCCACTGAGTCCTCTTTCTTATTTTATTTAATATATCTTGAGTTGAATGTTTCTTACAAAAACACTTTGCATTCCGAATTAGCCCATCAAGCTGTTTTCTCCACAGACTCTTCCACAGGCTGCACATCTTCTAAAGCTGTGCCCTCTGAGGTTTGAAAACCCAAGTCGGCTTATGGCTTAGCATTCATGATTTTAGAATATAAGTCCCCATACTCTGCTTCAAAAAGTTATATTCTTGTTGTTTTTATACCATTAAGAAAACTCTACTTTTAGGTCCACAGAAATAGCCATTACAGGGGTGCCTGCCTCCCTTCATTGTCCAGTCAGAGCCACAGTGCCTGCCACAGTGCCTGCCACAGTTGTTCATTTGTCTAAATCTGTGCATGTAAGAATGCATACACCTGAATATCTGCATCTGTACATAGAAATACACAAATCCTAGTTGGATGTATATTCGAAATGATAGCCATTCATCCAAATGGTGGTTGTTGAGGAATTGTAACCTGCAGTCCTCTTTCTTACTGGTAACGCCATTCTGCTTGGGGAATATAGAACAAGCCCAAACAGTAATACTGACAGAATTCGGAATTATGATACAGTGAAGCCTTCACGTAATTCTTTGTTGAAGAAGTTAGGGCCTAAATGTTAAGGCTTATTGTTATTCTGAGTTGATAATCTCTGCCTTGCTTTAATAATTTTTCCTCATGCCTGGGTAGCCCGCGAGTTGCACAATAATCACTCACACAGCTTTGTAATCAATGCCCAAAGTAATAGGATTCCTCTGGCCACCGGCAATTAATAAATTTGTGTCTTTTTTAAAACACTAGCAAGTCGGGCCTGAAATACGACTGACTGGCTCTCCTCATTTGCATATTTATTGCAGTGGAAAAATTCTTACCAGATGATTGATGCTGAGCCTGCCTCTTGAATTCCAAGCAGCACATTATTATGAAATGAAAAATGCCGGCCATACAGTTGATTAAAGTTGAAGACAGTGGAATCGGTGTTTTTTAAGATTGTGGGAGAATTAAAGGCATATTTTAATAGATGTTGACAAGAAGTGAACTAACAAAAGCAAAGCAAAGGATTTGCTTGAAAAGATTTAATCAAACGTCTTTCTTGGGGGATTAATTGCTGGGGATGACTAGTGCAAGTGGCAGGCTTGTGTGGATTTGAATGAAAAGTATTGTTCTCGGCCAGTCTTTCTTGTGTCATTTTGACCTGTACTTTAGCTCTAGTTTTGGAGTTACTTTTGATCAGAAAAAAAGAGACACTCTTATAATCTGCAAATTCCAGCTCATTGCGTCCATCTGGGGTGATGAGGGAGAGCTTGTGTGTACTTGGATGTAAATAATTGTGTGTTTGCATATTTATTTACAATAACTATATAGACATTTAAAAAGTGGAAAGGCTAGCTCATTTTACTTTACACATTCATACACTTCTCATTTCCCCTCCTTCCACTGCCAGAAATTTACTTGGTAGTTTATAATCTAATTAGCACACATCCAAATTGATTCTGTGCCTACAATTTTGTTAGTATTGGGCAATTTAGATGGATCAGGAAAAATAAACTTGTTAGATGAAGATGATTTTTAGACTGATGACATTTATAGAAATGCTTGCAAATGAGTAATATGTAAATGAATACTGGGATCAGTGAATACCAGTCCAGTCCAGTTCAGTCTAGTCCAGTCTTAGTGCTGTAGCTCAGCACATGCAGCTCTTAAAAGATTTTGACCATTTAGGAGACGATGGTTTCACAGTAAGAGACCTCTTTCTAAAGCTTTAGGAAAAATATCCAAAATATGTCAGTAAATAATAATACAGCTATTGTTTTTTTTTTACCTCATTTTATAAGATCAACAGGGAAAGAATTACCTACATAATATAGGTGAGAAAACTGAGCCTCAAAGAGATTAAATTGGTCCCTTTGGGCTCTGGACTCTCAATAAAGTGCTCTTTCCCTTGTTCTGTACTCAGAATTATTCCTAACACTGGTAGCTGCTTATATTGAATCTTGCTAGTGTGGGAAAGCATATGTCTTTCTTAATCTCCTCTTAAGAAAAAGGCTTCTGGAAGTGGACCATGTAGGGCAAACTAAACACAAATATCCTTGACAGTCTCCATTTGTTTTGTGGCCATATGCCAAGAGGGCTCGAATTGAGTCTTCATTGCATCTCTTAACTTTTAAACTCTGTAATCGTTAGCAGAAAAATTAGAGGTGAATTAGAAACTGTTGATTTCAGTTTATCTATTATTCATAGTGTTGGACAAATAGAATTCAGTTCTGTATGAATAATAAGAGGATATTTATTTGTTTTGCCTGGGAAGAATGTGAAGAATTCACTGTTTCATTTGAGTATTCAGATTCTTCACTCTCCATCAGTGGCTTTGTAGAGGCCTTTTACCTTCAGCAAAAGATTGCTCCATTGTGTGTGTAGGTTTTACACAGCATCTCTTTATTTATAAGTGGGATGTGGGCGATTGTTGGTGTGGATACCTTGCTCGTGTGTGGAGATCAGAGGACCTCTTGCAGGAGTCAGTTCTCTCCTTCCTCCATGTGGGTTCCAGGATTAAACTTGGGTCATTAGGCTCAATAGTAAGTACCTTTACTGGGTGAAGCATCTTACCGACCCAACTTTTGCACACTAAACAGAAGTGTGGGCTTCATATTAGTAAAGAAGTGAAAATTGAGTCCTGTTTTCTAAGTCTGTTGGAAGTTACCTGTGTAGTGGCCACTGTGATAATTGATTTCATTAACTCTGTGTGTATGAGGTTAGGGGACTTAAAAACATAAATAATTATAGAGTTCATTTCTGGCCAGTCTCTTGACATGTTGAATGGAGCTTATACTTAAGGGCTACTTTCTGAATGGGTAAAAGTGTGTAAGAAATGAGAACATATGAGTGTTAATAGAAAAGCACTTTGATTTACTGATGCTGGCTCTCTACTTTCTTGTTGGATTGATAACGTTGAAGCATTCACAGTAGATTAAAAAAGAAAATAAAAAATAACTGGGACAAAATTAAAAGTCCTTGAGAGTGGCCCTTAAAAACTGTAGTCTTTCGCTGGGCAGCAGTGGCGCACCCTTTTAATCCCAGCACTCAGGAGGCACAGGGAGGCAGGTCACTGAGTTCGAGGCCAGCCAGGGCTATACAGACGTAACATACCTTGAGGAAAAAAAAGAAAAGAAGGAAGGAAGTTATGAAGGAAGGAAGAAAGGAAGGAATAGTTGTGTTTCCTTAGATTCCTTTACATTCTTGGTTATGCCACATGTTGGAGTTGAACTGTAACTTGCCAAGCAGCCATGGCACACCGTTTTGAAGCATCTTTCTTTTAAAAATATTTTTAACCAATTTTTTATGTATATGAGTATTTTGCCTGCATATGTATGTATACCACATCTATGCCTGGTGCCTGTTGAGGTCAGAAGAGGGCACTGAATCTCCTGGAACTGGAGTTATTGATAGTTTTGATTGTTTCTGATTGGTTACTTCACTTAAGGTTATCAGGGTCATCTGCCATACTGTGCTTACTTTTAAAGTTTAATTAATATTCCATTTTTCTGGTCTTTTTGAATAAACTTACTTTGAAATATTGCAAGTAATTTACTCCCTATAAAGAATGATTAGAATTATTTACAGTGCTGTGGACTTGGGCTTTAAGTCATTGTGTTTTAGGTTTTTGTTTGGTTGATTTTTGGGTGGTGGTGCTGGTTTGAACCTGAGGCCCTTTTCATGCTACCTAACTGCTCAACTACTGAACTATATCAATTTTGTTGATGCTTTTATTGTGATGAACTATTTTGACATAAACCTAGCCTCTATTAAACCATTTTAAATGTATAGTTTAGTGTCATTAAGTACAATTTATATCATACCAACCATTAGTACTGTTTCCAGAACATGTTCATACCCAAAATTGTACTACTAAATGATAATTCTCCATTTCCTCTCATCTGTGAATCTCAGTATTTTAGTTCCCTTGTGTTAGCGGAGTTATGTTACTTTTATACAACTGGTGTATTCTTTGTTGGTTTTTTTAAAGTATAGAATAGAGTTTATTTGGGGGTATAGGAAGGGGGGTTGAGAAAAGAGTAGAGGCAGAGAAAGAGAGGGGATAGAGAACAGAGAGAAAGAAAGAGAAGGGAAGAAGCTGGCTGAGAACACAGAGAGGGGGAGGGAGAAGGAGATATTCTTTTTTTTTTTTTTTTTTTTTTGGTTTTTTCGAGACAGGGTTTCTTTGTGTAGCCCAGGCTGTCCTGGAACTCACTCTGTAGACCAGGCTGGTCTCCAACTCAGAAATCTGCATGCCTCTGCCTCCCAAGTGCTGGGATTAAAGGCATGTGCCACCACTGCCTGGCTCGGAAGGAGATATTCTAACCTAAGGTTTAGTCTGGTGATCGGTACATCTGTCTCTATGAGAACAGGTTTTGTTATGTAGCCCAGGCTGTTTTTAAATTTTGATTCTCCTGCTTCAACTTCACAAGTGCTTCTATAATAGGCAGACACTACCACACCTGGCTTGTTTTTCATTTTAATTTTCTCAGTGCTTACTTGGTCCAAGTGATTTTTTTTTTTCCCTTTTAAGAATGTAATTACATCATTTCTCCTTTCCCTTTTCTTCCTCTAAACCCTCTCATATACCTACCCCTCCTTTCTAGTTCAAATTCATGGCCTCTTTTTTCATTAATTATTATATGCATATATGCATGTATATGTGAATATAAGTATGTATGTATATATATGTATATATAAATATTGGTTTCTCAGTCTGTATAATGTTTTGTGTGTGTGTGTGTGTGTGTGTATTCAGGGCAAACCATTTGGTATTGGATAATTAATAGGTGTGTTCTTCCCTGGAGAAGACTATTTCTCCTGCTCTCAGCATTCCTAATTTGCCTGTAGTTCTTTGTCTAGGAATGAAGCCTCATGGGCTTTCCCTTGTCTACTTTGACATGTCTGTCATTGAACTTGTTCATCTCATGGTTAGACAGTCATGTTGGTGAGACTCTATGGGTGTAACTCCAGATATTACTAGGAGACATAATCTCACAGCAATCTCTCTGTTCCTATGGCTCTTCTACCCTCTCTTAATGTTTGTTCCCTGAGTCTTAGGTTCAGGAATTATTTTGTAGATGCATCCTTTGGGACTAGTCTCCACAGCTCTGTGTTTTGATTGGCTGAGATTTTATGTAATGATCTCCATCTGTTATAAAAAGAAGTTTCCTTGATGAGGAGTGAGGACTATACTTCTCTGTGGGTATAAAGACAAATATTTAGAGTGTATTTAGGGTTTGTAGTTTGTAAATTGGTAGTTGTAGATTTTCTTCTGAGAGCCATGACTTCACTGAGCATGGTTAGTTTGCTAGTTTCCAATACCAGGCATGGTTTTCTTTTTTGTTGAATGGATCTTAAGTACTCTGAGAAGCTGTTGGTTACTGCCAAGGTATGCCACTACTGCACCTTTATGGTTATTGTGCCATGCTGGTTGTTGTGGTTTGTAGGCATCATAGCTGAGTTGTTAGTTGCTTTTCTCCTCTGAAAGTTTGCATGGCACCTTTGGGTACATGAAAGCTAGTCCCCAGGGAGGAAGCATTCAGGTCAGTTCCATCTCTAGGGCCTCTGGGCCCTGGGTCTGAAATGCATGATGTCTTCAGCAATAGGGACTTAACCTTTCACTTTTGGGTGTCCCTTAGACAATCCTGACCAATAACTCAAGGGAAGGCTCCTCATGCCTGGTTTTTGTTAGAGCTTCTTTGGTTCTTGATGGGGAAATTGTGAACCCGGATGTGAAAATTTCATTCAAACTGTACATATATTTATATTTGGACTAACATGCATTAAAAAATCTTAAGTAAATAGTTAATAGTATGATTCCTTATGATTTTATCAGATACCCTTACTATTATTTTGCCTTCCTCCTTCCTTCTTCTGTGTTTATTTCCCTCCCACCTCCCTAGTTTGAGCCTCCACTTTGTTCCTCTTTCCCTGATCAGATCAGTTGTATCCTGTTTTTCTCTTTATTGTTTTTCTGTTCCCCACCCTGGCAGTGGCCCCTTTTTACTTTCTTGATTTTTGCAGTTACTCCAGGATATGTACTCCAATCTAAAGATTTGGAGCTAAGAGTCTCTGGTGAAAGAGAGTATGTGTGATCTTTTCTATTCCATGGTTTCAATTGAATCAGTTTTTCATAAGCAAAATGGATGTGTGGTTTCACTTTGGGAAATGGTATTTATCTTTTATAAAGTTACTGCACTTGCCTAGCAGCATATGAAGTCCTAGACTTAATCTTTAGACAGAAAAAAACAAAACTGAGCATACTCCCATGACTGTGTGAGTGCTCACAGTGCATCATCCTACAGAAACACAAAACCAAGCCTGTCTGCTAGGGAATAATGTAAAACAGTGGCAGAGCGAGATCCCATCTCCCACGTCTGTTGTCATGAGCTTTTTCTCAAAGCTTTCCTAGGAAGGAAGTTTTGCCTTTAAAATTATTATATCCTCAGCCTTTTATTTTTACTTTTTTGGCAAAACAGAGTTTCTCTGTACGACAGCCTTGGCTGTCCTGGACCTCACTTTGTAGACCAGGCTGGCCTTAAACTCAGGGAGCCACCTGCCTCTGCCTCCCAAGCGCTGGGATCAAAGGTGTGCGCCACCACACCCAGCTCCTTTTTTTTTTTTTTTTTTCTACTGTTCATTTTGTATTAGAATTTGTTTTAGTCTACTCATTTTGTTTATATTTATCCATTTCCAGAAAGCTGACTTACAGAGAAATGGCTCTATATGAGAGTTCATATGCTTCTTTTTATGAAATGCTTTGCTGTGCATTCAGGTCAGTCTTATGATTCTCCCTGCCTCAGCCCTGCATGGTCTGAGTATATGAGGTACCATTTCTGGCTCTGGTTTATATTTGTTCTTCATCTCTATGATGGAAAACCTACATTTTTGTTTTATTTTGTTTTTAGAGATAGAGAGTAATTAGTTGATAATCGTGGTCTAGCACACAGGTATTTGGAATTTTTAGGAAATATATTGTAAATCCTTTCAAATTGCATGAATGTATACTGGCTATGAAAGGATTATAGAATTTATAAAAGTTATGATTAGGAATCTCATTTAAATAAGGAAATTGTATGTATATAGCTTTATATACAGAAATATAAAAGTGTATAAAGTTGTTTTAGGTCATAAAGTTCTTCCTGGCTAGTCTGGGAAGGCTTTCTCAGGTAGCTTACTTAGCTTCTTAACCTTGTGTTAAATAGAATGACATGGATGGAGCTATTGTTTAGCTTGTGTTGGTGGTACCTCATTAATGGGTTGGCTAGGATAGGAAATTATATAAAAGGCTGCCTATGCTAGGCAAGGAGACCAGAAAGAAACAGAGTAAGACTCAAAAAAAATCATTGAGCCAAAGTGTGTGTGTGCTGAAGTTAGTAGGGAGTGAATGCAGAGGTTGTTGAATGAGAATACGGAGGTCTGTGGGATTATAGCTTGACTGAACCATGGCCACAAAGGAACAGTTGTTGTTATTGGTCTCAGATAGTCCTCAATTAGGTCCTCCTACAGGAGATGCTTTTGTGGCTGCTCGGCTCCCAGTGTTTATATAGAGGTGACCGTCTCTGTTCCTCCTACAAATTATCAGTGATAATATAAGTGGAAAATATGGGAATTCATAGTCATTACATATATAGAGTTACAAGTATACAAATGTCAGTGATTTGTGAAAACAAAGTGCAGAAGAAAATATAGTCAAGAGGGAAATACCAGGTGGAAGAAAGTTCTGTTTTGAGATGGCAGGTTTGAATTGTGATAGGGTATTGAGGCAGAGATTGTCTGGCAGTTACTGAGGATGTGGGATTTGATTGTTAGAGCAGAATCTGAGTGCTCTCAACAAAGTATTAAGTGTCAATATTTAGTGATCTCTTTAGTAGGGGTACTCTAATACAGAAGTCAAGAGTTCAGAGGTCTGGGGGTTTTTGTTTGAGACTAGGTTTCTCTGAAACCCTGGCTATCCTGGAACTCACTTGGCAGACCAGGCTGGCCCTGAACTCACAGAGACCCACCCGCCTCTGCCTCCCAAATACTGAGATTAAAGATATCTGACACCACACCCAGCAAAAGTCCAGTTTTTAATGTTTTGGTTTGAGACAAGGAGCTAGTCCAGGCTCACTTAAATTCCTTTTGTAGTACCGAGGATGACTTTGTATTTCTGATTCTTCTGCCTCCACCTCCTGAGTTCTGGGATTATAGATGTGCCACCATTCCTAGTTTATGGTTGTTGAGTATCAATCCCAGGGCCTTTATGAATGCCAGGTAAGCAGTCTACTAACTGAATTACAGCCCCAGATTTTTGTTATTGTTTTGAAAGTTTGTAGCCATGGATTGTACACTTAATCTTGACCTGTATTACAGATGCACTCTGCTGACTATAAGAACCAAGTGAGAATACTGTCCTATGAGTAAACCCATTCCCCTGGTAGAATCTTTCTGTGTAGCCCCAAATGGCCTGATGCCTGAGCCTCTCAAGTTCTATCCATGTACAAATTACATATCCATGTAAAAATATACAATTCAGTACTATAAGTTGGAAACTATTAACTTGAGTTTTTCCCTGTGTGTGGTATGCATTTATGTGTATATGGGTGTACATGTATGCTTGTGCCTGTGGAGATCAGAGACCAACATCAGGGGGTATCTTTGGTGGTTCTTCACCTTATTTACAAGAGGCATGGTCTCTTACTTAAGCCTGGAGCTTACTATTATTTTGTGTCTAGTTAGCCAGCTTCTTCTGGGATCCCATCTCAGCGTTCCTAAGTCTGGGGATCTGAACTCTAGTCCTCGTGCTCATACAGCAGATGCTTTACCCACTGAGCTGTGCCCCTAGACCCCTAACTTGGGTTTTGTATGTGGACAGAGACTTTCTGTAGCATATGTTTGAGAGGCTGAGAGACTAATTTGCAGCTCAGCTCAGCTCAGAGGCAGATGAGATCTGCCAGGAGAGAGAGAACTGAGCTGCACTCTTCAGAAGAGGGGAGGGCCTTTCAGGAGGAATTGCTTATCAGACCCATAAGATCTGAGGGTAGCCTCTAGGATATACCCAAGGAACTTAGTATCAGGGGCAGATTTTATTTGTTATGATAGCAGGCAAGGAGTTTGCCAAACTTAATGACTTTAAGAACTGGCCACTATCTTTCTACCTGCAGACACATTTCTAAGCACCTTCCACGTGCTATCTTGCTTATTCCTTAGTGTCATATGAGACAGGCACTGTAGTGGTATCCATGGAGTTGATCTCAGAGAATACTGACTGTCTCCCGCCAAAACTGTCCCTAGTCAGGACTGCTCAGGAGACAGGGAGTGACAGCAATTGTAGAGAGTTGTAAGTGACTAATTATCTCTTTTCTGCACTTTATTTCTATTCCAGGTCACAAAGCACTTAAAGCATTGTTAAGGTCATTGGTGGATCTTCAGGAAGAATTGCTTTTCCAGTACCCAGACACTAGATATCTTGTAAATGGGACAAAACCCAATACAGAGAGGTAAGGAGGAAGCAGAACCATAGGCTTGCTTATTTTCTTCTCATCTGTATAAAAAAGAAAGGCATGTCCTTCTCAGACAGATAGATACAGGATTTGATAAAGGTAAGATAGGGCCACTTTTAATTTAACTGGTGCTCAGAACAGGATAGTGGGGATTAGAGTGCTTGTTCTAGCTTTTTTGTAACTGCTTATTTTTGTAGTCTAAGGCAAAATATTTGCTTTCTCTTTTGTTCTATAATAATTAGATTACAATCATGTTTTGAATATTAATATTTATGAAATACTTTGTGCCCTAACCATGGACTCAGTCACAACCATCCCCTTGAGCACTTTCTAACATACTGGGACCTGTAATACAATGAGTGCCTTTGCCCAAGTAGTGGGAGGTTGTAGTATATTCGTTCTCAAAGTGGTTTTCATCATGTGTACAGTTGTCCCTCTGTATCCAAGGAGAATGACTCTGGAACATTTCATGGACACCCATATCTGCAGATGTTGAGTCCTGTATGCATCCTTCTATGATCATTATGTCATCCCTGAATTTCTTACAATACCAGTTACACAACATAATGCTAGGTAGATAGTTGCTAGGGAGTTATGCCATGTTTGGAGTGGCTGTGAACTTCTTCTGCTGTTTTTGATCTGTACTGCATTTCGGGTTAGTGCTAATGTGGGTTCCTCTATCCCTTGCAGTTTTCTTCACATTAAACTTCTGTTCATTTGGTACAATTAATATTATTCACTCTTCTTAACAGTTGGTTATGGAAATATGTTTCTCTTATTGATTTTGGAATTTAAGGTCACAGAAATATGAGTATGTGTTTAATTTTTAAAGTTTTAAAGCTTCTCCTGTAACAGTATGTGCCTGCTTCATACACATTTCAAGTGATTGTTTTTACAACCTCATTTCTTTTTATGGTGTGCTTCCCATTAAAAAAAGTTAAACCTAGGCTCTTTGGATGTTTATTTGAAAATTCCTATGAATCGTTGATTCTTCTTATGAAACATTTTTTAATCTTTATTTTTATTTTATGTGTATAGGTGTTTTGCCTGCATGTATGTTTGTGCATCATGTATAAGCAGTGCCTGCAGAGGCCAGAAGAGGGCATCAGATCTCCGGGACTGGAGTTATAAACATTTGTGAGCCATCATGTGGGTGCTGGCAATCAACTCGAGTCCTCTGGAAGGGCAGCCAATGCTCTTAACTATTGAACATTCTAGCTCACGAACTTCTTTTCAACCAAACAAAAAGCCATCCTCATATTCTGATATAATATAGTTATAATGGGTAGCATCTAAATACTTGATGTGAACCTAATTTGTTATTCAAGTAATGTTTACGTTGGACTTAATGTTCTTACTGCTTTTCTAGTGAGGAGATTTCCAGTGAAGATGATGAGCTAGTGGGAGAGAAGAAGAAACAAAGAAAGGCCCCACCCAAGAGGAAACTAGAGATGGAGGACTATCCCAGCTTCATGGCAAAGCGCTCTGCTGACTTCACCATCTACAGGAACCGCACATTACAGAAATGGCATGATAAAACCAAGCTTGCTTCTGGAAAACTGGGCAAGGTGTGTGTATGTGTGCATGTGTGCATCTGCTGGCTTCTACCATTTGTTGTTTTTATTAGAATGTTTCATTCTGGAAAGGATGCCTTGTTCTGTGCTCAAAGTATGAAATACTTTTAAATAAGAAGATTTGAAAACATTATTAAAGAAGCAGAAGAAAGTAATGACTGCTTAAGACTAAGATTTTTCTAAGAACCGTTGTAGATATACTCAGCTTTTAACAGACCCCCCCCAACCAAAAAAAAAAAAAAAAAAAAAAAAGACAGTGTAGCTGCCTTCAGCACTGACCTGCGTTATCTGACATTGTTTAATGTTATTGTAGGGTTTCGGTGCCTTTGAACGCTCGATCTTGACTCAAATTGATCATATTCTGATGGACAAAGAAAGATTACTTCGAAGGACGCAGACCAAACGTTCTGCCTACCGAGTTCTTGGCAAACCTGAGCCAGTCCCTGAGCCTGTTGCAGAGATTTTGCCAGGAGAACCGGTAAGAACTCAGGGACACACGTGCTTTTAGGAACAGTCTCTGGGAGGCTAGTTAAATAATAAATAGCCTGCAGAATGAGCTCTTTCTGTGAGAAACAGGTGAGCTGAAGAAAGCAGCACTGCTCTGCTGGGGTCAGCACAATGCTTCATAATACTCCTGTCACATCTCGGTTGTGTTTGATATAGGAATTTGGCAGGGAAATGTTGACAGTCCAGTTTTTAAGATTTAGGAGATTTGGATGTCTGTGGTTGCTTCTGTGATTTGGAGATGGAACCCAGGGCTTCATATGCTGTGCAAACCCTCTATTACTGCCCTGCACTCCAGACCTTAAGACAGACCATTCCACCTGGATATCCATCCTATGTGCAGTCACCAAAGGTAGACGTTGATGTGGATGTCAGGATATACATGCTGACAGGAGCCTGAGATAGCTGTCTCCTTAGAAGCCTGCAAGAGTCTGACATACTCAGAGACAGATGCTCACAGCTAACCATTAAACTGATCATGGGGTTCCCAATGGAGAAGATAGAGTGAAGGCTGAAGGAGTTGAGAGGATTCGAGACACCATGAGGAAAGCAACAATACCAACCAACCAGAGCCCCCAGGGTCTAAACCACCAGCCTGGGAGCACTTAGGGAGGGACCCATGGCTCCCGCTATATATGCAAGGGAGCTATATATAAGTAGGAGAAGAGATCCTTGGTCCCATGAAGGCTGGACGTCATGGGGGGGGGGTGGATATTTGAGGGTGGGGAGGTGAGGTACGGGGGAGGGTGGGTGGGGGTACACCAACGTGGAGGCAGGAGGAGGGGGGTAGGGATAGTGAGTTCCTGGGAGGGAGGGGGGGAAATGGGCTAAGGAGAGAACATCTGAAATGTAAATAAAATTTCCAATAAAAAAAAAAAAGATATAGTTTCAAAGCTACTGTGTAGAAATAGCAGCATAGACATTTACTTAATGTTTACCTTTGGGTACTCTAGAGAGGATCTGAAAGTAGAGTATTAAAATTCTTTTGTTTAAAATGAAATATTTTTATTTTGGGTGTTTTGGGAGGAGGATATTTCTGAGACAGGGTTTCTCTATAGAGCCCTGGCTGTCCTGGAACTCACTATGTAAACTAGGCTGGCTTCAGACTCACAGAGAGCCATTTGTACCTGGCTTACAAGTGCTTTAATCCAGGGGGATTAAAGGCATGTGCCACAACCCCTGGTTATTTTTTGTTTATTTTATCTGTATGTATGAGTGTTTTACCTCCATGTATGGTTGTCTACACACTGAGCATCCAGTGCTCGTGGATGCCAGAAGATGCTGTTGGATCTTCTGGAACTGGAGTTAACAAACAGACTGTTGTTAGCTCTCATATGGATGCTGGGAACTGAGCCTGGGTCCACTGTAAGAGCAGCAAGTGCTCTTAACTGCTAAGCCATCTCTCAGTACTCTCCCCCATCTTGATTTTATAATTTATATTTTTTTATATTTATAGATCTTTTTTTAAAAAAATTAGTTATATCACTTCCCTTTTTCCCTTTCCTTCTTCTAGCCCTTCCATGCCCTCCAACTCTCAAACTGATAGCCTCTTTTTCTTTGGTTTATTATTGTTACATATGTATGCACAAATATCTAAATACAACCTGCTGAGTCTTTTTGTTGTTTGTGTGTGTGGTTTCGGGGCTGTCAACCTCATATTGAATAACCAGTAAGGGAGCTCATCCCTGGAGAGGCCGAGTTTTCCTCTCCTAGAAGTCGTTTATCTGCCGGGTGGTGGTGGAGCACGCCTTTAATCCCAGCACTTGGGAGGTAGAGGCAGGCGGATTTCTGAGTTCGAGGCTAGCCTGGTCTACAGAGTGAGTTCCAGGACAGCCAGGGCTACACAGAGAAACCCTGTCTCAAGAAAAAACAAAAACAAAAAAAAGAAGTCGTTTATCTATGTGTAAGACCCTTTGAAATTTTTTCCCTTCCATGTTACATATTTTTATTTTTTAATTACACACACACACACACACACACACACACACACATACATATACTACTTTTTAATCTTATAAGATTTAAAAATGAAGTGTAAATGTTTTTCTACTCTGAAAATTCTAATCCTTATATTGTTGCTACAAGCTTTATGAATATGACATATATGTAACATAGATAAATGTGATTTTTTTCCTTTTAAAATTATTTTTAAATATTTTATTTTTAATAATGTGTGTATGCACATATACATGTGAATATGTGCATGTGAATGCAGGCTAGAGGCACTGGTTTTCTAGAGCTGGAGTTATAGATAGGTTGTAAACAACCTGATGTGTGTGCAGGAATTGAACTTCGATCCTCTAGAAGAACAAAACATGCTCTTAACCACCAAGCCCTGAGAGACTCCAGCTCCTTTTTAAATCTTTAAAAACCTGTTTTTACAGTTTCATCACACACACACACCATACATGATATGTGCTCTAATAATACTCTCTTTTGTTATATCCTTATCCCCTTCCCACTCTACCAGACTTTGTCTTCTTCCCAGATAGTCTTCTCCGACCTTCGTGTCTTTTCTGTTTGTTTGTGGCCCACTGCTGTTAAGTAGGATTTCCTCCATAAGCATGGATAGAGGATTATTTGCTTGAGCAAGGACAACGTAGCATTGAAGACTATGGCTCTCGTGCCCCAGCAAACATTAACTGCTTTAGCACCTCAAGAGGTCGTGTTGTAAAATTAAATAAAATAGATATATGTGCGTCTATGTAAGTATGTAAAATGCCATTATATTTTAAAATATTAAAAAAATATATCCTATATTCTGGATACTTTAGCATGAAAATCTACCTTAATTTTTCTGTCTATAAAGAATTTCATCGTATGCTGGGCTGTGGTGGCAGGAGGCACTGGTAGACAGATCTCTTGAGTTCCAGGCCAGCCTTGATCATCTACAGAGCAAATTCTAGGACAGCCAGGGCTACACAGAGAGATCCTGTCTGGAAAACAACAAACTAAAAAAAAAAAGAAAAAAAAAAAAAAAAAAAAAAGCCGGGCGGTGGTGGCGCACGCCTTTAATCCCAGCGCTTGGGAGGCAGAGGCAGGCGGATTTCTGAGTTCGAGGCCAGCCTGGTCTACAGAGTGAGTTCCAGGACAGCCCGGGCTACACAGAGAAACCCTGTCTCGAAAAAACCAAAAAAAAAAAAAAAAAAAAAAAAAAAAAGCTGTTGAATGACTGTAAGCTATAATTTAGTCAAATTTGATGTTTCTGTTGTCTCCAGTTAGAAACAAATTATAGGAAGCATTTCTAAATATTTCTATTTGTTTGTGTGAATATATGGATGAATTTTTAAAAGTGAAAATGTTTAAAAAAAAAAAAAAAACATTAAATGCTGATCAATATTATCTCCGAAAAGGCTCACATTAATTTCCAGTCCCTCTGGCTTTTTTCTCATTCCTGGGTATTACCAGTCTGAGAGGTAAAATATTTTTTGTATGGATTTGGTAAAAGTGAACTTAAACATTTTCATGATAATTTATGCCCCTTTATTCTGTCAAGCACCTGTTAATATTTTCCCCTCCTTTCCCACATTTTTTTTTTTGAGACTTGGTCTCACTATAGCATTCAAGTTCTTGAAATTTTTTACTTATTTTAATTAATTATCTTAAGAGTTCTTAGCTGGACTTTATGGCTCACACCTTTTAATCACAGTACTGTCTGAGTTCCAGGCCAGTCTGGTTTATAGAAGGAGTTCCAGGATAGCCAGGGATACACAGAGAAACTCTGTCCTGAAACAAACAAACAAGTAAATGAATAAATAAATAAAATTTAAGAGTTCTTTATATCTTAAGGAAAAAGTGCTTTGACCTTTAGGCATAGTATTTAGAGTAGGTAGGTTGATTGGACAGACTTCCTGGGATTTACACTGTCACATCCTTCTCCTTCCTGTTGACATAGGAGACCCTGCCTCAGGCCCCTGCCAATGCTCACCTAAAGGACTTGGATGAAGAGATATTTGATGATGATGACTTTTACCACCAGGTATGAATTTTACACATCCTTCGTTTGTTACAACAAGCCAGGTTTTTGCATTTTAAAACCACTGATGCATTCTCTGAGTTAAAGGGAGGAGTCAAGAAGTAGTTAAGACTTAAATGGTGTCATTCTGGATTGTGGGTTTTCTTTCGCTTTGTATTTTCTTTTTGAGGTGAAACAGCTCAGCTATTTCGTGAATGCTGTTCTGGTCTAAATTATCTGTGAAACAGTTTAAGCTTCTTTTAGCCAGGTATTTACTCTTTACTGCTTCTGGGTGTTACTTATTTTTGTTTTCAGTTTTGAGAGAGCTTCTCACTTTGTACTAGTCCAAGGTAGCTTCAAACTGGCAGTGCTGCTTCAGTCTCTTGAGTACTGGGACAACGGGTGTGCACTACCACATTGGCTATTCAGCCTAACCTTTCTTGTCCCACTCCAGGTACTAGCCATTAGACCCAGAGCCTTGTACATGCTAGGCAACAGTTGGGATACTAGAGTTCTTGAGTTGTATTTCTGGTTCTATAACCTAACTCAGTCTTTGTAATGTGATTTGTTAAAAAAAAAAAAAGATTTAATTTATTTCTATTTTCTGATTTGTATGTCTGTGTACCATGAATGTGCTTTGTACCCAAGGAGGTCAGAAGAGACTATTAGGGTCCCTTGGAACTGGAGTTACGAATGGTTGTGAACCTTCATGTGGGCGCTGGGAACTTACCTCTCCCTGATTCTTTGCAAGAATAGTAAATGCTGTTAACCACTGAGCTACCTCTCCAGCATCTTTAATGTAATTTTTTTTGTGTGTATTTAAGTCAGTTTAGTTGTGCATTAAAAATTTAAGCTCCTGTTGTGTTTCTCATCTTTCTAATAGTTTAAAGAGGTAATCAGTAAAAGCGGACATATGATCCAGTCCTTAAGTTTTTATTTTCTCATTGTTGTAATTGTTTATTCATTTTGGCGTTTTTGAGATAGCATCTCACTCGCTGTGTTACCTAGATTAGCCTTGAACTTGTATTCTTCACTTCTACTTCCCATGTGCTGAGTGAGAACCCGGGGGTGCCACCTATTCTCAGCCTAGCATTTTTTGTCTCTTAGAGTTCTCTCAGTTCTTTTCCTGACATTATTTGCTTGCATGTCACTCTTTTTTAATAATCCTAGTGCTTGCTTAGATGGACTAAACAGATATCTGAGATATTCTAAAGGGCTACAGTAACTGTCTATTTCTGAAACTCTTCATAAGTTATAGTAATGAAATGTGCTTTCTTGCCCAATGGAAAGTTGAGGATGCTGTTTACCGACCGGTGTAGCACTGTTTTTTTGTTGAGCCATTGATTATCAAGATAAGTCATTACTCCTGAATTTTTAGTTAGTTTTTGCCAGAGAATTTGCAACAGCTTGTTGGAGATTTAGTCAGAAAAGATTTAAATGCACTGAAGAAACCTCTGAGGAAAATTATGGTAAAACAAGAACGGGTGCTCTGTGTAGGGAACTCCTCTGATTGCTGTGGAAAGACTTGTTTTAATATTTCTATTTAAAATGTTATTTGTGTGTGTGTATGTGTATACACTCACAGTGTGCATGCAGTAGCCGTGTTCAGAAGAGGGTGTTGAATCCTATGGAACTGGAGTCACAGATGATTGTGAGCTGCCTGATGTGGTGCTGGGAATCAAACCTCAGTTTGCTGCAAAAGCAGCAAATGATTTTACCCTGCTGAGCCATCTCTCCAGACCCATCCCTTTTTAATATTTGATACAATTATTGCCATAAATAAGTGTGAAAAGTATATTAAGGGTAGAGGAGAGAGTATTGGCCTTGGGTGCTCTAGTCAGAGATCTTGATTATTTTCCTTTTCCCCTCTTCTTAAACCCATTTGTCTGAAGGACAGAGGATGTTCTGTGGAGTCTAAGGATGTACTTGACACAGGATATTAATGCTGTCTAATTGTGTGAGATCCTGGGAGACAATCAAAAATGTTGTAGTCCTCATTAATTGAAGTGTTCATTGCTGGAATGAAAGTGCATTGTGAGTTAAATAGACTGAGGAAGGTAAAGCTGAAATTGCTGCAGAGATGCCAACTCCACTGGCAAGACTGTGGAGCCTTGAACATATTTCCTTCCTTATTTCTTTGTCTTCTCTTTTTATATTTTATTTATTTATTTTGATTCTGAAGACCTGTTTAAGAATATCATTACTTGATTGGTCCTTTATCCCAATTAATAATTTTACTTCAATAAATTCTGATTTCAGAGTTATGACTAGTCACATCTTAGCTTTTCCCCTTGCTGGTTAATTGGGGTGCCAAGGTTAATCTAAATTAAAACTTAAACTAAATAGAGGTCAGTAAGGCAGCTGAAACACCTGAGTGAAACAAATGGGGCTGCCAGGCACAACTTTATCTTGGCTGTTTCCCAAGAGGGAAGTGGCAGCAAATTGGAGTTGTTTCAGCCTTCTGTAAAGGTGAATGATGGGTGACACTTGTTAATGTACAGCGTCTCCGGAAGCATTCCAGATTGCTTTGCTTCTGTACCAACTGCTGCCATCCTTGCACACTCCGTAGGAACTGGACCAGTTGCCAACATCTGGCAGCACAGCGAGGCACGGGTGCAAGTCTTGAAACCCCACAGATTCTAAATATGGTGCTTAGAACTGTGCAAGCTTTAATCACTTACCACTCCTTGGCAGCAGGCTACGACAGCTTATCCTAGCCTCGTACATCACATCCTGACATCTGCTGAGCTGCAAGGCAGCTGCACATTCATTTTCTTTTCTTGCCTTTTCCCATTGCTTTTTAGCCCTCTTCTGCTCACTGCCCCTTTCCTCTCCCATCTCCTCCCTTCAGTTTTCCTCCCTCTCCCCAATATGCTGCTTGGAAGAGATGATCTGTAAAGATTACTGCTTCATTGTGTGCAAGTAATTGTGGTGATGCCAGGCCCTTGACAGACACAGCGTAGCACCTGTTCTGCTGACCTGGTTAATTTCTTCTGTTGAGTGGGATTTGCCAGAGATTGGAACTGAAGCCAATTCAATGATAAGGCTAAAGAAAATGGCTGTATGTTTTCTGTCACCTCCCAATTAAATTGGCTTCATAAAGTGCTTTCCTTATTTGTCAGGGTAGTGAGCCTGAGCTAAGTGTTGCATTCAGAAAGGGTACAATGTGTTACAATAGGTCTGTGAGTTTCTTTTATTTTTTTTTCTCTTTTGTCTTTTTAAAATATGGTCATGTGGATGAGGTAGATGGTGGATATAATACATTTCACACACGCACACACACACCTTTTTAACATACTTGAAGCTAAACTCTTTGGGTCTGTGTTTTGTAAGGAAGAGATTATAGCCACATTGAATTTTAATGTTCCATTGTAAGGGTTTAAAGGCTTACTTGGTTAATTCAGGTATTATGAGGCTGTGTAAATGGCCTAACTGCTGAGAATGATGTATAGGGTCAGAGGCCCCCACCTGCTCACACACATTCAATTTTACACTCATTCTTTGTCTTTTAATGATCCTTGAACTTTAAAAACATGCCTATTTTATTTAGTAATAGTACAGGTGTACACACACACATGTAAGCATGTGTATTTATACATACAAAAACGATGGAACTAAGGATTATCATTAAAATCTCATCCATCCATCTATCCATCTACCCATCCATTTATTTGAGACAGGATTTCTTTATGTAGTTCATCCTGCCTGTCCTGAGCTCACTATGTAGACCAGGTTGGCCTAGAATTCAAAAGATTCTCCTTTTCCTTCAGAGTGCTAGGATTTTTTTTTTTTTTTTTTTTAAGATTCATTTATTTTATGTATATGAGTACACTGTCAATCTCTTCAGACACACCAGAAGAGGGCATCAGATTTCATTACAGATGGTTGTGAGCCACCATGTGGTTGCTGGGAATTAAACTCAGGACTTCTAGAAGAACAGTTAGTGCTCTTAACTGCTGAGCCATCTCTCTAGCCCAAGAGTGCTAGGATTAAAGGTGTGTTCCACCATTCTGGCTTAATTTTTATTTATTTTTCTAAATAACTTTTCGAATTATCATATTTGTATTAATTATTTTTCGGTTTTGCTGTGATACAACACTCTGATTGACAGCAACTTATAGAAGAAAGAGTTTATTTGAGTTTCTGTTTCCAGAGGAAGAGTCCATTATACCAAGGGAGGCATGTCAGCAGGCAGACAGAGCAGGAACCTGAGAGATCACATCCTCAGTTGCAAGCATGGAACAGAGCAAACTGGAAATACTGCAAAGCTATATATTTTCAAAGCCCTCCCAGTGGTGTACTTCCTCTAGCAAAGGTGCAGCTCCTAACCCTCCTAAACAGCACATGCCCTTACTAACACTGAGCCATCTCACTGGCTCTACTTTTATTTATTTATTTAGATATAGTCTTACTGTGTAGCCCAGGCTGGTCTGGACCTCTTAGCCTACTTCCTCAGTCTCTCTAGTGTTTTTATTATAATTTAACCCTATAATTTAAATTCCTACTGCATTTATCTGCTTGTTTTGTATCTGTGTGCAGCTATGGTTTGAGTTTATATGCATGGTACACATATGGAGGTCAGAGGACAACTCACAGGAGTCATTCTCTCTTCCTTCCCTTATCCCCTCTGGGATGAAATTTTGATCATTGGGCTTGCCTTGGTAGCATACACCTTTACTTCCTGGCCATCTTGCCAGCCAAATCCTTTCATTTAAAAAAATTCCTTTATTACATTTATTCATTTATTTATTTGTGTGTGTGAGTGAGTGAGTATGGACATACTTAGGTGGGTGAGTACATGTTTGTGCATATGAACTCAGGTTTTGGGGCTTGGTGGCAAGCACCTCACCCACTCGGCCATCTTGTCAGCTCCCAGGCTTATTAGTTTTAGAGCTAAAAGACTTAAAAAGTTTGAAAACTTAAGTAACGTCCTAAAAAAATAATAAAAAAAATCACATAGCAAATGGCAACATTAGCCTCAATCTCTAGGCTTCCTAGACCAAATTCTGTTCTTTCTATGTACTCTTATTTCTTAATATTTCATTCTTTAGCCATAAAAAAAATTATAGCTTTATGGTTTTCAGTTTGTAAATAAATAAGCTTCATTTTTTAGGACTGGAAGAAATATTATGTTGTTAGAAGGTAAATTTTTTTTTTTTTTTTTCTTTTTTTTTCTTTTTTTTTTTCGAGACAGGGTTTCTCTGTGTAGCCCTGGCCATCCTGGAACTGACTCTGTAGACCAGGCTGGCCTCGAACTCAGAAATCCGCCTGCCTCTGCCTCCCAAGTGCTGGGATTAAAGGCGTGCACCACCACCGCCCAGCTCATTTGCCTTCTTAAGAAAAAAATTCGCCGGGCGGTGGTGGCGCACGCCTTTAATCCCAGCACTTGGGAGGCAGAGGCAGGCGGATTTCTGAGTTCGAGGCCAGCCTGGTCTACAGAGTGAGTTCCAGGACAGCCCGGGCTACACAGAGAAACCCTGTCTCGGAAAAAAAAAAAAAAAAAAAAAGAAGGCAAATGATTTATTGAACTGTTACTTAACAATTCTAATGAAAAAATTAGCTTTATAGTTTTGATGCTGGTTTGTGTGTAATCTGGATTACTGAAGGCATGATGTGTAGCTGGCAGTGGGGACTTTATGAAAGACCTGTGGTCTTCTGCAGAAAAGCAGTGTAAGTTCTCACTTTTGAATGGAATTGGTTTGCATTCGGTCTGCCTACTTTCAAAACTCATCTCTAAAGACAATTTCACAAAACATCAAGTGAGCATGAAGCATGGTCATTCAGAAATGTCTTAAGTACTGACTTTTCATTTTCATGTACTACTTTGTGACATTTTTTTAAAAGATAGGTTACCTGTATTACCACTAGTTAGGATTTTCTTTCGTTTGCATTTTTAAAAGTCCAGGTAGATTTTTCTTGGTAAACCTGAATTCTTAATGGTTTAGGCGCAAATATTCTGAGTACTGGTTATGTACCACCAGCCACCTAAACTAAGTAGACAGGCGGCTGACAGACATCTTTGTTTAATCCTTGAAAGATCTAGTGTGATATGATTGTCCTTAACAGTAAGCAGTGTAAAGTGACTGGTCTTTTCATATCCCAGACCTCTGACTAGTTTCTTGTCACCTCAGCAGTTATTTTTTTCAGAAACCCCGAATTGAACTTAAGATGTTGACAGGTCAGTGTCTGCATTCCTAAGGGTTCATTGCTTCCAGCTTTGTTTAGTTTTGATCTGGTTTGTCTTGCCTCTTTGAATCTTGCCAGGAGTACCTAGAGAAAGGCATAGCAGGCTTTTCTTTTTTGCTGACCACTTTGATGGGTTAATTTTCTCCTTTTATTTCCATTCAGGACATGTCTAGTACTGACCTTGCTATACGAAGACCTCTGTATCCAAGATATTTGATAATGCCATAAACAAGTAATTACTAATTTGGTGAACTATTAAAAGTTGATCATGTTGAGAAAGAAGTAGAGAAGCATCAGGCCCTCTGACAAGATGGTTTTCTTTAATTAACTCAGTGAGTGATTAATATGGACAGTTGATGTAGTGGCTTTAATTGTATGCATTTAAATGGAAGTGAGAATAAGCAGTCCCTCAAGCCATCGCTGAAGTTAACAGCAGTACAGTGGTCTTTCTGTTACCATGTAACTTCCCAGTGGCCCAGTTAACGGTTATTAACATGTTAGGAAGTCTGATATGAATTTCTTCTTGTTCCCGCCAATACTGGGAAATAGATGCCTTTTATAAGAGCTCTCTTTTGTATTTAATTTTATTTTTAAATGTTCGTACTTGGGATCTGGATAGCGTTTCTTAAAAGTTTAATGAAATTTATTTATTTAATAGGTAAATAGGTAGTAGTGGTGATTTTAGAAAGAAAACATACATGTAAATAAATTTGAAAATTGACATTATGGCTGAAGATAGAACAGAGAGCTAACCATTTTGGGTTTGTGGGGACATAGTAATATTATTTTAAAAAACTAATTAGCAGTGTCCAACCAAATTCAAACAATCTCAAGATTATTTTGTGTCCCATGTGTAAATATTTTATTTGAGATACATAGTATCTTGTATACTATCTCTGTAGACATTGCCATTACTGTCAGCATTGAATATGGTGTCAGCACCAGCATTTGGTCACTAGCTTGGGGTCAATATCATGCAAGCTGCTGCAGAACATAAGGACAAAAGGTACTTTTTCCTGATTTCAATTTTATTTTATTGAGAAAGAGTCTTATGTAGCCCAGGCTGTCCTTAAACCCTTGGTCTACTTCTGTACAGGGTCCTTCCATGTACAAGGATTATAGGCCTGAACACTACACCCAGTAAGGGCACATTTTAAATGCTAGGTTCAGAAGTTTCATCAAGGGAAGGTAACATGACTAGGCCATTGACAGGGTTTCACTATGTTGTCTTGGCTGGCCTGGAATTCTCTATGTAGACCAAACTGGCCTTGAGCTCACAGAGATTCTCCTGTCTCAGCCTCCCAAGCCTTGGAATTAAAGGAGTATGTCATCATGCCTAGCACCTTCATTTCCTGTGCTTCCTTGTTTTTAAAAGTATACCAGAGCCTGACTGACTGATATACCTCTGCTTCACTAATTAAAGGTAAAACTGTAGAACAAAGCTCTAAACAATACAGTTTATTGGGCTAGTTAGGAAAGAAGTATGGTTGCCTTAAAACTGTTGAAGAAACTTTCTTAAGCATAAATGGTACCATGGAATTGCCCAGATAGATAGATAGATAGATAGATAGATAGATAGATAGATAGATAGATGGCACAATATATACTGGCTGAGTATAAATTAAACATAGGATACCAGCAGTATTTTTGTAATTGCAAGTGAAGAATTTGATACTTCTCAAGAAATAAAAACACTTTCTTCACTCAGATAAGTATATTGACTTGGTACTAAGTTTTGTTTAATGTATTCTTTCTTCAAAGTAACTTACAGGGAAAATGTTCTAACAAAGAGGAGAATAAGTTAATAAGATTTTCCAAAATATGTGCAATTATAGATCTAAAATTGAACTCACTTAGCCTCATGGAGTGACTAGGAGAGATCAGTCCTCACATAGAATCAGAACATGGAACCGAAAGTGTTCTTGATTCCTGTTTGATTTTCTCTGTAGTGCATTTACCTTTTGATTGGACAAATTTGGAAATTCACTTGAGGATACTCTGACAGTTCACATGTATCACTTTTATGCAATTATGACCATTTCATTAACGTTTATTGTGCCAGGTGATGGATTTATAAAGGCTAATCTACTGAAATTCCCTTCCCAAGGAATTTATCTTTCTAATAAGAAGGAGGTTCTAATTTTATGTAGTTGCATAACTCTTCTTTAAAAGTATGACTTGAGCCAGGCAAGATGGTCCATACCTTTAATCCTTGCACATGAAAGGTAGAGACAGGTGGCTCTCTAGAAGTTAGAGGACTGCCTAAAAAACACAGTAAGACCATGTCTCAAAAAAAAAAAAAAAAAAAAAAGCAGCTGGGCAGTGGTAGCGCACTCCTTTAATTCCAGCACTTGGGAGGCAGAGGCAGGCGGATTTCTGAGTTCGAGGCCAGCCTGGTCTACAGAGTGAGTTCCAGGACAGCCAGGGCTACACAGAGAAACCCTGTCTCGAAAAACCAAAAAAAAAAAGCATAACTAGAGGAGCAGACATGCCTTTAATCCCACTATTCAGGAGGCAGAATCAGGCAAATCTCTGAGTTCAAGGCCGGCCTGTTCTGCGTAACAAAGTTCCAGAGCTACAAAGTGAGATTATGTCTTTAATTATCCTTTATTTTCAAGAATTCAGTCATTGTTGGAAACCAGATTATAAGAAGAGCCTTCAGATTGATTGATGGTCATGAGAGGATCCCATTATGCTATTGTCTTACCTTTCAGAGAAGAAAAAGCCCTTCAAACTCTGTATAGTGACAGCCTGGGGTGGGAAGATTATAAGTTTGAGGCCACTGTGAGCTGCATAGCAAACCTCTGTAATTAAAAGAAGAAAAAAGAAAACCCACCAAAAACAATGCCATTTATTTTCCCAGTCAGTCAGTCAGTTCAGCAAGCATTTGAATTTTTTAATATTTACTGTGTTTTTTTGAGAAATTCTTCTTTTTGTTCTTCTAGTCTGTTGTTCAATGTAGTAGTCGTATCTCACTAAGCCTAAGGGTTTTGTTTTTACCGTTTAGGAGCAATCTCACTATGTTGCCTAGGCTACCCTAGAATTTACTATGTTACCTAGACTGTTCTTGAGTCCATAATCTTCCTGCCTGAACCTCCCAATGCTAGGATTGCAGACACATGCCACCATATTCAAAATTTTTGTTTTGATTATTAAAATAAAATAAAATTTGAAAATTCACTCAGTCACACCAGCTACATTTCAAGGGTTTAGTAGTGGCCTATGCTAGAGACTACTGTGTCGGGCTCTGTAAATAGGATCCTTTCTATACTATCTGTATCTCAGGACTCTATTAAAGATTGAAAGATGACAAAACCCTGTTGTTGAGAGTGCTCACTGTAGGTTAGACAGAATGAAGCAGGGAAACACTGACAAGCACAGCAAGGTGGGGAGGGGCCATATGTCTTCCGAGCAATAAGGTGGTGTCTGAGCAGAGACCGGGAAAGTCACCAACAGCCATGCAAGTGTCTGCATGGTGAGTGTTGTGGGGAGTGGGTGGCAAGTGCAAAGGTTCTGAGGCACAAAGGAGCTGCCACAACCTAGGAACATCAAAAGGGGTACAGTAGACAGGAAACAATGGAACTAGTTCTTCAGGCACCTTCAGGTCACCGTAGACTTTAGACGACAATAGAGAACCGTGAGGTAGGTCACATGATTGGTATTTTACAGGGTTACTCCAGCGGTCATGCTGAAGATAGATATAAGAACATAAATTAGCAGATGTAGAGACTGGGGAGCTTGTGCTCGTTCCTGCAAGAGGTGGTGGGTGGGGTCTTGACTGGGCTGACTTTGGAGAGAAAGTGTTTGGGTTGTGGAAATAAGTTGAAGACGGAGCTGAGAGGATTTGCTGATGGGTTCATTTCATGTGGAATATGAGAAGACTAGTCAAAGATGACTAAGATTTCCGCCTTTGCAGTTAGAAGGATGAAGTGCTATTTGTTGAGATGGGAAAAAATAGTTGTACTAGTTTGGAGAGGAAACCAGAACTTACTTTGGTTATAAGAAGTCCACTCCTTCCTGTCTCTTCTTCCTGTGTCCACATTTATTTAGTTGTTTTATTTACTTGTTTGTTTGTTTGGTTGGTTTTGTGTATGTGTGTGTGTTAAAAGATTTTAGTTATTTTTAATTATGTGTGTGTATTTGCATGCGGGTCTGAACATAGGAGTGCAGTTGCCCATGGAAGCCAGAAGAGGTTATAGATCCCTGGAGCTAGAGTTGCAGGCAGTTGTAAGCCACACAGCATGGAAACTGTAGTCCTCTGCAAGAAAAGTAGGCGCTCCTAACCACTAAGCAATCTTTCTAGCTCCTTGTTCTGATTTTTGAAATAAGCTTTTGCTATGTAGCTCTGGCTGGTCTCAGATGTATATGGTTTGTCTTGATCACTAATTGATAGAGGAATGTTCCACCCACTTGGGTGGCACCATCCCTAGGCAGGTGGTCCTGGACTTTTTTAAAAAGCTAGCTAAGCATGAGCTAAGAGAGTGAGCCAGCAAGCAGTGTTCCTCCATGGTTCCTGCCTCCAGTTCCTGCCTGAGTTCCTGCCCTGACTTTGAACTGTCAGCTGGTAGTAGAAGATCCATAAACCCTTTCTTCTCTAATTTGATTTTGATCAGAGTGTTACCCACAACAGCAGAATGAAACTAGAATACCACATAAAGGTGGAATCAAAAGATTGACTTCACTAGTGTGCCATGGAACATGTGTACGCGAGTATACATGTGTACAAATTTAGGGCCAGCAAGATGTCTCAGCAAGTGAAGGCACTTGTTGCCAAGTCTGAAAACCTGGATTCAATCCCTGGAACCACATGGTAGGAGAGAACCAGTTCCTGTATGTTGTTCTCTGACCTGCATGCATCTCCCCTCCCACATACATGTGCAGACCCACACACAATAGATTAAATGTAATTTTTTTTTCAAGTTAAAAGAGCCAACGCTGATGCAGATTAGATTAAAGAAGAGTCATTACTTGTTAGGAGGAAGAAGTCCAATGTCAACTTAACACCATTAGCAGATAGAACATTTCAAAGGAAGAAAACGAAGCTGGTATTTCTTATTCATATTGATATAAAAGCCAGCAAACTTGGGTATGATTGTGTGGTTCAGTGATAAAGAGCCTGCCTAACCATGTGCAAGGACCTGGATTTGATTCTTTACACTGTAAAATCAAAAGTCCGAAAACTCAATCCATAAACATGTTGGAAAGATTTTATACTATGACCATGTGGTATTTAGCCTATCTATTCAAGCCTAATTTAATAAAAAATTAAATAAATTAATATGATACATTCTGTCAATAGAGTATATTTTAAAACAATAAACATTATTTAACATCTTTTCTCCAGTAAAAAAAAAAAACCCACTCAGAATACATGTAAGTTCTCATCTGAGTGTTCTGTCTTATCTCTAAGGGACTAGGAAAATGAACTCAGTCTCAGAGTTAGGCTAGAGTTAACCCTAGAGTTAGGATGAAGGGAATTGAGATAAATAAGCCCAGGGCACTGGGGTCGTGTTTCTCTTGTAGCCATGTGAAGCTGATCAAGTTCAGACACTAGGATTTAATGTGGTTAGTGTCTTCCAAAGGAAATAGACACAGGATCTTCTTTTCTCTAATTCTGGAATGAAAACATTCGCAATGGTTACTGTGTTTGTTTTTGTGGGAAGCTTGCTATGATGTAGGACCTTATCAGAGTAGTTTTGAATCTGTAGTCTTTTATCCCACTCATTCATTCACCAGTGGTAGGATTGTAAATTGGTTCAGCTACCCTGGAAACCAGTGTGGAGAATCTCCAAAAAATTAAAAATAAACCTGCTACATGACTCCTAAATACCACAGTCCTTGGCATTCTACTCCACAGATATTACTCAGCCATGTTCATTGCTGCTCTCTTCACAATAGCTAGGGCACAGAAACAGCATAAATGTCCTTTCACTGATGAGTGGAAAATGAAAATGTGGTACATGTACACTGGAATGCTCTTCAGCTCTAAAAAAATGAAATCATGAAAATTTCAGGTAAATGGGTGGAATGAGGAAAGATCAGATGGAGTGAGGTCATGCATACTCAGGAATGCACAGGTGGTTGACTTTCGGGTCTGCCCAGACTGCTGAGGCATTTATGGCGTATGCACTTTGTTTTCTTTCCTTGCTAGAATTTTAAAATTTCTGAGTTCCAAGATTCTATCCCTTGTAAGGGCTTGTGGATCTATATAACAAAGGCACAGCCTGTAGGAGAGTAGAGGAGGCATACCAGGAGTGATTGTCCTGAGGAACCATGGGATCATTATCTACCTGATGAAGAAGGTGAGCACTGGAGGAGAGGATGCTGAAAAGATGGCAGAGTCAATAGAGTATTGATCTGAGTGGGGCTGAAGAATTATTGGCATCTGAATGCTAGAGGCGAGATGTGAGAAGAGTTTGTTTCTGCCAGGATTTTAGTCCTTATGAAACATAATTACAGAATACAGATTAGTTCTTGCCTTCCAGTTTCTTACCTATAAGTCCTCCAGCTTGGTGGGACTTCTCTGTTCATTCAACATAAATGATAGATTATACGATACTATTAAAAGAAATATTTCTAAGTGTCCAGAAATAGTCGGCATTGAGCTCTGGCCCATAGAGACCCCCTCCTCACATTTAGGACAGAAAGAAAAAAAAATACATACCAGACCATGTTTCTGGGAACCACAAGGCTGAAGTATTTCAATGGGGACTGTTGTAAAATTTAACCAGCAGCACCCTTGTTCTTTTGTTACTCTAGCAAAGATTCCAAAGAGTGACTTAATGCTATACTTCTTACTAATTTTTTTTTTTTTTTAATTTGTGGTAAGAAGAAAGGAAAAAACAAATTGGCAGCAAGTTCCCTAGCATTCAAATCACTGTGTTCATACATCAGAGCCTGATGCTGATAGTAATTTTCTTACACTTCTATTAAATAATTAGGCATTGAGATACTATATATTATATCTAAAGAAATGTATGGGTTCTGATGAGAAAATTTACTGTTTTTTTTTTTTAAAAAACAGATTTACTTATTTTATGTATATGAGTACACTGTAGCTGTCTTCAGACACACCAGAAGAGGGCATCAGATCCCATTACAGATGGTCGTGAGCTGTAATGTGGTTGCTGGGAATTGAACTCAGGACTTTTAGAATAGCAGTCAGTGCTCTTAACTGCTGAGCCATCTCTCCAGCTCCCGAAAATTTACTGTTTTGACTAATAAATTTTATGGCAACTGGCCAAGCTTAGTGAAATATTATGGCCTTTGAAAACATTGTCACTTCATTTGGTATTTAAGCTTGTTATCCTTCCAGATTGCAGTCCAGGTGCAACACAGCTGAGTCAGAGGTAGAAAAAGTGAGTTTGGA
Organism: Mastomys natalensis; assembly: GCA_021653895.1. Taxonomy (NCBI): domain Eukaryota; kingdom Metazoa; phylum Chordata; class Mammalia; order Rodentia; family Muridae; genus Mastomys; species Mastomys natalensis. The sequence continues at coordinate 916,086 of JAJTUV010000176.1, forward strand.
GTCATTTGTAACTGCAGAAGTAAGCTATTTCTTAGAGTTTATCTATCTACTTATTCTGTTTTCCTTCCATTCCACTCTTTATTAATTTTCTCATAATATGTACTTTTTCCCTATAAAAGCTGAATACTTTTTGTACTTACACTTGTTTCTAAGGTGGCTACTTACTTTGACTCAAAAAAATATATTAAGTAATTGTATGGGTGGCATCATTCTTGCAGGGATATATGTAAGAATTTGAGTAACTGTATCACCTACCATAAAGAAGCTGGTAGAGGTAAAGAAGATGACATAAATAACAAAGATGCTTATTGCTGAGGCCTCTCTGACTACAGAAGAATGAGGGTTTACTAATGGTTTGGGGAAATTAAAGAAGGCTCTAGGAACGAGGTAGCATTGGTTTAGTAGGATAGTGGAAGAAGGACTAGCAAACGGTAAGAGTTAGTTGGGAGCAAGTGGACCCTGTGGAAAGACGTGAGAGAATCAAGCCCTATGGGAAGGGGATCATCTTTTTTTGAACTTACACTGCAGGTGCATGCAGTAATTCCTTCCCCAATAATTTGAAATTACAATATATGCAAATCTATTTTTTATAAGCCTCAAGCAAGTTAAAAAAAAAATCAAAAGTGACAGGATTTGAGAGGCTCTAAAGGAAGATGTGATGGCTAAGGAATCTGCAGAGCTCACAGTATCTCTGGAACAACTGAAAAGGGCGGGTTTTATGGGAAGATGCTTTTAAAAAGTGGTCTCATGAAATTGGAAGAAAAGATGGCAGAACAGAGACATGTGGTGGTGACGGGTATGGGATCACGACCGCAGTGGAACATGTTGTGGCTGAGTAGGGCTGGTCCCGCCATTGCTGCAGCCCTTGTTTCGGGGGAGGAGAACTTTCAGCCATGGCATTGCCCATGGGCTACAAGTGCCAGGGTCATACTGGTGAGCCAGCAGGACAGCCAGCACCTAGGGCAGAGAGGTGTGCAATAGCCTGGAGTTCTTGAGAATCCTATTCCTAGGCACCCTGCCCAGTGCAAGATCACCCTGATTCTGGGCAACCTCAGAAAATCCAAGATGAGTTTCAGTGATAGTCCAGTATTTATGGTGCTTTAGAAACCAGAAACTTTGAACCAGACCAATGACTTGTTGCAGTAAGTATTTTCATGAAAAGCTTTGTGTGTGTGCGTGCATGCACACAGTTTGCAATGCCAGTTCAATGAAAAAATATGGGATGGAGAGGTGAAAAAGATGGTGGACTGGAGCAGTGGAGAAAGGTGGAGAGGCTGGAGCAGTGGCAGCAGATGTGGGAGCACATGGAAGCTGCCACTGAAAGGGGAGCATGGCATTGCAGAGTAGGGCCACAGGGGCAGCCTGGGGGTTCCAGAGGCACTGCCCCAACATGCTGCCCAGCTCTGAGCAGCAGATGAGATGGAGAACAGTTCATTTTCTGGATCTGGCCTCCATGAAAGACTTTGATGGTTTGTTTTGCAGTGGAGGCCATGTTGGTGTCTGTGGTTTTTCTTGCTGCCGGCTGTTGGGCAGTTAAGCTTCTTTTGCAGTGGTATCAATGACTGCAGACTTGTAATTGAGAATAAGAGATGCTGAAGGATTCTGTGACGGTCTCTCCCACCCCCAAAGAAATAGTCTAGAAGGAAGCCATTGAAGATAGTCCATAAAAACTGTGACAGGGATGCCCAAGTGTAGCTTTTCAATGTTGATGGTCTCTGCTGAAGTCCGTTATCTGTGGGGCTGGCCACTGGGAGTTTGCCCACGATCTAATGAGGGCATGGGCAACACAGATTGGATTCAGTGGAGGTTTTTGTTTGTTTGTTTGTTTGTTTGTTTGTTTTTGTTTTGTTTTGGAGGAGGGCACAGGGGTGGTAGGGTGGACCTGGGAGGAATAGGAAGTGCTAGCGGGGTACATTGTGTAGAACTCCCAAATAATCAATAAGAATATTCTGTTGGAAAAAAAAATGGGAAACTTACAAGTGTCTTCTTTTAGGGTTAATTTGGCCTATCTATCTATCTATCTATCTATCTATCTATCTATCATCTATCTATCTATCTATCTTTGAGGCAGGGTCTCACTTTGTAGCCTTAGTTATCCTGGAACCCTGCTCTGTAGACCAGGCTGGCCCCAAACTCAGAGATCCACTTGCCTCTGTCTCCTGAGTGCTGGAGTTAAGGTTGTACACTGTCAGCACACTGACTTTATGGTTAATTTGAAAGGCTAGGGAGCTAAAAACAGACCATGGTGGTAAAGTAGGAGGCAGAAAATTCTTTCAGGTGAGTGAGCAGAAGGAAGGGTAAACGGACTTTTTTTTTTTTGAGACAGAGTCTGTGTAACCTAGGGTCGCATTAAACTTGCTGTGTAAGGGAGGATAGCCTAAACTCTTCATTCTCTGGTTTCCACCTAATGCTGGGATTACAGGCTCTGCTTTTGTACCTCACTGTGGGAGAGTTTGCACACCCACACACAGGAGTTGGACCATCTCTGTGTACTAAAGGAGGAGTCTGAAACCCCGCCTTCAGGTAGGCCAGTGAGATAGAGAAAGAGTTGTCCTAGCATTTCTCTTCTCTAGGGTCTGTGTCTTTGGACTTTAAAAGCCTGAGAAGTGGAACTCAGTAACTCTAGATCACAAACTTAGAAAGCCACATAATCGTGACCATAAAACCAAATTCTTCTAAAATGGCTTGACCTTTTGATGTTGTGCTAAGACATTTGATTGGAGAAAAGAATCATCTTTTCAACAAATGAAATAATAGCATTCCACACGTGCAAGCAAAAAGCTAGCACCTTATGGACCTTATACGATGTACAAAGTTAACTGAAAATACACCATGTAGATTGGGAAATTCTTAGAATAACTTATAGGAGTAAATCTCCATGACCTTGGGCTACACAGTGGTTTCCTATATACAATATTAAAAACACAGAGGGAAAAAATAGATTATATCAAAATTAACTACTTACCTGCTACAAACGATACCATCAAGAAAGTAGAAAGGCACTTCTGTTTTAAGGAGCTAGTGCACAAAGTACACAAACGGCTACACCTTGGTAACAAAACACAACCCAACTTCATTATTTTATTTTATATTATTTTTAAATTTGTGTGTGTGTGTGTGTGTGTGTGTTTTTGCCTGCAGTTATGTCTGTGCACTGTGTGTATACAGTGCACTTGGAGGCCAGAAGAAGGCATTGGATCCCTCTGAGACTAGAGTTACACAAGGTTGTGAGCCACCAGTTCATACTGGAAACCAAGCCTGAGGCCTCTTAAAGAGCAACCAGTGCTCTTGACCACCAAATCATCTCTCCAGGACTCCCAGGTTAACTTTAAAATGGGTAAAGAATCTGAATAGACATTTCTCTATGAAGACACATGTAAATACAAGAAGAGGTCCTACCTGGCTTGTTATCAGGGACATGCAGACTCAGACCACCATAAGTTATGGCTTCTTACTCTTGCATATGCGTTGCTTTACCTTACTAAATAACATCCATGGATAATATGCTGATGACATTTTCTGTATTTTTTTTTTTTTTGAAATCTTGGGCTCCAGTAAGTTAGACAGGCAACTGGATTGGTAGCATCTTCTCCACCATGAGTGACTAAGAAAAGGATGCAGACCTGGATGTGTAAAATATACAGAATGCTTGAAAGCAGACACAGAAATACCACCTTGGTATTTGAGGGGTGGTGGCTGCAGTGTTGTAGATCCTCTGCAATTGTGTGGCTCTGATTCCCAGTCTTTGTCCCGGCTTGTGGCACTCTCTTCCAGATGAAGCCATGCCTATTGTGCTGGAGGAGCCTTCCATGAGCACTTGTTCTGCAGTGGCCATAATGGTCTAGGCTCAAGGGATCAGGGGTGATTAAGAAAATCAGGAATGGTGGTTGTAATCTTTTGTTTGGCTAGAACAAGGTAGGGCAGTAAAATTCAGTCATTTCATTCTTTTCTCTTCACTAAAAATATAATAAAAAGTATTTTTAATATCTCCTTCACCCTTTCCCCCACCTTGCTTCTCACAGAACACTGACTAGGAAGCAGAGCCCATTTGTGCTCAGCCCCGCGGCAGCTGTTTGCTCAGCAGCGGTGTTACACAAGTTTACCGTGCTGTGTGTCTGTGGAGCACTGGATTTGGATCTTGTATTTAGCTGCCAGAGTGACTGTGATGCAGTAGGAGAGATAAACTGATAGATTGGCTGCCAGAAAGACGCTAGGAATCAATCAGATAAACAGGGTAGAGAAATTGCTTGCTGTTTTCTAGTGATAATAAACCGGTGGCCTCTGGTCCCTGCATTTTTAACCGTAATTGCTGTGGTAATAATGCCCAAAATAAGCAAATGAGAAAACTTCAGAGTAGGATTTTTAATTGCGATTGAGATATCCTTTCCTGTGTGCAGTAAAGCTACATCTTATGGAAGTGAATGGTTTTTAAACTTTTACTTCTTCAGTGCCGGCTTACACACACAAATGAAAATTAGAAAGTAAACTACTTTCATGGGAATTTATTTCTTCTCCATCCCCCAACAGGCTTCAGCTATTTAATTTAGTGAAATATCTATGTAACCACTATGCCTTACCTGCAAAATAATTGCTTGTTTTTGTGAAGAAACAAATTTTAAAGCCAACCATGTATTATTGATGGGTGGTTAGCAGTAACTAGTTTATTTTAGATTTCTCTCAGATATCTGGAAACTTAATTTCTGTTGTCATTTCTCTGCATGTAGAACTTCTATAGGAGGATTACACCTAATTTTATTATTGCAAGTTAAAGTTCTCTTCTCCTTTCCTGTTTAAATTTCATGGCATCTTTATACTGAGGACTCTTAAGTGTGTAAAAAGTTACAGATTGAGATTTTTATTGGATGCAATGTAGTGCCAAAATTAGGGGAGAATGGGAGAATAATGTTAGATCCCCATGGAGTTAACCCTAGAGGATGGAGACCCACTCCTTTATACAAGGAGTGAACACAAATGACTTCCTTTTGGTTCCTCAGAACTTTGGTGGTTGTGTGTGTTTAGTCATGTCTAGTTAAGTCAGTTGATTGTACCAGCATGGCAGAGTGCAGTTGTAGAAGGAGGTAGGAGGATGAAGTCTACGCTCTTCATTATTGACAGTCAAGGCTTTCACTCAGGGAAGACCTTCTCTTTGCTGGGTTACAGTTCTGAAGTTAACTTTGCACCATTATCCCGTTGGTTGGAAGCTGATACGTTTCTCTTTCTGTCTACAGCCTTTCCCACCTGACCTTTTAAAGATTATCCATTGTTGATCAGACGAGGAAAACTGGTCAGAAAACAGTGAAAAGAGTGTTGCACACACTCTGATGCATTTGAAAGAAACTCTAGCACCATAAGTCACCCATATGGATGTCAGTACAGCTATTGTGGTAGCTACCTTTAAAAACTATATAAATACAAAAGGATTAATGGATATTCTTATTTAAAAGTGGTCACTATGCTGTTCAGAATTCTTTCCATGCCCTTTTAAGCCAGTTGCCACTGGGAGATGATAATTATTCAATTGTTTTCCTTTTTCCCTAGCTCCTTCGAGAACTCATAGAGCGGAAGACCAGCTCTTTGGATCCAAATGATCAGGTGGCCATGGGAAGGTAACTTAGATGTTGTTTTCTGTTCATTCAAGCTGCTTGTGCAGTAGTTTCTCCCATTAAATCCCTTTAATTTTGCCTCCAAGACAATGACTGGTGCTATAATTATCAGTCTTATAATCTTTACCCTTAGTTTGTGTTGTGTTTGTATCCATAGCAATCTGCTGATCAGTGTGTAAAGGCTTCTGCCTAAACCTGTGTTCTCAGCTACCAGAGCAGGTTCCTTGTTGTGCTGTGTACAACAGGTTCCTGGCTCAGATGAATCTGCTTTGTTAATCTGCCCTAGTGTAGACCTCCACGCCTCAGAGAAGTTTCAGCTCAACTGGAAATGGAACATGACAACATTACCCAGAAGTCAGTATAGAATGCAAAGTAGTGAAGGAAGGCTCTTGTTTGTATGCTTATCTTGTGCTTTCAAAATACAAAGGGCATTTAGAGTGCTACCTAATGAGTGGAGTGCATTTAAATAACCATGAGCCATAATTTGGAAAAGAAACAAAAGCTGTAAATGTCAGAATGAGATTCTGGGCAGAGGTGCATTTTGAATAGGCAATGAAAAATTAGCATTGATGAAGTAATTTTCAGTTGAATTTTAGGGTAGGGAACTGTTGATATTTCCCGTGTCTTTGGAATGTTGTAGAGGTGTTCACTATATAGTTAATGTGATAGAGTAAATTGTATTTAAGTGATGATTATATTATACATTTATCTGACTTTACAATAAAATAGATTATGGTAATTAAGATTATATTAAGATTACAGTAATTGGATTTCCCTAGACTCCCCCCGCCCCATGTTGGGTTTTCCTTGTGCGAGTCAGGTAAGATGACTAGTTGCTATTGCAATTTCCCTTTTCATTTGTTCATAGGAACAATTTGAAGGGATTCTTTTAGCTTGTTTTCAACCCTGATATGAAAAATTAAGTTCCTGAGGGACTCTTAAGATGACCATAGATATATGAATCCTATATAGGCCCTGACCCACTAAACCATCTATGAAAAAGAGACAATCTAGGGTGTTTGGAGACTGATAAATAATTGAGAATAAATATTTATTGTGACAGTTTTCTTGTTTTTTTTTTTTTTTTTTTTTTTTTTTAAGGTGTGATAATGGTATTAAAATTACATTGAGGCCAGGGGGTGGCACACACCTTTAATTCATTCAGTACCTGGGAGGAAGAGGCAGGTGGATCTTTGTGAGTTTGAGGCCAGCCTAGCGGAATTCTAGGACAGCCAAGGCTGCATAGTGAGAACTGTCTAAAAAAGTAAAATAAAAGAGATAATATCGAGGGAGGGAAAGAAGAGTTTTTATCTTTAATTAGCACATATGGAAATATTACAGATAGAATGTAAATATTACTATATAGAGAATACAAATTAAACAATTAGAAGCCTAGTGGATGATTATTAAGTTAGAAGGGAAGAGCAGGTGAGATAGCTTAGTAGTTACGAGCACTTGAAACTTTGGTTCCCAACACCCACATGGTGGCTCACATCCATCTGTAACTGTGGTTCCAGGGCATCTGAGACCGTCTCTGACCTCCATGGGCACAGGGCACACAGTTAGTTTACATAAATACACGAAGGTGAAACACTAATACACATAAAATAAAATAAATCTTTAAAAGCAATTAGAAAGGAGAACTGGTAAAATGACTCAGTAGGTAAAGGCACTTGCCACCAAGTCTGCTGATCTGAATTGCTGCCCTTGCAGATGACCTGGGTTTGGTTCCCAGAATCCACATAATGGAAAGAGACCCATGAGTTGTCCTCTGACCTTAGTATATGTGCTGTAATGGATGTGCGGGCATGCACAAGTGAGGACACACACATAGATAAGTAAGTAAGTGTAAATGTTTTAACTAGAAGAAGCAAAAGCACTGAGTTTAGAAAATGAATCAGGCATGGTGGTGCACCTTTAAGGCTTTAACCTTAGCACCTGAAAGGTGGAGGCAAGTTCAAGGACAGCCAGGGCTACATAGAGAGACTGTGTCAAAAGCCAAGAGAGAGGGGTGATGAGAATATAAATGAGAATCAGTTGATGCTTTCAGACCAACCAGCACTTGTAGTTGCAAGAGACTATCTATATAAACCGAAACAGGGAACCAACAGCTTACACTCAGTGGGCTTTCCTGCAGACTGACAGACTGAGTGCTTGTCACAGCAACTCTGTACCGAGGAACATTGTTAACCAGATTTGCTGTAAAATTTCCCAGCTGCCATTGTCTTTTACCATTACACAAATCCTCTCCAATTGAGTAGTCACTTTGGCTCAAGACTATTTGAGGAATTTGATTTAGGTTGGTGATTTCTTTCTTTAGGGCTGTTAGTGAGAAAAATTCCTATTTGTCAATATTCATAACTGTTTTTTGTGGGTGGTGATGCATAACATGGTTTGTGATTTTCCTAGGCAGTGGCTTGCAATCCAGAAACTACGAAGCAAAATCCGAAAGAAGGTAGATAGAAAAGCCAGCAAAGGAAGGAAACTTCGGTAAGTTTGTGGGAAGTAAATGAACATGAGGCTATGTTGCTTCTTCTCTTTTATTTGTTTGTCCCATCTTTGTCCTTATGAAGCTAGTTTTGATTTTGTCTTTTGAGACAGGCTGACCTTGAACTAAAAAATTCTCCTGCCTGAGCCTCTTGGGTGTTAACAATATTCCGGTATATGCTACCACACCCATTGCTCATGATTCTGTTTTTATGGATGATAAAAGTAACAGAATGATGTGCAAATATTTTTATGACCCTGTTTTCTTATTCTAAAAGGGAAAATACAGTTTATTGAATTTTTATTCTATTGTTGTCAGTGGATGTATAAAATACTGTTAGTGTTTCCCTAAAAGAAATAATTAGAAAAAATCAGAATGATTGTTTTAGCTTTAAAAAGACAAAGTGGAGGACTTTAAAAATATTAATAGTATACTTAGATGATGAGGAATATAATTTTTGTGGGAAAATAGAAGTATTTTTAATGCTATGAAAATTCTCCACTGTGCACTAATAATGAGGCTAGAGAAGATGCAGATACTATTTTTGCATAGAACATGAGTTTGGTTCCCAGCACCCATATCAGGCAGCTCACCACTGCCTGTAACTCTAGATCCCCTGGAGCGAGACATACACGTATAGATCTACACATGTATGCATAAATAAACAATAAAAATATTTTTAAAAAAGAAACATACAAAAGACAGAGCAAGAGAGTAGGAACAGACGTTGTTAGACTTTTAGATTTATATCCTGGGGTCAGAGTAGGGCAATGTTATCTGACAAAACCCCAGTGTCAGAGAGTCTACTGATAGTCCAGCAAAAACTATCTATCTTGTTGTATTAGATTTATAACTATATATAAATTGTGTGTGTGTGTGTGTGTGTGTGTGTGTGTGTGTGTCCTGCATCGTTAAAGAGCCTCTCTTTTATTACATTTTCTTTAGACAAGTATGGATCTATCTCATGTTTAAATATATTTAGTTGATGCATGTCTGTAACTTTAATACTAAGAGGTATAGTCAGGAGTATTGTAAGTTGCAAGCTAGCCTGGGGAACTAGCAAAACCCTGTTGAGACAAGGGAGAGAGCCAGCTTCACATAAGCAGATGTTTATAGTCACTTTACCTTGTTTCGAATTTATTAAAACTTACCAGGAAATGCTGGTTCAACTTTGCAGAAGTGCACAGGAGTTGCTACTTTTCTTACATTTCAGCCTAACCTGTTGAAATTTTCCACTTTACTGTTGAGATATGCAGCTCTGGTGTGTCTCGGGACATTGTTACTGTTGAAATGAAGAGAGTGACTCTAGCCACACTGCCTGGGTTTGGATTCCAGCTCTGACAGTGACTCATGCTTACTTTAGGGGAGAACTTGAACTCGTTATGCTGGCTTCTTCGTTTGTAAAATGAGGTGATAATGACTCAGAACCAGTCTGTGGTGAGAGTTGGTGAAGATGGCATGTGGAGCTCTCAGAAGTGCTCAGTCCCTGTAAGCAGTGCTACAGTATTGGTGGCCATTGCTGTTACTATCTTGTCATCCTTCCAAGGCTGGGCCAGTCGGCCACCCTAGTGTTTATTTCCTTGCCCAGTTCCGTTCCTCTTTCTGTGCCTGTCATTCCTTCTTCTCCACAGGTATTTAAAGGATGTTACTAACAGTATGAATAAATGGCAGCTTCATTCATTACTGTTAGGCTCAGGTTGCACAATGGGGGTGTATATGAGACTATAGCTTACTAGAGTTTCTCCAGAAGGAACTGTTGGGAGACCTGGGTTCAAATAATGTGTAGATATCGAGTGCACAGTATGCATTCTCTTATTCTATCTAGTGGAATTTCTCTTGGAAATAAATGTATATTCTTTCAAAGAATTGAGAGGTCAGCTGTGATGGTATAACCCATAAGCTCAGCACTTAGGAAGCTAAAGCCAAAGGATCAAAAGCTTGAGGCCATCTTGGACTACACAGTGAGAGACCCTGCTTCCTATAAAGCAAAAAGAGAGAGAGGAGAATGGAAAATGTCTACATTATTTTATTACTTTGAATTTTTAAATTGTTAGAGCCAAGAGCTGTGCATACCTTTTGTGGTCAAGAGTTACCGGTATTACTTATCTTTTCAGATAGTTCCAACCTAACTGCTAACGGTAGAGCCTTGTAGATGCTTGTCAGTCAGAAAGCATCTTGGATAAAAATGATGATACTACTGCAATGTTGATCTAGGAATGAGAATTGGCTGTGACTGCAAGCAGAGCAGAAAGTAAGAAATCTGGACTGGAAGCATCACTCATTGGTGGAATGCTTGCTGAGAATGCATGAGGCTCTTCTTCTAGTCCTTAGACGGAAAGGAAAGTTGGATTGGTCTTGGAAAGCAAGCACTCTTCTGTTATGGTAACTGAGTTAGAACATGAGGCTACTGTTTCTCAGATCAGAATCAGAATTTCTAATTTTTATCAGGTTGAAAGAAAACAATAGGGTAGAGAGGTGTGTGTGTGTGTGTGTGTGTGTGTGTGTGTGTGTGTGTGTGCGCCCAAATGTGTACATGTGTGTAGAGGCCAAAGGCTGACATTGGGGATCTTCCTCAACTGTTTTTTATATTGAGCCAGGGTTTTTCACTTGAACCCAGAGCTAGTGATCCAGCTGGCCTGACTAGCCAGTTTGCTGTGGGAATTGCCTTTTTAACACCAGGAGAATAGGCAACTGGCTATATACATGGGTGGTGAGTAGCCAAACCCTGGTCTTTTATGTTTCCTTGGCAAGCCATTTCCACAGATCAGGATTTTGTTTTAATAAAAATTGTTTTTAGTATCTTAATTTATGAATTAATTTCATTAAACTGTTAGAGGTGGATGTCAATGCAATTATATAGCTTGGTAGTGGTTGGAATCCCCACAAGCTCAACTATCCAGAGACATTAAAAATCTTATTCTGATAACACCCATCCAAGAGACAGTCTTTAAACAAAACAAAACTAAACAGTAAAAGTAAAAGGTGGTGTACTAACACCCTTGCTCCATTTCCTCTTGTTCTATGGATTGTAGTCGGTAGATGAACCTTGCCTTGGTGCCTGTTGTAGTGTATACTCTTGGCTCAGCATTGAGGCATGCAGCCTGCACAGGAAGATTGCGAGGTGCTGCATCTACACTGAACTGTGAGAAGCTAGTTAGACCAGTTGAAAGCAAAAAGAGTAATGTGTTACAAATGTTTGCCTGCTAAAGACAGTGGGGTGGGGGCATCTTGGGAATTTCAGGCTTAAAGTGAACATAGAGGCAGGCAGTGAGGCTTGATGTTTAGGTGCAGGCTAGATTACAGACACACTAGCAATTTGGACTTTATTTCTGTGGACCTGGGAGCCATTTCAAGAGTCCAGGCAAAGGAATATTGTCATTATACTTGTGTTATAGAAAGACAGTTCTAGGGGTTTTGAACTAGGGAGTGGACTAGGGATTTATAAAAGCAAGGGCTAGATGAAAGATAGGAGATGAAACATAAGTTCAGGTGAGGACTGGGAACTTTGTAGTGACTTCTCAGGTAAGCATATGCTACAAGGAGAAAATCTAGTTTGTTGGGTTGGTTTTTGATTCTTAATGTTGTTGTTGAGGGAGAGAATAGATTTTGTTTCAGAATATCTAGAATTTGATATAGCCTTAAGATGTCTTATTTTTTGAGAGACATTTTTAATTGAGAAGTGTGTAGATATTTATTGTGTGGTAGTTTAGAAGCAATGTAATTACCATTTCCCCAAAACTGTGTAATATGGTGAGTCTATAATGAGAAGAATAGAACCCTGAGAAATAAATGTCAGCATATATGAGATTGACAGAGAGAGAACAGCTCATAAAGGATGCTGAGAAGAGACAGAGACACCACGGTGGATATGGAAATGTTTCCTGTGAGCCAGTAGTGCCTGGCTTGTCAGAAGTCAGAGAGGCCCTCTCTGTTCTCTACCCAAGGATCTCTTGGCTGCTGTGTAAGACTAGAAGTAGCAGCCGACAGGCTTTCCATATTAAAAATGCCTCAGGAATCTCTCTGCTCAATCTCCGTTTCTCTCTTTGTTCCTCTCTCCTTTCTTCCTTCCCTCCTTCCTTCTTTCCCACCCTCACCCCTCCTCCTTTCTCTCTCTAGACAGGGTCTTACTATGTAGCTGGCTGATCTGAGCCTCTCAGTGAACTAGACTGGCCTCAGACACAGAGTTCTACCTGCCTCTGCCTCTAAGTGCAACTTTTACTGTTTGGTTTAGCCTTTAAGATACCAGTTAATATGTTGTCCAGTGTCTACCATAATTCTGGTTACTAAGTAAATGTAGAAGGAGCCAGAAAAGTAGAAAAATCACCAGTGGGCAAATGCCACAGCAAATAATTCATTTCCAGTTACAAAAAAATTTGTGCGCGCGCATGCGCGCGCACGCACACACACACACACACACACGTGGAGGCCAGCAGTTGGCATTAGTTGTTTTCCTCTATTATTCTTTACAAACCGGAGCTTGCCATTTTGGCAAGCTTCCAGGATCCTCTTGTTACCTCACTGCCTCTAGCGCTGTGGTTACAGGTGCATCCCTCTGCCTAGTCCTTAAGTGGATTCTGGGATGCTAACTCAGGTCCTCTGTTTTGCACATCAAGCACTTTGCTCCTTGAGCCATCTCCTCAGCTCCACATAGCAATACATTTTGCAGATAAGGCCCACAAGTAGATATTAAATCAATGGGTAAAAAAGTGTGAGGAGAGCCAGACAGGTCTCTGCGAGGTTGAGGCCAACCAGGCTAGTTAGAACTGTATAATGAGACTCTGTCAAAATAAAAAGAAAGAAAAGAAATTGTTTGAGGAGAATCCTGGAGGCCAGGTCATGAGGACTGTTTCAAGTTTGAGACCAGACTGAGCTGCAATGTAAAAGCCCTTAATTTTTCCATTATATGGTTCCATTATATTTCCATTAATATGTTTATAAAGAGCAGGGGCTATATAATTGCCTTTTGATATGACACTAAATAAATTATATAGACACAAGAGTACCTCTGAAACTGTGAAGATAATGCAGAATATTAAGTATAGTCATCTGTTGCTTACCAAGAGAAGACCTGTTACGTGATTTACTTACACATTTACACAACACTAGGTGTTGTAGCCTATGACATAGCTAGGCTGAGTAGTGTCTGCCTTTGACTATATAGCATTTCCAAACAAAATATTGTATGCGGGAGATAACTGTATTAGTCTCATTTTTAGGTTTTTAAACTTTTTTTGCATATAGGTGTGTATTTTTTCTTTTATTCTTGATTTAAAGACATTTTGTATTTTTTAAAATTCATTTGTTAAAAAATATGAAATTTGGGAAATTTAGATATGAGTGATTCAATAGGTAATTATTTGATATGTGTAAAATTATTTCTGAAACTGAAATAATTACATGCATGACTTTTTTGTTTTTATTTTTTGTTTGTAAACATTTTGCTCAAGTAAAAGTTTTATATACATGTCTTTGTGCTTGGTTATGTATTAAAGACATCCAAGCCTTTTCTAATAGGAAGAATAAAAAAGGGTACGTTGTGGAATTCTTTGGTGTAATTCGATTAGTATTAAGTGGTATATGTGTTTAGTGTATTTTTCCTATAAATTTCAAATGATTGTACACAAAAATACCTTTATCTTTTGTCAGGTAGTACTGGTGAAGTAGCTTAAATTTCATGGCATTTCAAACTAAAGATTGGCCCCAGAGTTGTTCAGAACTTAGCTGTGCTCCCTCAGCTAAAGATGGTACTGTGAAGGACCCAGCAGAGTCCTGTGGAGACAGTGGATTAGAGGAGTCTCCTGTTGGGAAGAAGTACCAGTGAGTGAGGGTATCGGTGCTGTCTGTGTCTGTTCCTGTGTCCATAGGTGACGTCATAGTCATGGCACCGAGAACTAAAATACACACAGAGGAGGAGGCCAGGGTAGCTGGGTCCTCATCAGTTTGTCTGGATTCATGTTTAAGGGTTGTGTGCATGCTCACAGGCTCACCTGGGTCTTTTCTGTCCTCCGTGTGAGCTAAAGGGATCAGTGTTGATCTGTCATTTTCACTGTGTGTGTGCGCGTGCGTGCGTGCGTGCGTGAGTGCATTTTCGAGACAGGGTTTCTCTTTTCAGGTTGTCTTGAAACTCACTCTGTTGACCAAGCTGACCTCAGACTCAGAGATCACCTGCCTCTGCCTCCCAAGACCTGGGATCAGAGGTGAGTGCCACCACTGCCCTGCTATTTTGACTGTTATAGCATCAGACTGTTTGCTGTTGCATTAAGAGAGAAAGAAGAGAGTTGCAAGTGCCTGTGAACTTTCCCCTACTCCACTTTAGAACCAAAGTTCATGGGATCAGTCATGGGATTTAGCTGGTAAAACATGTTTCTTTTGCTAAGTTAATGGTTACTAATACTGCTGTTTGTTTTCTTGCTTTATTTAGGTTCCATGTCCTTAGCAAGCTCCTGAGTTTCATGGCACCTATTGACCACACTGCAATGAACGATGATGCCAGGTGAGCAGGAGTACTTGTATGTCTCAAGTAGCCTCGGGAGAGCCTGATAGTGACAGTTATAGCCAGTCACTGGCATCACAGCAAGGTCTGTCACATGTGTTTACTGCCATGGTTACTATGAAGCCCAATCAAAATTCCTATAAATCTCAACACTATCTCTGGTGGTTTGTTTTTCTCAGCATTAGTCCACCTGCCTGGGTCATCTGTTCCTCTCTGTGGCAGAGGCAGTGCGCTGTGTGTGCTGTGTGCATATGCTAGCTGAGTTGTGTTTGTTGAAGCTACTGTTGGGGATTGCAGCTTTTTTTTTTTTTTTTAAATAAAAGAGGTATGGCCGGGCAGTGGTGGCACATGCCTTTAATCCCAGCACTTGGGAGGCAGAGGCAGGTGGATTTCTGAGTTTGAAGCCAGCCTGGTCTATAGAGTGAGTGCTATACAGAGAAACCCTGTCTCGAAAAACCAAAAAAAAAAGAAAAACAAACAATCAATCAAACAAAAAGAAGTATGTGTTCATAAAGCTGAAATGATAGGATATGTGGAGGGGTCATGTGGATGCTCATTGTTATCCAGAGATAACATTTTATTTGTTTATCTATTTATCTTAGGGCAAGGTCTCACTGTGTAGCCCAGGCTAGCCTAGAACTCTAGAGTTCTGCCTGCCTCTGTCTCCCAAGAGCTAGGATTAAAGAGATGTGCCATATGCCTTGCTTTATTTTATTATTATTTTTTTTAGTTTTTAATTTGTTTTGGTTTCTTGAGACTGTTAGCTCAGATGAACTGAAACTCTTTGAGTAATCCATACTGACTTGAAACTCAGGACAAGCATCCTGCCTTACTCTCCCAAACTCCAAAGGGAATTAGATGTATATACCATCACATACAGCTGCTGCTTCCTCCTCCTCCTCCTCCTCCTCCTCCTCCTCCTCCTCCTCCTCCTCCTCCTCCTCCTCCTCTTCCTCCTCCTCTTCTTCTTCCTCCTTCTCCTCCTCCTCGTCTCTCTTTCTCTCTCTCTCTCTCTCTCTCTCTCTCTCTCTCTCTCTCTCTCTCTCAAGAATAATTTGCTGGAGCCGGGCAGTGGTGGCGCACGCCTTTATTCCCAACACTTGGGAGGCAGAGGCAGACAAATTTCTGAGTTGGAGGCCAGCCTGGTCTACAGAGTGAGTTCCAGGACAGCCAGGGCTACACAGAGAAACCCTGTCTCAAAAAACCAAAACAAAAAAAATAATTTGCTGGACATGCTATATAACTTTAATCCCAGCACTCTGAAGTCAGAGGCAGGCAGATCTTTAACTTTGGGGCCAGCCTGGTCTACAAAGTGAGTTTCAAGACAGCCAGTGATACACAGAGAAATCATGCCTCACAAGTAATAATAATAATAATAATTTTTTTTTACTGTATATTTATGGCACACTCTTTACTCCCAGCATTTGGAAAACAGAGACAAGTGGATCTCTGTAAATTCAAGGCTTTCCTGGATTCCATAGCAAATTTTAGACCATCTAGGGCTGCGTAGTGAGTTTCTGCTGAGGAAGGTGGAGGAAGAGGAGGAAGGATATTATAGCAGCATGAATTCCTGCTTTCCTCTCTTATCGATGAATCATTTATTTTGATATTAAAATTGTACAGATTGGTGGAAGTCCTTTCAAACCTGGTTGTATCATTCTGGCATGACCCTAACATTCTTTATATACTAATTCTTTTCACATGATAATTAAAGTTTATCTTTCTTTGATGGTTCATTTTTAGAGAGGGTCTCACCACATATCCCTGGTTGGTCTGGAACAGGCTAGCCCATGTCGGGGCTTTCAAAGCTTATCTTCTACTTTCCTTGTGCTTGTTCTGAAATTGTTCCTTCTTGATGAAGCCCTTCCTATTAGTGGTGTTCAGATTTGGATGTAAAATAGTGTTTATTATTTCTGCCTATTCTTATATCGAAGGACTCACAGTGTAGCACAGGGAACATGTGGGCACACATGTGCACACTCAAAATGTCCATTCAGGGTTTGTTAGTTTGGGGGTTTGTTTGTATGTTTGTTTCGGCTTGTTCTTGCTTTTCTTTTTCATAGAATTAAAATTATATTCTATAAATATTTTTTTATACTGTGAACATTTTTATGTCATTAAAACAAATTTTAAAATTCAAATGACAATAATATTTTCTATCATTTAGCCATTCACTGACTAGTAGACACATTATTTTATCACAAATGTCTTCTTAGTGGTTGTGGTTGACTGTAGGATGGTGTTGGCTTTGCCAGGTGTCTCCCAACTCACATGTAGCCTTTCAACTTGCTTCCAAACTTCATCTGATCACGTTGTCTCTTACCTGAAAATAGCAGATCTAAGGGTATAGACCACACATTGTTGACTGTTTGCCATTCGGTTTGTTTGAATACAGAGCAGCTTGTCGATAATCCTACATATACTTGGATCTGTTTTGTAACTACATTTTTCTCAAGTACTTTGTAAATGGCTGCTAGGTATGGTTGCCTTTTTATTGGTTTTTAGTCATTTGAAAGTTTCAAAGTAAACAAAGCAGAGCATTGTTGTGCACACCTATAATCCCAGCATTTGAGAGTGGTGGTGACAGGGTCAAGAACTCAGGAGTGTGTGGGGATCAGTACAGAGGTGGCTTTGTCACTGGGAGATGTGCTCCTCCTAAAGGTCTGAGCTCAGTTCCCAGCAACCACATCAGATGACTGGCAATTGCCTGCAGTTCCAGCTCAAGGGGGATCCCACTTTTCCAGCCTCTGCAGGAATCTGCACTCACATGTGTATTATCTACACACAAAGCACACATGTATGCATATCATTTTTAAAAATAAAAGTAAGTATTTTAAAATAGAACTTGGGTCCTAGAGAGATGGCTCAGTGGCTTAGAGGACCTCAGTTAGATTCCCAGTAGCCACATGCTGGCTTATAACTGTCAATCACTCCATTTCCATAGGATCTGACACCCTCTTGTGTCCTCTATAGACACAGGCAGAACACCTGTACTCGTAAAATAAAACTTCTTAAATAACATTCATGGTGAGGGGCTAGAGAGTTGGTTCAGTGGTTAAGAGTGCTTGTTCTTGCAAGGAACCTCAGTTTGGTTCCTAGCTCCCAGGTTGTGTGGCTCACCAGCTGACTGAATTCCACTTTGGGGAGGCAGAGAATCCCTACAAGCTCAGCAGGCCAGCTAGCCTGAGGTATATACCAGTGAACAAGAGAACTTGTCTAATACAAGGTGGACAGGGCTAGCAAGAGGGCTTAGTGGGTAAAGGTTCTGGCTCCCAAGATTGATGATCTGAGTTTGATCCCTGGAGCCCACGTGGTAGGAGAGAATTGAGTTCCAAAAGTCATCCTCTGACACCCCCCCAAAAAAAACCATACCCACATATATGTACAATAAATATGAAAAATTAAAGCAAGGTGGAAGGCACTGGCTGACATCTAAGGTTGTCCTCCCACCTCCACATGGGTGCTTTGGCATACATGTACCTGCACTCACAGACATGAGTTTAGTGCTCATGCATACACACATATGCACTCATATAAGAAAATGTTTAAGGAAAGAAAAATTGTGTATGGGTTTGGTGATGTAGCTCAGATGTTCTGCACTTGCCCAACATGCCTGAGGCTGTGGATATGGTCCCAGAACCACTAAAAGGGGATGGAAGGGAGGGCAGAGAGGGAGGACAGTTATGTATGTATTTAACATGCTTTTCCAAGGTATCGGCTCTAAAAATTACAGAATGTGGTGATTACATAGTTCACACTGAATTCAGTGGTGAATAGAGATGCTAATCTAGTGGTTGACAGAAGTTTATACAAATGCTATACTGTTTTATATACAGAACTATAGTCTCTGCAGATGTTGGCATTGCTGTGTTCCCCATGGATGGTAGGGAGACAGTGTCATTGCAGTGGTGGAGTCTGGTATCGTAGGGGAAGGGGCAGGGATCCTGGAGCCAGTCTGCCATATGTACTGAGGGGCCACTGTGTGTGGCCTTCATGCGGTAGCATTCGACTTTGTGTCATTTTTACGCCACGATGGGAATGTTCATGGTTGTTTGAATGTCATTGACTCCTTGTGCTGCCTCCCTCAAGTGAACAGCTCCGTTTTTGCTAACTTAAACTTGAGCACACATACTTTCCCCTGAGAAAGATATCAGAAACTAGATCCATTAGCAAATGACAGACTGATGGTGCTCTGCTGTGAGTAGAGGGTCTACAGCTTCCTCATATCCCAGTAATCATGGGGAACATGTGTCAGCTTAAAACCTATACAGTGAAAATTTCATGAAATGCAAATTAAGATGAGATTTCCTCCCCCCCTTTTGCTAGTAACCTGTAGTGATGGTATAGGGGTGAACTTTCATGTACTGTTTTGAATGTGTAGCTAGCAAATCCTTTTGGAGAGTTATTGGTTAATGTTTACACATATGTGTGTAAGGAGCTTTTGTTCTAGGCTCTCTATTGCAATATTGCTTATAATTTTGAAAAACAAATAATCCAAATAACTATCTATAGGGAACTGGTTAGATAAAATTGTTTTGATGAAATTACGAGCAACTGTTGGAAAAAAAAAAAAGCAGAGTTGTATAACATAAAATCTGTGGAAAAGAGCCTACTAAACACTTGGTACTGTAATTCCATTTCTGAGTTGAGTCTCCATTATTCAAAATGTGCAGAACCAGAAGATTCAGGAGTTTTCCAGGTTTGGCAGCATTTGCATAGACTTTGTCAGTTGCCTCCAGAATGAGAAAATCTGATATCAAAGAGGAGCCACATGGCCAGCTATTTGAGCAACATGTTGGTACTCAAAGGTTTCAGCTTTCAGGGACTGGGTTCCATTGTAATGATACAGCCCTTGCCTGGCATCCTTGAAGGTTCAGTTCCCAGCACTGTGACAACAGAACAAAGTACAGGTTCCAGGTGTTCATGTTGGTGCTGCCTAACGTATTTAAGGTAGGAAAAAAAAGATCAAAACAGTTGTAGTGCCATGCAAAGATGTCCAGGACAGTCTGTTAACTGATGAGAGAAATTTTGCCTGTAGCACTCATTATAGTTTAAAATAAGAACTAAGGGGCTGGAGAGGTGGCTCAGCAGTTAGGAACACTTGTTGCTCTTGTACAGGACCCAGGTTCAGCTCCCAGCACCTACATTCTAGTTGCAACCAATTATAACTATATTTCCAGAAAATCCAGTACCCTCTTCTGAACTCCACAGGTACCGGGCATGCAGTGTGAACTTTCATATAATGTACATACATATATACAGGCAAAACACACATAAAATGAAATGACTAAATTAAAATTTAAAAGTTACAAGCATTAAACAGGCATATGGTATCCTTGTGTGTCTGTACCACAGTGTGTAAACGTGTCTGCTCAGTGATTGCTAGTGGGGAAGGGACGGGACAACATGGAGTGAAGACGCCAGGTGTTGTAGTTTTCTTGCCCGCCCCCGGGCTAACCTATTCTGTGATAGAACTCATATGTCCCTTATTAGGAGGTAAGAAGTAAGCCTTTGATTTATTACTGGGGAGTGGGGTGAAGTAAAAGATTCTTTTACTGTATTTTATCTGTAGTACTTGAATTTTCTCCAGTACACTTGTATTGCTTTGTATCAACAACATTTTCACTTGGCGGCATAGGAAAGGGTCTGATATTCCTCTGTTGGAGTATGTAAAGTAAAATACCTTCTCTCCCTGGTGGTTTCTGCTCTGAACTGACTTTGGCATCTAGCTACTTCTTTCAGTCTCCCCTCTCTAACTGTGGTATCATGTAGGTAGGCCACACAGAACTCCTTGTGCTCTTGATGTTTTGTTCCCAGAAGCAGCTCCCCCACAGTTCTGAGTTGACCCAGGTCTGTGGTTGCCTTTATCTCTCTGCAGGTATTCCTTGGTTCCTTGAAATAGGCCTAAATTAGATTCTGCCCAGTGGTTGAGGGGGCTGAGTGCTCATCCTTGACTCCCTTGTCCCTGTCCAGTTTGAAGTCAATCAATTTGGATTGGTTGGAGCAGACTGAAACGGGAATGTACTCACTAAGAGAAAGAGCAGAGCTCCTTCACACAGGATCTTAACACACAAAAGGGCACCCCCATCCAGTCCCCTGTGGAGTGTTCTTTAGTTAGTTAATTTTTGCTGATACAAATTCTTTTCTCACACTAGGAATTTTTGTCTTGAAGTGATCTATTTAAAAAACCTTTTTAAATGCAAAGTAGCCCAGCTGAGTTCTTCTGTTGCCATACTTCCCCTTGGGAGAGGTTCACTTTGGATCCTGGTTTAAGTGCTTTCAGGGTACTTTTGTTAGTGGAAGTCTTGTGTGACCCTGACATAACCTCTGTCCAATAGGTGTGACTTCAACTCTGAGGGAGACGAGTGTGTCTGGTATACATTTTTCTGAATTGGAAGAATTTTTGTGCCTTTACACAAGGCTTACCGTGAACCTGAAAGGAAGTCCCACTTCACCACACTCTGTTGCACAGAGCAACACTGGAGACAGCTAGCAGTGAGTGGGCTGAGGACAGCAGGCATAGACTGCGACTCTGCACCAGTCCTGGCTTCCTCTCTGATTTACAGGTAGAGGTTTTTCTAAGCTGTTTCTTGGACTTTGAGTATCAGAGTTTTCCTCACCTGATGTGAGTACTGACCACAGAGGGGTTACTATGGTCAGTAAATCTCCATAACCTCTTCGGCAGACACAGGGCACTCAGTGCTGGGGGAGAGCTACTGCCTTTTGCTGTCTATGCTAGGCCTTTGGAGGCAAACTTTAAAGGTGTGAAGTCTTGTCATGTGTGGTGCAGGTAGAAGTCAGTCATGTGCCTTCAGGAAGAGCATTGCAAGCCCCTGAGACATGCTGAGAAGGGGCCCATGGCTGAACTTCACTAACTCTGGTTTCTGCTCTTGGCAAGGACAGGGGGGTCTCAACAATAACAGTCAGCTGATACAGGCCCAAGAAAAGTGGCATGGCTGTGTTTGCTGCCACCTCCAGGAGGATTTTCCTTCCAGGTTGACTCTGGCACTGACCCTTATAAGTGCAGGTTATTGCATTTTTCTGTGTAACTTACTTTCTTTTATTGCAAACATGATGGCATCATTAGCATTTAAAATTATTTGGTTCCTTTGCAAAAACAAACCAAAAAAATCTCAACAAAGTCTTAGTAGGAACAGCAGCCTCATCCTCTCCCCCAGAATAAACCCTTATCTTTTCTACATGTATAAAGCTGCTGGCATTAAACAGAAGGGACCCTTCGATGATAAGTACTGTGTACTGAACGTATTATTGTCTTACATCTGGAGTTTAAGAAATGTACAAATGTAAGCCCGTCTTGTAAAGTGCTTTGTCAACATCACAGCCATGTTGCTCCTGAGGTGCCTTGGTATAATAGAATTCCTACAGGCAATTTGTCTTCGGCTTGCCATTTTTGTGTATGGGTATGCAACCTACATTCTACGTGCAGGCATGTTCCCCACTCTCCTGATGGCAGCCCCTACACCACCCCCAGCCCACGAGCTTTCTTAAAGCTTTCATGCCTACTGCGATGCTTTATTCAATAGAGTCGGGCACTGGTCTTGATGAGATAGATACTGTGCTGTAGCTTGCACAGCATTGAGAGCTCATCTGCTCGTGACCCCAGGAAACACTGTCTTTACAGCATTTTCTGTTGGGCAAGAACTTTAGGTAAGAATGGTTAAAATACAGATTTTTTTTCTTAGGTTTCTTATCTCCTAAGAAGACACAGGTTATTCTGACAGGTGAAACAAGTCTGGGCAGATATGCAACATTGATCTAATCAGCAGAACAAGAGCCCTGCTCTAACTGGTGCTACCTTTTACCAGCATCATTAAGGGCTCCCATTACTCTTTTATTAGCCGCTCCTTCTCTTCCTTATCAGATTGCAGAGCAAACATAACTCACGGCAGTGATTTGATCTCTGTTAAAGAGGATTACAGCTTTGCATTAACTGGGATTGACATAGTTTATAATTCACTTGTTGATACTCAGGAGAGTGTTGCCACGTGTCTGACCTCCCCCGGCAGTGCTGAGGGGAAAGGATCCCCATAGATCATCATTAAAGATGGTGCCCCGCACAGACAGGAGAGCCACAGCAGAGAGGACAAAGGAACACTCTCAAGTTCAAGCCTAAGACTTGGTCCAAACTCAAACCTGGGTTGAAAATAAAACATTACGGTTGTGTCTTTGTTTTTCTTGTTTGGTGCTGTTGGCCTCTCACACTAGAGAATTTGAACTGTCAAACTGAAGTTGGTTCCAAGCAGGAGAGAGCGATAGAGATGCATCCTCTGAATCGGACTGAGGATGCGGAGCAGAGAAACCCTTCAAAGTCTGGCGTTGTGGCTGTGGTTTCCATTTCTGCAGCCAGATTCTCAGTATTTCCTCACAATTTAAAATTCTCTCTTCCCCCAAAGGGTATTGCATGTTTATTAAAGTGATTCTAGATTTTTTTTCTTAAGGATTTGTTTTAAAATTATTATGAGATTCTAAATGTAGCATCTGACAGATACTGCTTTAATTACGCTAAAGTAGCTTGCAAGTATGTAACTAAGCTTTCAACCTTTCTCTTGATTGGCCATTCACACATATTAAGTTTCCCATGATGATCCTCAGCTGACATCAGATTGCTAAGATGTGTAGATCATTTTTGTTTCTCTGTGATGCCCTTATTTGCTGTTTTTTCCACCTGGTTCTGATTAGGAGGGAGATAGCAGTGAGGGACAGGATCATCTCCACCCTGTTGTGATCGACAGTGGATGGCAGTGAGGGGCAGCGTCCTTCCAGTCTCTGAGCACCGCTCAGACCTCACCAGCCTTCATCAGAAGGTAGTGGAATGACCGGTCAGGGAGTAAATAACATACTCAAGTTAAAAGTTGTGAACTAGAGTGTCTCAGAGTGTAGCTGATGACCCCTGCTGCTGCTTCTGGAGAGTTTGTGGGAATAATGCAGTATCTCAACCAAAAGAAAGTTTTAGCTTGCCTAGAGTAGATCTTTTCTCTTCTGTAAAGGGACATTTTCTGTATAGGAAAGCCTTGCTCCCTGGCTCTTTGCATTTTGGTATGAATCACTGAATTTCCCAGACCTGCCCTGTGGTTGTTCTGTCTGGTGCTGGTAATAGGGCCTAGATCATGTAATAAGCTTCGACTCCAGTCCCTCACATGCTGTCCATTTGCTCCCACAATTCTGCTTGCACGGGGACCTGTCGCTTTGTCCCCTTAGAGTGCCGGTTCATCTTCAGTAAAAGTGGAACATGCAGAGGACAGAAAAGTTCATCTAGCACCTGCTTTTTCTTTTGTTTTTCTTTCTTTCTCTCTTTTTTAACATTTATTTGTTTTGTGTGTATTCATGCACACACCCTGGTATATTTGGAGGTCAGAGGACAACTTACGGGAGTTGGTTCTTTCCGTCTTGCATGTGGATTCCAGGCACCAAACTCAGGTCATCAGGTCTGAAGCCAGATGCCTTTACCAGCTGAGCCATCCTAACAGCTCTGCTCTTGTCTTTTACAAAGAATGATTTTGAGTGTATTTTATGTAGACAAATATATACATATCTGGATCTTTTTTTTTTTTTTTTTTTTAAACTTTGTATTGTAAACATTTTGGTGCCCTTGATGGGTTTGTTGTTGTTGTGTAGCATACGTTAACAAAATTCATTACAAGGCCTTCTTATTGTGAGACATTTCCACTGCATCCATACTGTGTTTGTGTTTGGCGTCTTCCCTCCTTCCATCACAGAAGCTGTCCCCACATCTTGAAGTTCCCTCTGACTTCTGTTCATGTGCTCAGAGCTTTGGTTAATACACCATGTTGTTCAGTGCTGTCCGGTCTCCCTCATGTGACCTTCCCATGTGAACATCACAGAGGCTGTGTCACTCTGCACCACTCCACACTCACCTTCCTTGATTCCCTGGAAGCAACCCATTCTTCCTTCCCTGTAGAATAAACTGCTTGCCTGCACTCCTATTTCCTCGGCACCTATTGAAGCTCCGGGTGCCATCCAGTGTGGGCCTGCCTCCAGAGCACACTCCCATGCCCTACACTGTCCTTCCCTGTGGGGATGCTCAGTCACCTGAGAGCCAGCCCTTTGCCTTTCCTGAGCCCTTCTAAGTAGTGTTGGCTCTTTCTCTCTGAACCCATTGTCATACTGATCCTTCTCTTTTGGTGTCTAGTGCACTTCAGGACCGCAGGTAACTAGAGGCTCTTTCCTGGTAAGAACGTTGACTCCTAGTGTAAGAGAGCGGCTGTGCTTGTGCTGTAGTCAAAGCCTTAGCCCCAGAACAGTGGTGTTGATCCTCGTCGTATTCTGACTATTCTAAAAGCATTTTTGTAACACAGATAGCGTTTGCAAGACAACCTATTTAAGGCCTTCCGAGTCTCTGTCAGCACTCTCTATGTCAGAGGGCGTGGCCGGGATTCCTGAGTGTGGATGTGATTGAGTGTGTCCTCGTGCTCATCTGTGGTGTTCCTCTGAGGTGGCTCTCTGTGTACCTTAGTGAAGACAGGCCGTTCTCCTTGTTTACCTTTGCTTTGTTTTGATTTTTAAAATGAAATGAAGTGCCCTTTTCCATATTTGTTTCTAGGGAGGACTGTTTTTAGATATTATTTAAATAAATGGAGTTTGTGTTGTCACAATCTGTGTGTGCCCTTGTTGCTTTTCCTAGGCATACCCATTCCTCTCTTTGTATCAGGTCAAAGGTAGTATAGCTTCCTTCCTAATACCTGTGATGCCTGCTCTCACAGTTCTGTGCATAGGGCCAGTAAGGTGAGTTTTGAGAACAGCCCTATAAGATAGACTCCATAGGAACCTCTTTGGTCTGACTGATTCCTTCAGCTCAGCCTTCTCTTCTCCCACAGTACTTTATACGTCTGTATCTCAGATTGTCCACCACCATGTCACTTTCTAAATATGTCCCCATTCTAGAACATTGCACAACCACCTGGCCATATTATTCATAGCTTACAGCCATGGTGGAAAAAATGTCCCGAGATGAGGGTATACCACTGGGGATGTCTGACACCCAGCCTGTGTTTAGAGGGTGTTTAAGTCATTTTTACTTGGATGAACCTAGGGGAAAGATCCAAAACCACTAATTTTTCTACTACTTCTTGAATTTTGTATTCTTCTGTTGGTTTTTTTTCTTGACCATCTTGGCTGCAGTTTTTATACCAGGTTGGGTGTTCTGGTGGCCTCCTACAAACTGTTGGTTATTGTGGAAACAGGCTCTGATGACTAGTAAAAGCTTTTAGAATTCTCATATAAAAAGAAAACAGTAGAATACATTTGATTGTATATCACTGAAGGCATAATAATAAACCTGGTCAGCTCCTGTTATTTTTATGTTGACATGAAAAGGAAGCTTAAGAAAAGGGGTGTCTGTGTTCAGGAAGGTGTCACTAAGCACTCCTGGGATGAGGCCCTGAATGAGCCACAGCCACACCTTGTGTTCTATCCATGGCTTTCCTCTGGGAAGCAGAGCACTTTATAAACATTAACTCATTTTACCCTCTGGGCAGCTCCACTTAAAAGGTAAATAAGGCTGAAGGTTCTTTCTTCTCCAATATAGATGAGGAATACCAGCCAGGGAGAGAAATGGCTTGAACAGAGGCTGGCTAGTCAGGGTCTAGATGGGGCCATGGTGTTGTCCTGGGCAGTTCTCCTGTCTGCTTCTTAGGGCAGTGGGGGCTGGGCCTTTGTGTGGAGTGTGAAATGCTGCAAAGATGAGCAATTGTTCTTCAATGCTTTGTGCTCTTTTATAAGAAAGGAGAAATCAATACACATTTTCTCATACACACACATGGCAGCCGTCTGCCTCTCCCGCAGCTCGATCCTGCAGGAGAAGATACAGTTATGCAAGCCAGCAAGACACACCAGCTTCCAAGGGAAGACATGAAAATTCCTCATCCTACATTTAGCAGTAAGCTCCCTAAAGCTAGCCATAAAACCGGCTGAGGCCAGCACATCAGTGACTGCAGGACTAGTTGGTCTAGCTGGAGTGGGAAGACAGCATGCTGTAGGGTGGAGGGTCCTTTGGTGTGTTCTGACAGCTAGGTATTCTAGCATAGGCTCTGTTCAGAATCTGGTTTATAGAGAAGAAGTTCTCTGAGGGATACTGTTAGGAAATAAAAAGATGAAGGCAGCAATTTAGATCTTTTCAAGTTGTATCTGTATTATCGTACAGATAGTTAAAGATCCAGGCATAGCAGTTTATGCCCATAATATCAGTAGTATTATAGAGGCTGAGGCAGGAAAATCACTGTAAATTCAATGGATTTATAGTAAGGCCAGTCTGAACTACATAATGAGTTCCAGTTTGGCCACTGTAAACAGAAAGATAGATTCAGTTAATAGAACAGCTTTGCATGGCAAGGAGGAATGCAGTTGGTTCTATCCAGGTCAATGACTCTGGAGACTGTGAGTATCCTTCACACAGAAGAGATGCAAGGGGAACACTGAGGCTGGAGGGTAGAAGAGGAACCAAGACAGGCAGAGCAAGACGTTGGTTCATGGAGCCTGGCCACATGGGCCCTGGGCATCATGATAGCAGCCCAGCATGCTGGCTCATCCAAAGGGAAGAACAGAGTGTCTATCCCAGACTCTCTGGCTGACATGAACTTCCTAGCCAGTTTCTCCATGTTCCCATTCCTTAGAAGTCGAGGTTCAGTTGAGTGAGAACTGTATCCTGTGCCTTGGGCCCCAGCACTGGTGTGAACACTCTGGTATGAATGCCAGTGTGCCTGGGCACCAGCTTCACCTTCCCCACTACTGAGGAAGTGAGTCACATCTAAGTAGTGAAGCATCCCTGGCTTACCGTAGGAGCCATCGAAGGGGCGGCTGTTTGCACAGGAGCTTCATCTTCCTGAAGCCAGAAGTCAGGAAACCAGAAACAGAACAGCGGCCAACTCTGTTGCCAGGATCATGGTGGCCTGACGTTACTATTAAACATCTCCAGCAAGGCAGAGTGCCCTGTGCCCAGCTCCAGAATAAAAATAAATAAAAATAAGAGAAAACCCTGATAAAAAACAGTGAGGTGATTTGTCGTCTTTCCTTTGTGAGGCCATTTGTCTTCTCTCACATCAAATCTGTTATAAAACAGTCAAACTGTGAAAGAAGAAATCATCCCAGGAATATGGATATTAACACACAGGAGCAGCAAGTTGCAGGTCTCTTTTTGTCTGAAGACACGCCCACCCCAACAAATCTAGTAAGGTAAATTATTTTTCTTTAAAAGGATATGAAAGACTTCAAACTAGTGGAAGGAATAGTAGAAGTTTTGAGTATTTTTTGTCTTTGTTAATGTGGAGTGAATTTATAACTAGCATGTAAGGAGAAAGCCTTTACAAATTTCCACCTTGTCCCTCTTCCCTCCTCTCCTTTCCCCATCTTTTCAGGTCCTTTGTTTGGGGCCTGAACCTGCTTCTTTAAACATTTATAAATCTTGAGTCTGTCTGATCTTTAGATGACAGGCCAGAGGCTGCGTCACCAGCTGTAATTTAGAGCTGTGGGGCCAAAGGCATCTGCAGGGGTTTGAAGGACCCAGTTCTGACCTGACTGAAGGAGCACATTGGAATAGCCTCCTCAAGTCTCCTTCAAGCTCTGGGAGGATGCTGATGAGAACAGACAGCCTGGGCAATTTATGGGCTCCTGGTCCCCTTTGAAATGAGTCATACACTGCCACCTTGTGGTGAAATGTCACATCTGCAGTTTGCTGTCTGGGATTATTTTTTTGTATCCAGACCCTGATGATTAGTGATACTAAAGAGATTCTCTGGGTCAGTTAGTATTTTGCTAGCTTGATCCCATCAAATAGTTCTCAGGATTTTTTTAAGGGAAAAAAAAGGCACACAGAAGTTGGTCTTCTGTGGGAGGCTGCCCCATTCTTTTTGCTATTCCCTTTGTTTTAAGGTGTGTGGGTGTATGTATCTGTGTCTGTATGCCTTGATTTCCGGTTTGGGTTTGGCTTGGTGTGAAACCTGAGGAGATCAGAAAGAAAGTCTTTGAGCCACTTTTGTTAGTAGGAGAAAAGGAGAGTCTATATTGACATCCTTAGCTGTACCAAGGAGTCATACATAAGCTTTCTGACAGTGACTAGTATTCTACCAGCTTTGGAAGCAGGAGGGAGAACAAGTCTAGCAGAGGTACCCATTCCATTCCCAGTTTGCTCTGTAGCCGGTGATTGGAAGACACTCTGCAACGTCATCTCCACCCCCAAACAGACAACAGCTTTCTCCCTGTGAGCTGTGTTATTGAGAGCCAACTGTAAGGTGTCAAGGTGGCCAGTTATTCCTCATACCTGTGTGAAGGAGACATTGCTTTGTGTTCTAGAAAGCATTTATGGGGAATGCAATAGTCTTGCTGCTGAGGAGGCTGCCATTTTCTCAGGCCAAGATGGGAACTAGCTTTGACAACAGGTTGCAGCTAGTTGTATACCATCATAACTGCTACTGCTGGGCTTGCTTTTCCTGACTGGATATTTAAGACAGCAGTCTGATGTCTCTTGATTTTTTTTTTTTTTTTTTTTTTTTTTTTTTTTTTTGTATCTCTAGAAAAGAAGAAGACGCTGTGCATATCCGTTGCCCTCTGCTTTCTGATAGGATGCAGGCGATTTACTGGAAGGGAATCCTTTATTTAGTTCCATTGGTTCATGCCAGGTGTTAATTGGAAAGCACCTCCCAGTAGGTATTTAGAATGCAAGAGCCTACTGATAGAGCAGAAGAGAGTGGAACTCTGATGTCTGTGTTCAGAAGGTAGGAGGCTAGCCCAGGATGTGGCTCAGTGTTACAGCACTTGCCTGAGAGTCCAATGTGCTGATGCAGTCCTCCGTCCAGGATAATGTGTCTGGACTAAGCCAGCAATGCTGTAATTGACACAAAGCTGGGATTGGCACAGAAGGTCTGAAGGCTGTACCTGGAGAGGCAAATTGGAGGCCTTGGGTTCAGCAGATTGCCAGGAAGATTTGCAGAGGCAGTGGAGAGGGCTGAGGAGCTGGTCAGCCTGCCATGGGGCATAGCCAACCACTTTGCTTCTGTCCTGGCTCTGGGGACAAGGGTCAGTGGGTTAGTCATAGAATGGCAGAGTCCAGTCCCTGTGGGTCTCTCTTAGGTGGAATAGTTGTTTGGACATGTGACTGAACGTGGTCACCTTTCTAATCTGACTTCTAATATTCCCTGGTGTCTTTTTTGTTTATTTGTTTTTGTTTTTTAGGATTTAAAAATGTGTATGAAATTAAAAAATGTGAATCCAAACCTGTGAGTGCAGGCGCCAGCAGAGGCCAGAGAGAGTATAAGATTCACTGAAGCTGGGCTTATAGGCAGTTGTGGGCCACCCAAAGTGTGTGCTGGAAACTAAGGTTGGATTTGTCTCCTAACAGCCGGCCTGGCTCTCCAGCCTCTTGCTGTGTCTCTGTAATCCTCAGCAGTAGCTAGTGAAGCTCAGGCTGGCGTTCAGACACTTACTAATTCATCATACTGTGTGCTGTATTGGAGGCCAAGGATTACCCATGTCTGTATGTGTTTATAAGCTTCCAAAAGTACTAAGTCAATTGTTTTCAGAACACAAAAATGAAAGGTTTGGTCAGGGTACTGTAGGAACAGTGCGCTTATCTACACAAGCAGTCCCCATCCTGTCTACACAAGCAGTCCCCACCCTGTCTACACAAGCAGTCCCCATCCTGTCTACTTGGAGCCTTCTTGCAAGGTTTTAAACGTGATCTGGATTTTGCTCAGCGTGACACTGGTGGCGTTGAAATTGTTAGTCTTCTGCCTGTGTGTGCTATCACTGTCCCTGCTTCTTAAATACATGTAGAGGGTCATAGGCTGCCACACGGTAGCGTGTAGTGTGTGTGGTGTGGGGTTTGCAGTGTGCAGAGAGGAAAGGTGGGCAGGGTGCTTTCCAGGTGTGCCGTTCCAAGTGTGCTGTAGGTATCTAGGGTTGTCTGGCCCTGAGAGGACACAAAGAAACAACTTTTCACATTACTTTAAGGCAATTATGTAGATAGGCTTGGAACTGTCTTTCTCTTTTTCCTTCCTTCCTTCCTAAGCTTCTTGCCTATTTTAGACAGGCTCTATAGCCCAGGCTGGCCTTGAACTTGGATCCACTTACCCCAGCCTCCTGTGAGATCACAGGCATGTGCCACTGTGCCTGGCTCTCATTGTGTCCTGACTCAGACTACTTTGTTGGAGGGTGCATTTGGAAGACATAAGGCTCTCACTTAGAGACCTTGATGTAGTTTTAGATGGTGAGCAGGTTTTTCTGGGGATCTGTGGGGCATCTGCGTTCTTTGTGCTGCCCACAGGAGCAGCCAGGTATGGCATGTGAGGGTTGGGGAGGAGGAGCACCATCTTCTAGAGAGCGGATAGGAGAATTCAGACCCAGATGCCGCAAGCTACTGACCTAGCAAATTGAAAGCCCGCACAGGCCATCTGCAGGTTTAATAAGCTGCGTTCTACTATTTACCCAAATAGCATGAAAGACAATGATGTGTGCTGCAGTCCTACGACTGCACACATGGAGTGCACAGCATACACTAAAGGACATGTAAATCCTCTCCCACCAGTGCTGCTTGCATGTCTCACTGCGCTGAGGGTCTTCTTTAGAACACACACTCAGTAAGACACACATGCTCACACATGCACACATGCACATATACTCTGTCTTTATGGAAAATGGCTGCTACTGCATGATCATTTTTTTCCAGAAACAGGGTTTATGACAATATAGTAAAAATATTAAATTAGAAAATGCCTCACTAAGGGTTATAAAACCTTACTACGATAGAGATAGGTAATTATCCCCTCTGCAGCCTAAATGACAGTTTAAAAGAAATAAAAATGTTCATGCTCATTACTTGCTTTTGTACGTGTAATAAAGGGTGAGTTAAATTTTAATTCAAGGAAAAGCTCCTGCCATCGACCCTTCTATCCTGGGTCCAAGTCTCAGTAATTACTCTGTGGCCCATTCTGTGTCATTTCAGTATTCGTATGTGTTCTACATGGACATTGCCACCAGCCATTGAGAGCAAGGGTGTGGGGATAAGGCAGGGAGTCGTCTCAGACCTGAGATCTTCGTCTTCACTTGCGATGTAATCAGGAACAGGAGTCTGATTTTAAACAATAGCTCACCAAGTTCACTGTGCAGAGTCTTACAGGGACAGCATCGCAGTGCTCCACATACACCGTAGGACTAGAGGGGACACCCCACAGGGACAGCATCGAAATGCTCCATATACACTGGGGGACAAGAGGGTCAGGGTGGCCGACTCTGCTGTCTCACTTCTGGTGTCTTTTCTTTGCAACTCTTACAAGTTGTCCTCTGACCTTCATATGTGACCAGGCATGAATACACAATAATAAACCAAATAAAAATGCCACCCCAGAATATATTACATGGCAACTTAAAATGTTTGGTGGGATGCAGGGCTTGTGTTGTTCTTCCTGCAGGGCTGGGCTCTGGCTTTGCCACAGTCATTTACTGTGTTCAAGGTTCAGTGTAACTGGAGTCCTGAGGTTTTTTAGGGTGGGTACTGCTCTAGGCAAGGAGAGGCCTGACCCTCCTTGTGCTCTGGATCTCTGAGAGGGGTTCTACTGGTGTCTCTAGAGCCGGAGTGGAAGGCATGGGAAGGGGACAGGGAATCACCCTGTGTTCCCTGACAGACATTGGAATCATCCTTTCTTCACTCAACCTGTCTCCCTCTCTATTATATTTTTAAGAACAGAAGTGACTCAATTTCCCAGGTTACTTTGCTACAAGCAGCTGCATATGTTTGCCAGTTTTGCGCACTGAGTGTGAAATGATGTTCTCTTAAAATACAGGTTCAGCATTTCTCTCTGCTCCTGACATGTAAGCCCTCAGTGGACAGTGACTGCTGCCTTTGGCCCGTGCACTGTGCTGCCATTGTGGAGCAGAGTGGAACCATTTGCTTGGGGGGGACAATGAGGGCTCTTGGTGCAGGCCAGCAGGGCGAGGCTAGGATGAGTAAAGCAGCACCGTGCCCTGCTTCTCTCCTCAGCCAGTATCACTTTGAAATCACGCTGTCCTTTTTTTGTCATGGCAGCTCTCTCTCTCCTTGTTTAATTTTGTTAGTTGAAATGGCTAAGGAGGCTGTGTTGGGAAATAGGCTACAGTGTGAGGAGTGGAGGTGGGCGGGCTGCTGGGGAACCGGAGGCCCGTGTGTGGTGTCCATTTGCATCTGGGGTGAGGCCTTCACCTTTGTAGGGCTGGGCAGATACTTGGAGCTAGGGAAACAATGGGAGTGGGGGGGGGGGTGAGGGCTAGCTGGCAGTTTAGGGTGAGGCTTCCAGCAAACTGTTTCAACTACAAAAGCCTGTGAGACAGTTAGAGGCCCTCTGTTGTTTTCTGTCCACAGTTTCTTGGCCTGTGCATTGGTCCCCGTGTGACAGCACTGGCTTCTGCCGTTCATGGTTTTTCCCTCCCTGCCTGCCGTTGCTTTGACATGTCCTAAGAGCTGGGGTTCCCATGTTAGTGTCTCTTACTCCATAGCTACAGCAGGATGAGTGCTGAAAAGCTGAGCTGCCATCATGGCACAGGCCTGTGATCCCAACACTGATGGCAGAGGCAGAAAGGCCACAAGAATAGAATCCTATTAGAGCAAGACAAATCAAGAACAGTTGCAAAGATGGCTTCTGCCGCATCAGGGTGGCTGCTAGGAGTCCTCAGAACACCTTCAGAAACCCATGTTCTTACCGAGATAGCAGGCTAAAGGCTAGATCTGAAGGTATCAGTCTGTGGTATTCCTCTGGGACGTGGACTCTTGCCTCAGGTGTGGTCCCAGGGCTATCTCCTGGATCTCAGGGACTCTCATCTTGTGGGTCTGGCCTGATGGGACTGTGAGCCTCCTCCCACTGCAGGGCAGCTCTGCTTCCCATCCACGGGAGAATGTGTTCTAGAGCTTGGTTCTCCTGACAAGGCGGCTCCCCATCCGACTCAGACCTTTGCCATTTCCTAGGCTGAGCTAAACGTGTCATGCAGATATAACAGCAGTGTAAGCTGTAGTGATTATTTGCTGTATTTCTAAAAGAGACATTTTATTTTTATTATGTGTATGTGAGTTTATGCCTGAGGAGGGCATCAGATCCCTGGACTCACAGGTAGCTGTGAGCTACCTGGCGTGGCTGCAGGAAAACAAACCCTAGTTGTTTTGTTTTGTTTTTTGAAGAACAGCAAGTGCTCTTAGCCCCCAAACCATCGTTCCAGTGTCCATCATTGTGTTTTTAATGTCTACATTCAGCTGTAGAGTTGGGCATAGTGGTGCACCCCTGTCATCCCAGCACTCTAAGGGCAGAGGCAGCAGGATCCAGCATATGAAGCCAATGTAAAAAATAATGAGACCTTAAAAATACAGTATGCTGTGTGTGTGTGGGGGGGGGGGGGTAACCCAGCTGATAAAGCACTTGCTGTACAAAAAAGGGCCTGTGTTTGATCTCTGTACCCACATAAAAAGCCAGGTAAGGGTATAGACTTGGAACCAGCACTGGAGAGGTGGGGACAGGAGGATCCCTAGAATACATTGGCCAACCCAGCCATAGCCAGAGAAGCCCTGTCTCAGGACACAAAATAGACAGTTCCTAAGGAAAGTCCCCACCCCAGCCCACCCCCACATGACTTGTTTACTTCATTGCTATGTGCTGTATGAGTCATATACTTGTACACACTTAAGTAGCCAGGTTCATACAGTGGTCTCAGGAGGATGCCAGCCACCTTCCTCTTGCTGAACCTGGAGTGCATGTTTTTCTGGCTAGTCTAGCTATCCAGCAAGCCCCAAGCCCCAGGGACCCTCCCATTTCCACTCTCGCCCCCAACACTGAGGTTACTGAATACATGGGTACATTTAGCTTTTCACATGGGCGCTGGATATCTGAATTCAGACATGTATAGCAAGCATTTTATCCAGTGAACCATCTCCTCATCCCAGTAATGTTAATTTTTAAAATCCAACTTTAAAAACAAATTAACCAATTAAATTATTTCTTAGACTGAGATTAGAGCAGAGGGTGTGGGGGAGGGGAAGAGCCTGGCTCTGCTCTGAAGCTCCGCACACACACGATCGTAATTGGGATCTTGTTGCTGGGTCATTTCCATTGTTTTTCAAGTACTGCCAAGTCCCAGAAAATGTATGAAAACTAAATTATATCCCCTACATCCCATGTCTGATTGAATCCTCTCGTTCTTGCCAGTCTCATATATCCTATTAAAATATTCAATCTTGTTTTCTTACTTGAAGAGCCTGTCTGTAAAGGGCAAACTTATAGAGAACTCATTCCCTGGAGACAGGGTATCCAGCCACACTGGACTATTTACATATTTCACTATGTGATTGGCTGTTTCTGGGTTTCTTCCTTCCCTTGTATTTGTGAATAAGTGCTCCGAGATGTGGTTCTTAATTACATGGCTGTGTTTTCAATTGAAGAAACAAATGAAGGTATTTCCCAGCTTCTTGGTTCCTTTTTAACCTTGAAAAGTTAAGCAGTGTGTTAACCAGTTTGCTTTATTTCCTAGGACCGAGTTGTATCGATCTCTTTTCGGCCAGCTCAACCGTCCTGTCACAGACCATGGGGAGTGACAGCCGAGTCCTCTCACGCCCGACCCCAGCACAGGACCCACCTGCTGCTTCCAATAAATGATCAAAACTACAATAAATCTTTTTTTTTTTTTTAATCTGTTGTCACTGTCATCACTGTGAGTTCTTGAGCTAGGGGAGGTGGTTTAGAGTTAAATTGCTAAAAGGATTTGTATTTTTCTAGTTATAGTCTCCTCATACACCGTAAAACGGCAGTTCTTGTCCATTCATCCCTGAATACACACTCAGGTTGTCTCCACATCTGGACTGTTGTGAGTTAATGGTGGGATCAGCTGACCTTCACCTGCTGATCTCCAGTCCCTTTGGTACTTTCAGAGCATGGGCTGCTATGGCAGGCCGACCTACCCTCCCTTCTTCCCTCCTTCCTTCCTTCCCTCCTTCCCTCCCTCCCCTTCCTCCCTCTCTCCCTCCCTCCTTCCCTCCCTGTGTTTGTGTGTGCGGGCCTGCACAGTGCTGGGGACCCAGGACCTCACAGGCTCTGAACACATGTTCTGCTCTCCAGCTCTTTTCTGGGGTTTGGAGGGAGGGCCTCCACACTGTCCTCTGTAATGGTCACTCTAACTTTTCTTCCCAGATAGTGTTGAAGGGCACACCTTGCTGCTTTGCCAACATTTGTCATGACTTAAATTTGTAAAGCCATTTCACCAGGCGATGCCTCAGTGTGGTTTTAATTTGGTAAAAGCCATTTCACTAGGCGATGCTGCTGTGCGGTTTTAATTTGCACTCCTCTATATCGGTCATGTCCCCCATTCTCTTATGAACTTCTTGGCCAGTTGTATGTCTTATTTTGAGACATCTGTTTTCAGAATGTTTGTTCTAAAAATGGATGGATGGAGAAATGGGGTATGAGTACACAGAGGAATTCTATTCAGCCTTAAGCCAAGAAAGGAGTCTGTCCTTAGTGACAGCACGGATAAGCCCAGAGGACACTGCTAAGTGAAATAAGCTAGGAACAGAAAGACAAGAATCTCCCTTGTAAGCAAAGTTGGAAACAGTTAAACTCCCAAGTGAAGAGGAGGTCGTGGCTACCAGCAGCTGGGAGAGAATGGAGGAGGATGGGGAGTTGCTGGCCATGGGGTGTAGAGAGTTGTCTAGGCTGGAGAAGTGAGCTTTGAAGACCAGAATAATGTCTCACCATAAAAAAATGATCAGCTTGGTACTGGATCTGTTAAAAGACTCGGTTCAGCCACTTCATGCTGTGCGCATGTAGAATGCCGCCCTTTAGACCATGAGTATATACAGTTAGGATTTGGGGGCAGAGGGTGTAGCTCATTGGTAGAGCACTTACCCAGCATGCTGAGGCCCCAGTTCCATCTCTAGCAGTGAAAGCAAAATGGTAATCGTTAAATCCATGAAAGAAATACCTACACTGCTTTGGGTAGATGAGGAAAAAACTTGGCAAGACCACAGCCCACAGATGGGCTAGGGAGCTAACCCTGATTTCTCCCAGCAGAGATCGGTGGATCTACAAAGTGAGTTCCAGGACAGCCAGGGCTTTTTAGAAAGATTCCCCAGGCCCTCCTTAGCTGGTGTAATCCAGCAGGAGGAGGTGATATATTTGTTTTTCATCCAAAGGTCAAAAGCTGGAAATTAAATCCCCATAAGGGGGATTTACTGGCTTTCTGTGGTCAATATGCATCAGATTATTCTACATATGAGGCATAGGCATCCCAGACCAGCACACTGTGATCCTTTGCTCCAGCTTTTCATAAAGAGCAATGGAATGAGAGAAGAGGTAACAGCTGCAGACAGCTGGGTGCAGGTTTAACTCAAAACCAAACATTATTAAAGTCAGATCTTGATAGTGTTTTGTTAAAACTCAGTAACAATGTTTCTTGTCCAGGAATCCGGTGTGAGTTGGGGCCATGGGTATCACCATGGAATTTTCCAGTTGAGGGCTACTGGAGGCCAGAGCTCTCCATCTCTTCCTCATTGTGACTCTGCACATCCAGCCCAAGCTACCTCTTAGGCTTGACAGTAATGGAGACGCTTCAGTTAACACTGTCCCTAGTCATTCAAAAGACAAGTCAGCAGAAACCAGTGGGTCACACACACACACCTTCCCAAATGATCACCTGAAAATATGAAACATCCCAGACAGTCCCATCCCAGGGGCAGAACCGGTACTCAAAGGACAATTTGGATGAAGAGCGTGGGAGCGTCTGGGAGGCCAATGGAACCCAGAAAAGACAGGTCACCTGAGGAGGAAGGCTTGAACAGGTAACTCAAAGTATCTGGAGCCCAGCAAGTTAACTAAAATGAGTTACAGGCAGGAGAGGAAAAAGGAGGGGAAGAGAATTCCTACTAAAAGGGAGATGTGCATTTTAAAATGCAGAAGACCACCCTCCCTCCAGCCAGGAATAAATTGGAAACTATTTTAATTGACATGAATCCTGCAATTCCACTCCTTCTAGAAAGATGGATTAGTTGATAGATTTGCATTTTAATAAAACTAATACTTTACATTTGGTAGCTGATGCTGACTTTCAAATGAGTTGAGAAGTTATCGAGAGTTCCTGTCCTGAGCCCTCTGCAGTGGTGACTGGAGTGGCCTTTTTGCCCAGCCTACCCATCACACTCAAGTTCTTATCCTTCACTCTCCTGCAGGATGGTGAGGCAGTAACTGCTCACCAGAGGCGGATGTAACATCTGGCC
This sequence comes from Mastomys natalensis, assembly GCA_021653895.1. Taxonomy (NCBI): domain Eukaryota; kingdom Metazoa; phylum Chordata; class Mammalia; order Rodentia; family Muridae; genus Mastomys; species Mastomys natalensis. Next base: position 953,921 of record JAJTUV010000176.1, read on the forward strand.
AGCACAAGGTGGCATCACGGACAGCTCAGAAGAACATGATGTTGTCTGTCGACAGACGAAGAGGTAGGGCCTCTTACCTTATTTTTAGGTTAAAAAAAATAATAAGACATCTGTCATCTCATTATCCAAAAGTAACAGCTCCAGCCCTAGAGAGGAATTGCAAGTTTAAGGCTAATCTGGTCTAAACAGATTCAGTGGTGATGACTATATGTTATTATAATTAATAATTATTGTTAGGGGCTGGTGAGATGGCTCAGTGGTTAAGAGCATAGACTGCTCTTCAGGAGGTCATGAGTTCAAATCCCAGCAACCACATGGTGGCTCACAATCATCCGTAGCAAGAGGGAGAAGGGAAGGGGAAAAAAAATAATAGTAATTATATTGTTAGATTCAGTGAAGAGCTTCTTTGCCCTTTCCATGGGTAGCCTACTCTTCTCCAATAACCATGACCCTCTGTGAGGATGATGGTAGCCTGGAAGACTTAGTGTCCCGGGATGCAGAACGAGGACTCTGAGCATGCTAGACACTCATCCACCTCGGAGCTGCTCCCACGTGTCCAATACTTGATTTTTTTTTTTTTTTTTTACTGGATTGTTTAAATTTTTTCATTTGCAGCTGGCCAATGGTAGTACATGCCTTTAATCCCAGCACTTGGGAGACAGAGCCAGGCTGATCTCTGAGTTCAAGGCCAGCCTGGTCTACAGATCAAATTCCTGGATAGCCAAGGCTACACAGAAGAACCCTATCTTTAAAAAAAAAAAAATTATTTGTACTTTTAAAGACAATAAAAATCAAATTCTTGGGGCTGGGGTGCAGCTCATGGGTAGGGTGTGTGCCCAGCATGCATGAGACTCAGTCTCTAGCAATAAAAAAACCATAAAAACCATGCACCTACATGGCCATGTGTACCACCTCACACCACGCAATGCCACCAAACACACAGGTACCCCTGTGACAATCCGTGGCCACACGTTCTGCATGTCCTAGCGAAGCCGGTGTCCGTGTTTGTATGCACATCCGGTTGGATCCACTCACCAGTGGTTCCTTTTGGAACAGTGGAGAAACGTCACCAGATCCTCCTTGAACGTGTCTGTAGACTACATGTCTACATGTGTCTCCACACTGCACCCACGTCGCGGCTCACAACAGTAACTCTAGTTCCAGAGAATCTGATGCCCTCTTCCAACCTCTTAGTACCCGACGTGTATGTGATGGACAGATATATTTAGAGGCAAAACACAAAGTTTAATTTTAAACAACAAAAAAAGAGTACATAAGGGCCAGAGTTCTGTTCCCAGCCCCACCAAGAGCAAAGAGCAGCTCACGATTGCCTATCACTACAGGGGATATGATGTCCCGTCTTGTCTCTGTGAGCACCTACATGTGCATGCACGTGCACACACATACAAAGACATAAAATAAAAACAATAAATGATCAATGTGGTTAGTGCTTACAAGGCCCTGAGTTCAATTCCCAGTTCCAAGGGAGAAAAGGCAGTATATCCTTTTATTCTCTGTGGACTGTTTATTTATTTTTTATTTATTTATTTATTTGGTTTTTCAAGACAGGGTTTCTCTGTATAGCCCAGGCTGTCCTGGAACTCACTCTGTAGACCAGGCTGGCCTCGAACTCAGAAATCCGCCTGCCTCTGCCTCCCAAGTGCTGGGATTAAAGGCGTGTGCCACCACTGCCCTGCTCTGTGGACTGTTTATAACAAGTGTATCTGTCATAAGAAGGCATATATGAAAAAGGTTCAACATTAATCAGGGAAATGCAAGCCACATAAAAACTGCAGTGATGCATTCCTGTAATCCCAGTACCTGTGAGGCTGAGGCAGGAGGATTCCTGGGTGTTTATGGTCACCCTAGACCACATAGAGACTCTTGTCTCAAAAGAAAAAAAAAACAAAACAACAAACAAAACCACACAACCAGAGATGGTGGCAAAGGCCTAATCCCAGCATAAAGCAGGGGATCACTACAAATTGGAAGGTAGCGGCTATATAGAGAGAGTTCCAGGAAAACAGCAAGACCCTATCTTAAAAAATAAAAGTGTGTTGGGAGATGCTTGCAGCTAGAGCTGTGAGCCCAGAACTCCTCCAGGGACCCAGGATGAGACAGGAGAATGTTCAGACACTTCTAGGCCAGCTAGCCTGGGATACACAGAAAATAACCGAGCTTCTGTCTCAACCAAAGAGCTCAGTTGTCCTCTGACCACGACGTTCACCCGCCATGTGCACGCTGTATCATGCTTGCACACCTACCTTTCACCCTTGGGACTGTGTGTTCACAGTTACAAAGTTAAAATAATAAAACCCACAAAACAAAAGACCTCAGAGATGCCGCCTGCTCTGTTTAGAAAAATATAAAAGAGGAAAAGGTACATGCCAGCGACGATGTGGAGGGGTCCTCTGTGTGGGGAGCTAGTTTGGCCAGCATGAGAAGAGCATGCTGCTTCTCTAAGGTTTCTCCAATGGTGATACTCACTCAGGTGACAAGGATTCTGCCCTTCCATGTCATTATAATACTATTCATAATTGCCAAGACAGAGCCGATGTGATAGTGTATGCCTATAACTCCAGAACTTTGGAGGCAAAGGCAGGAGAGTTGCCACAAGTTTTAAGGCCGGGAGGATATAGCAGGATCCTGGAGGGGGGTGGGGGGAGAAAGATTAAAGAGAAAAACTCAAAATGCTCATTAACTGATAAGTAAAATGTGGCACATGTACACAGTGGAATAGTATTCACCTGTGAAAAGGCCAAGTCCTGTCTTTTGTGACACTGTTTGTGACTGGAGAGCACTAAGTCAGTCCTGCATGCTCTGACTGGGGCAGAGTCCAAGGCTGTTGATCTCACAGAAGCTGAGAGCAGTGGTTACCGAGGCAGGAGAATTACAGAGCTGAGGGAGGAGGGACAGGGAAAGGTTCTGGTGGTGTCTGATGTACTTTAAAGAAGCTGGAAGAGTGTTCTCACCACAAAGCCCTGCTAGGTGTTTGTGATCAGCACGCTCACCTGGCTTGGGCGTGTCAAACGCGGTGAGACCCTAAGTGTGCAATTTTTCATGTGCTGAGTTTTAAAAAGACGAATTAATCACAATTATTTCAAGAAAGGGAAAGAAGAAAAGTGGAGAGGACAGAGAGAAGAGGGGGAGGGGGAGGGGGAGAGATGGGAAAGAGAGGAGGGAGAGACAGAGGGGGAGGAGGAGAGGGAGAGGGAGAAGGAGAGAGAACCCAAATCTCCCCTGGGCCAGACTGGACTTGAGAGGAGGTGAGGAAGGGGAGGAGCCTGGGGCTGCAGGCTCAGGAGCGGGAGTGTGCTGCTGATCCCGACGCTGGGACCCTGAGCTGCCTTCTTTGTGGTTTGCCTAGTCCAAAGCTCACTGGCCAAGTTTCCCAACAGCTCTTGCTGTTCAGGTTCAGGCTGAGCCGGGCGGTGGTGGCGAACTCCTTTAATCCCAGCACTTGGGAGGCAGAGGCAGGCGGATTTCTGAGTTCAAGGTCAGCCTGGTCTACAGAGTGAGTTCCAGGATGGCCAGGACTACACAGAGAAACCCTGTCTCGAAAACAAAACAAAACAAAACAAAACAAAACAAAACAAAACAAAACAAAACAAAAAAACAGGTTCAGGCTGACCCCATGCTTGTATTGGCGACAGGCTAGGTACTGAGTGGCGCACCGCTCTGTGAACTGGACCTTTTGTTTTTAAGTGTTCCAATCACATTTTCTCTTTTCTTCCATTCTCCTTCATAACATTAAAAGGAAAAAAAAAAACCTGCCTGTCATTTGGTAAGTTCATTAACTAATTCTCTTCAGTCCAGGGATCCATATCAGCCTGCGATTTGTGTATATTCAATTTGTCCGACAGCTCTATTGACGAAGCCTTCATTACCTGTGCCTTTTGCAGGGAGACTGCAGTAAGCGGCCAGCTGCCTTATCTAAGTCTGTTTCCGTGTGTGGCTATGGATTTCCCAATACCCTGTGGGTTTCTGGAAGGGTCATCTTAGCAACATTTACATTCCTAAGGAGTTTGTGGCTTTATTTCCCCTGGTTCGGGGTTCTCAGAGTTCATTTGTTGAGGTCAAGGATGCTTAATTCTTAAGAAAGAAAATTTAACAGAATATGGAGAGGGAAGAAAAGCCAATTCAAAATCAGTGACGGAGAGTAGAAGGCCAAGAGACAGCCTGACCAGCTTCCCCTTAGGGCGGCAGGGAGAAGGACTTAGTTCCTCTGCTCCCTGATTACAGTCTGCATGCTGCTTCTGAACATTTGCCCATGCCAAGTCAGGGAAACGGTGAGGTTGCCAGGACTTTAGAGACAGGACACATAGCACTGTGCTATGGATGGAGGACAGACAGGTGGAAATCAGACTCAGGGTTCCTGTCAGTAATGTGAGGGTGAACCACAGTCTGTGATGCTTTCTGTGGCCCAAGGGCTGCAGAGATTGCTCAATGGTTAGAGACATATAGTGCTCTTATAGACAACCTGAGTTCAGTTCCCAGCACCTAGGTCACAGCTGCCCGTCACTTCAGCTCCAGGGGATCTAAACCCCTCTTCTGGATGCCAAAGACAACCTTGACATAGACACAGACAGTCAGAAAAACAGACTCAGACAGACAGACAGACAGACATTCACACTTAAAAAATCTTGGAGCTGGAGATGGCTCAGAGTTGAAGATCACAGGGTGCTCTTCCAGAGAACCTGGATTCAATTCCCAGCACCCACATGGTGACTCACAACCATCTGTAACTCCAGTCCTAGGGAACCAGATGCCCTCTTCTGGACTCTGTTGTCACCAGGTACATATGTGACACACAGACATACATGAAGGCCAAGCAAACACCCATATATATAAACAAACAATCAAATATAAATAAAAGCTTTCTTTTTCAGTTGGAGAAGTGAATTAGACTAGGGTCCACGGCAGTGCTGGGTCAGCCAGCCCTATTTTTTAGGGTCTTTATTGGACAGTGGCTGCCTTAGGAAGCGCCTGGCTCTGCTCTTAGCTGTTTACCTACCCACTGTGAAGTGGGCTCTGGCTGAGGCCTATAGAGTTGTGTTCTGGCAGGTGTCCCCACAATCCCAGCATTCACTGTCACACCGGCTGCTACTCCTGGAAGCCTGACCCTGAACCCATTTTCAGATGTGGCTCACTTTGCCAAGGATTTGGCTTTGGTGTTCTGGATGCTTGCTCCTTGGCCAGAGCGCCTGCAGGAGGGCAGGTGGATTAGCATGCAGGTGGTGCCCGTAGGAGATCAGAGCAATTAACTCAGTTCTTCAGGTGCTTTCCACAGACAGGTCCAGGGCAGCTCCAGGCCTGCCAGTCCTGTGGTGTTGTCCAGGCGTGGGCCCACCTCTGTCCTGTGGTGATGTCTGGGGAGCCTAAGAGGTGTTTTGATTCTGGGAGTGACTTGGGGCATGTAGACCCTAGCTATGTAATGGAACTTTCTAGGGTAACATTGGTTCTGGCCCTTTCATCTTGCAGAGTTGCTGGGAGTAGCTTTTGAGCACTTAGTGGGGCTACCTAAGGGTTCAGGACAGTTCAGCTTTGTATAACTACTTCCCATCTTTTTGTGAGTTGACAGGTAAGCCGGAGCTCCAGCTGTCCTGGGGCAGACAGGCCTGGGATTCACACACCTGTGCTAGGCTCCACAGGCAGTGCTCATAGACCCTGCCAGACGGAGACGTGGAAGGGTCATGTCTCGGGAGTTCTCAGCCCTAGGATCTGGGGTAAGCAAAAGTGCTGTCGTGGGTGGTTGCGGGAGGGCAAGCCTCTCCTGAGGGATTAGGCTGGGACAGAATCCCTGAAGCCACACAATTATTTTCCAGTTTGACTCCTGTGTCCTTTCAAGTTGGAGCGTGCTGCACTTGGCTTTAAAGAGCCCCACGGAAGCCTAATAGGGAACACTTTTGAGTGTGATAACTCTGGGCTGGTATTGTTGGAGAAGATAAGGAGAGAGGGGCAGGGGATTCTGAATCCACTTATCGGAGCCTTAGCAGGAACGGGGCTCTTTGCACTCCCACCTATGAGCTGCAACGTTCTCCCAGGATTCTGTGGGGCACCTGCCTTGGAAAGCTTTGCTCCCAGGAGGCCCAGGTCCAGGCCCAGGGTGTGTGTGTGTGAGACAGAGAGAGAGAGAGAGAGAGAAAGAGAGAGAGAGAGAATATCTCCTACAGAGCAGGATGTCCTGTGGTTGGCCCCTCACGCCTCTGAAGCCCCGTAGAGACTGTTTTAAGGTCACATCTCAATCGTGGAGGAGGAGGGTGAGAGGGGACAGATGTAAGCCCTAGTTTCTGTTATATAATTAGACGGAACTCTTCCTTCCAGGAGGAGCAAAACGAGGCCAAGGACGGCGTAAGCCTTGAGATTGCTTCTTGCAGTGGCCTGGGCAAGTAGGCCATGGGATCTCTGCTCTGACCTGGAGGTCCTCCCTGTGCAGAGAGGAGCGGACCTTACATTCCTTTTGAGCTAAACCTTTGGTTTTCTGTACCAAGTGGAGGTTGGGGGAGCTAGCAGCCACCGTGGGCTCTGTCACTGTCAACTGTTCTGACAGTCCTTGTGGCCCCAGGCTGTTGTGAGGCTGATAAGCACTCGTATTTACAAAGTTGAACGCCAGGCTGGCCCTTCTGAAGTTCATTATGTTTACGTGATAGTGAAATGCTGACGCTTTCTTAATTGCAGACAGGGCTGCTCACTAAGCCAGGCTTCTGTTCTGTGAAGCTCTGCATCCACACACTCCTTCCACAGTGAGGACGTGGACCTTCCCTGCCTCTCCCCCACCCCCAGAAGAGAATTTCAACTTCAAGACAAACAACTTCATTTACAAGTGTGCCTCTAATTAGCTGCAGAATTAGGAAAGCTGAGTTTTCCCCCATAGATCGGCTAGAGCCTCGAGGGAGACTGGTGGAATAGAGAATCGCATTTCCAATTATTTTGTTGAATTGCTAATTTAGTTATTGTGCCTGGTGTAATTGTGATGGGTATTGGGTGTGCAATTCAATTTGTTTTAAATATTTGTGGGAAGGCTGATCAGTAATGGAGCTGACCTATTTTATGGCCCAAATTGAGAAAAAAAGGGTAAAACATAACAGCCACAAAGATATAGTTTGTTTCCATTTTTATTTGGATCTCTCTCATCCCTCTTAAGACCCTCCAACACAACAAAAGGATTAAATTAAAAGATGACAGCGTTTTGATCCTCTCCCTTTGAAGGCAGTGCTGTTCCTGGTAGGTTAATATGCAGATAACTGCAGGGTAGTGTGGATGGCCTGAGAACTCTCCACCCCATTGCCTCTGTGCCTATAAGTGACCTGGGAATCGGCTTGGGAACAGCATGAGCCTTGGAAGGAGTGCTCAGTCATAGTCAGGAGGGCAGTTCCTACTGGCTGATATCCGGGGTGGAGCCCATGATCCTGCACGGAAGGGAAAGGACGTTTGGTCTATGAAGCTTTGAGTACAGGGCTTGGTGACCAGAATCCCCACCCAGGGGGTTGTGCATACGCTCATGTGGCTTGAGCCGGTGCAGCTGTGTTGAGGGTTAGGAATGAGACGTCTTCACTCCCAACTGCAATGCCTTGTAGGAACTCCTTGAGGGCCCCTGTGTGCACAGTAGAGGTCACACCCTGGGGTGCTGCTTGGGAGTTGAGTAATTCCAGTCTGGGCCTGTGGGAGGGCAAGGAATGGCCTGGAGGGTGACAGAGTATACCTGGGTGCTGTGAGCTCTGTGTCAGAGCTGCTCACCTGGAGCCACACCTCCACCACCACCGCCACCACCACCACATGTAGCTAAGCTGAGCCAAATCCACAGCAGCCAGCCCTAGAAGACTTTGAGAGAGAAAACAGTAAGAATGAAGACAGTTGTCTTATGCTTTGACCCTAAAAGGTTTCATTTTGTACTCCAATTTGCTGTTAAAGGAGCCAGTGCCTGGTGTTGCTCTTCTGGAAGAGGACGGGCAGCCAGGCCCCTCCCTAATCGAGCTTTCCTAGAAGAGTCTGGATGCCAGTGTGTGATGCCCTTGTCACCCCTGCCCCTTGCAGGCTATTTAGGCACTTTGTAGCTTCGTTACTGAGGTATGATTATATAGCTCAAAATCCACCGGTTTTTTTTGGGGGGGGGAGGGTAGGAGTTTATCTTTTCTTCTGCATGTGGTGCTGTTCTTGCTTGTATGTCTGTGCACTATATACATGACTTGTGCCTGTGAAGGAAGAAGGTATCACATCTTTGGAACTGGAGTCACTGATGGCCACCATGTGAGTGTTAGGATTTGAACCCAGGTCCTCTGGAAGGATAGCCAGAGCTTAACTGCTGAGCCATTTCCTGGTCCCCATGGAAACCCAGCCACTGTAAACATCTAGTCCAGTGGTTCTCAGTAAGACTGTGGTGTGATGCTGTCAGTGTTTAGGGTGCTTTCACTCTCCATTCTGATGCACAGTGCATCCTGGCCCTGGGCTCAGGGATAGCTTACCAAACAGCTGCAGGCACCATTCCTGGATGGTTTAATAAAAAAGGTCAGACAACAGCAGCTTCAGTCAGGCTTCTTTCACTCAGTGCAGAGGCTCTCTCCCATGCAGCGTGTTTTGTAGTCTCTTCTTTTTATTAGGTCAGTGTCACACTGTATGTCCAATACCACATTTTGTGTGTCCCCTCAGCTACATAGACAGGGTGTATAAGGCTGATGTGCATAGTGCCAGGCTTCATGGGCCCTGTTTTCATCTCTCTTGGGTAGGCAGGGCATTCCTGGCTACGTAAATTATAGGTTACTTTATGGTTCTCTGCTTACAAGGTGACCAAGCTTTTCCGCAGTGGCATGCTTCCCCACAGCCAGCCAATGCTTCCCAGCAGTCCTCTGTCTGCTGTTGTCCTAGTGAGGACTCTCAGCAGGGCTTCCAAGCACTTCCCTGATGCCTGACTTGGGGCCTCCACTCAGATCTTTGTTAGCCATCCATCTATCTATCTAGTGTCGCATTTTTGTGCCTTTTGCCCATTTTTAATGGACTTGTCTTATTGTGTTGATTCCTTGTACGCTTTGAATGTGAGTCCTTCATTAGAAAAATGGTTGGCTTATTTTGCTTTTCTTAATAAGATATGTCTTTTGAAACACAAATTTTGATAAAATCTGAGCCCGGTGTGGTGGTGCATTCCTTTGACCCCAGCCCTCAGGAGGCGGAGTCAGGTGGATCTCTGAGTTTGAAGCTACCCTGGTCTACATAGTTCCAAGACAGCCAGGGCTACTCAGTAAAACCTGAGTTTAAAACAAACAAACAATTGATTTCTTTTTTTCTGTTATGGTTTTGTTATCACATTTAAGAAGGCTTTGTCTAACCCAAAGTCACAAACACATGGATGCTTTCAGAAATTAGAGCTCTCTCAGTTGTTTGGTTGGTTGTTTTTTGAGACAAGGTCTTACTATGTAACCCAGACTGGCTGTGAGCCCAGGGTCCTTCACGAGTCTCCTGCTTGCCGGGCTAACTTGGCTAGTTCTTACCTGTATGTGTACTGTCTATTGTCTTTGGTCCTGGTATGGAAATCTGAGAATATAGTTTTTGTCCAAAATTAATTGACCATAAGTATAAGATTAATTATATAAAACAATATATAATTATATAATTATTTATGTTGTTTTATATTTTATCTGTTTTGAAATCAGTCAGCATTAAGTCCTATAAATATTTATCAGAATTGTCTGGCTGTTTGGTCCCTTGTATTTCCATGAGATTTTAGGATAAATTTGTTAATTCTGTTTTGAGACAAGGTCTCAGGTAGCCTAGGGTGGTGTAAAACTCACAGGACTCCTGGTTTATACCAGGGATCAAATCCAGAGCTTCATAGTTCTTTACCAAACTGAGTTACATCCCCTGCCACCAAATTTGTTCCTTTCTATGAAGATCTCTATGCCTGCTGAGCTGGGCACAGGTTCTCATACCTATTCTGTGAGGCTGAGGCATAGGACTGCTTGAGCCCAGGGGTTTGAGGCCCATGTGGGTAACACAGTGGGGCTGTGTTTGAAAATATAATAAAAACCAAATAACATCCACTGCTATTTCAATGGGAACTGCACCGACTTTATAGATCAGCGTGGGAGAATTGCCATCTTAACCCCAAGACTGATTCACAAGTGTAGAACCTCTCTTCTTTTGTTGATAGCTTGTTTCTCTAAGCAGTGTTTATAATTTCTTATGTACAAATCTCGGTCCTTTTGTGAAATTATTAAGTATCTGGTTTTGGTGCTGCAATGAAACTGTTAATTTCAACTTTTGGGTTCTCTTCCCTAGCATTGAGATACAAGTGAGGACCTTACTTATTTTGTAATTGTTTTGTTTGAAACAAGATCTCACTGTGTAGCCCAGGCTGGCCTGGAAGTAGGTGGTGAACTTGCAGCAGTCCCCTTCCTTCAGCTTGTAAGTGCTGAGATTATTGGTGTGAGCCACCATAGCCTGGCACAAACGGAGTTTCTAAGTATTTTTCACAATCCTGAGCCTGTTCTCTTCCTCAGCCTCCAGCACCCTAGTGAGTGGGGAGAGAGCAAGCCTGGCCTTCCTCATCTCGGAGCATCATCAGCTCCTCACGTACGAGGTTTCCACATAGACTCACTTTCTCTGGATGAGGCTAGTCTCAATTTGTTGAGAATTTGTAATGTGAGTTGGTGTTGGGTTTCCAAATGCACTTGCTGACACTATATTCTACCCTTGATACGTGTACATGGGTCTTGGCTGTTAAACTGATCTTGTATTCCTGGACAAATGGCAACTAACTATGGGGTATACCTTTGAAAAAATTAACATTACTAGACTGTTTGTTCATATTTATTAATATTTTTGTATTGTTTGGGACTGGGCCTCACCATCTGACCCTGGGGGATGTAGGCTAGCCTCAAACTCACAGAGATTTGTCTGCTTCTGCCTCCTGGGCCCTGGAATCAAAGAGTTGCACCACCATGTCTGGCTGTCAAAATTTTGCATCTGTGTTCATGATGGACCAGAGCTTCCCATGGCTTTGGTACCAGCACACTGGCCTAATGGGATGAACCAGGTGTTGCCCCCGTTTCCCTCCTATGATGAGAGTGTGATGCTTTTCTTTAGATCTGAGCTGTCGGTGTCTGACTTACAGTCCTTGCTGTGTCGATGCTGGTCCCCGTCTCTCTAATTTTATTTGCTTCTGTATTTCATGCATACGGGTAATTGTCAGCATGTCTAGACACCAGAGAAGGGAACTAGACGCCACCAGACTTCAGTTATAGATGGTTGTGAGCTGCATGCGGGTACTAGGACTTAACAGATGTGCCATCTCTCCAGTTTCTCATTCCTAATTTTGGAAGTTTGTCTGGTGTGGCCCTTTTTTAAAGAGCTGACTCTTGGCCTTGTAGATTTTTCTCTATTTGAACCATTTTCTTCCAGTCACGTCTACTTTTCTCCTGCATTCCATTTGCTTTGGGCTTTTTGTTCCTTTTCCAGGGTTGGATGTTGGTTTTCAACAGTAGGTTAAACTATTGCTCTGGGTCCAGACTTGCTATTGTTAAATGACTTTTCCTTCCCTCTTCCTTTTAAAAAAATTTACTTTTAGCCAGGCAGTGGTGGCGCACGCCTTTAATCCCAGCACTTGGGAGGCCGAGGCAGGTGGATTTCTGAGTTTGAGGCCAGCCTGGTCTACAGAGTGAGTCCAGGACAGCCAGGGCTACACAGAGAAACCCTGTCTCGAAAAAAAAATTTACTTTTACTTTTTCTGCGTATGGATGTTTGTCTTCATGTATGTCTATGCACCATGTGCGTGCAGTGCCCACAAAGGCCAGAAGAGGACCTCAGATCCTCTGAAACTGGGGTTACAGATGGTTGTGCCCCATTTGGGTAGGTGTTGGAAACCAAGCTCAGCTCCTCTGCAAGAGCAGTGGGAGCTTGATCAGGAGCTTGACACTGAGCTGTTTCCCTAGCCCCTTTGTTTCATTTTTAACTTTTCTTTGAGGCAGCAGCTCCCTTTGTAACCTTGGTGGCCTCCAGTTCTCTCTCCATTCTTGTCCCTCCACCTCCCATGTGATGGGATCACAGACATCCATCACCCTGTCTATTTCTGCACCATGTTTCTTTTCTCCATTGTTAATTTTGCCATTTGTATTTTGGGACTGTGCTGATAGGTGTGATTATTATAGTTCCAGGACGGATGGGTGTTTATTATAAATGTCCATTTGTCTCTACAGATACCTCCCTTCTACCCCACCTTTCTCTCTCTCTCTCTCTCTCTCTCTCTCTCTCTCTCTCTCTCTCTCTCACACACACACACACACACACACACAAAATGGGGTTTCTCTACATAGCACTATCCTGTAATTCACTATGTAGTCCAGGCTAGCCCCAAACTCTCATAGAGACTTTGGACTTTCACAGGATTGAGACTGTTCTAAGTTGGAACTTTTGAAGTTAGACTAAATGCATTTTACATTATGATATAGCTATATGCCTGTGGGAACAGGGAGTAGAATGTGATAATTTCAATAAAAATGACTCTCACAGGCTCACAAGGAATGTCACTATTGGGTGTGGCCTTGTGCTGCCTTTGAATCAAGATGTAGAAATCTCAACTTCTCCATCAAGTCTGAGTGCTTCCATGTTCCCCATCATGATGATAATGAATCAAACTTCTGAAGCTGTAACCCAGCCCCAATTAAATGCTGTCCTTTCTAAGAGTTGTGGTCATGGTGTCTCTTCATAGCACTAGAAACCCTAAGACAGAAGTTGGTACTAGAGTCTGGGGTATTGCTGTCATAGGCCTGATTATGCTTTTGTTTGGAGGAATGTGAACTTTTGGATTAGAAAAGCAGTTGAACACCGTAAGTAGGGTTAATGGGCCATACTAGTAGAACTGTGGAAGACAGTGGAACTGAGGGTGATTCGGACTGTGGGTGACTAGCTCGAGAGGTTTGTATTCAGCTGCTCGAACCTGCAAACAAGGTCTCAAGTTGATACAGCTTTTCAAAGTTTGTTGATTTAATGCCTTACATGTTAAGTTGCATGGCTTTTTTATATAATGCTATAGTGTGTATGTCCTATATAAATTGGTTAAAATATGAAATGTGATATACTGCATTGGGCATTTAAAAACGGTTAAGTATATTTATGTTGCTTTATAACAGATCTCCAAACCTTTTCATTCCAACCAGACCCAGGCCACTTTGTTCCGTGTGTGTGTGTGTGTGTGTGTGTGTGTGTGTGTGTGTGTTAGGGCACTATCTCTCTCTATGTGTAGTTCTTGGGGAGATGTATAAGGAGTGGACCCTGGATCATATGCAGTGCTATTTAAAAGGTTTTGATGAGAGCTGAAGAGCTGACTCAACCACAATCGGTTCCCAGCACTCAGGTTGGATAGTTCACCGCTTGAGGTGGCAGCTCTGGGGATCCAATGCTCTTCTCTGGCCTCCATAGGCATGTGCATACATGTGGTATACACGTGACAAACACACATGTAAATAAAACAGGGGAAAGGTTCTGTGGAATTTCACAGCAGCACGCCCCTTTCGCACCTCCATATTTTCAGTAACAGCCACTGCCACTTTAACATGTCCCATCCTAATGCGCCTGAAGTGACATCGTGCTGTGGCTTTGTTATTCTCCATGAAGTGATGCTGGCCATCAGTGTGCCATCTCTGGAGAGATGTCTAAGTATTTCACTTAAAGGATCACCAGGCTTTGTTGCTGCAGCTGGGCTCTTTATATATTTTAGATATCAACCCCTTACTGGACATAAGATATGCATTTGTGACTTACATTAGGTTAGATTCATGGTTGTCTTAAGGATATTCTGCCAGCTAGAAATCAGTACAACTCTGGCAAAGTCTAGTACCTTGGTTCTACTGCAGCTTTCTTTTTCCTCTTCGGTGTGATTGTCATGTATATTATAGTACAAGGTATAACTTTAAAACCCTTGCTTTTACATTTTGGGGGTGGGGTGGGGAGCATGTGCCATGTACCCACGTACATGTGTGACAATCAGAGGACAACTTGCTCGTGTTGGTTCTTCCATTCCACCATGTGGATTCTGGGGATCGAACTTGGGTTGTCAGACTTAGCAGTATGAGTTTTTACCTGCTGAGCCCTCTCGCTGGTCCAATCTTTTACTGATTATTTTTGAGACAAGGTCTCAATATGTAGCCTAGGTTGCTTTGAACTTGAGATCTCCCTGGCCAGGCAGGAATAGCTAGCATAGAGCACAGGTGATTTTTGTATTGTCCACATTATTTCTCTTTCCTAGGGCACATCTGTGTAGATTTGTATTGCTACTTGGAGTCATCTTTTCCCCTAATGATTGACTGCCTGTAATAACTTCTGTAGGCTGGCCTGCTGGTGTATAGTAATACTATTATTATTATTATTATCATTTTGGTTTTTCGAGACAGGGTTTCTCTGTGTAGCCCTGGCTGTCCTGGAACTTACTCTGTAGACCAGGCTGGCCTCGAACTCAGAAATCTGCCTGCCTCTGCCTCCCAAGTGCTGGGATTAAAGGTGTGTGCCACCACTGCCTGGCAGTAATATTATTTTTTAACCTTCACTTATTTTAGAAATAATTTTGCTATCCTTATGGCTCTTTTTCTTTAAATAAATGATTTATTTTTAAATTTCTATGTATGTATAGCACATGTGTGCACCAGGTGCCTGTGGAGGCCAGAAGAGAGTTTCAGATCCCCAGGAGCTTGGATTGTAGTCAGTTGTGAATTGCTCTGTGTGGGTGCTGAGAACTAAACTCAGATCCTCTGGAAGAACAGTAACTCCACAGTATGCTGTGCCATCTCTCCAGCCCATTCCATCCTTAGGATTCTGAGTTGCCTTTCCCCATATTGTCAGCTTATTGCATCCTGGTGAGGGAGGCAGGTGCTTTGCTATCCCCTGTATGGTTCTTAGGGCCTCATCTTTTGGTCATTTTGGTTGTATACTCTTCTTGGTGTCTATGGAGCTTCCTGGTTATGGAAGTTAATTTTGTCTGATTGGGAAGCTTGTGTCAAATCTCTCCCGCCCCCGCCCTTCCTTGTCTCTGGCCCTATTGGCATGCTCGGGTTGCTGCATTAAGGTTTCTTTTATTCATCATTTTCCGTTCTTCACAATGGATGGTTCTACCGCTTTCTTCAGTTTACACTCTTTGGCTCTCCAGGGTCTGCCCACATTGTAGCATGCTGGCACTGTAGCCGGTTATTTTGTTTGAGACGGCGTCTGTGAAGAGCCACAGTGCAGTGACTCTCCTGCCTCTGCCTCCTGAGTGTTGAGATCGCAGGCATGTACCCAGCTAGTAGGATGTACTTTAAAAATGTGTTTCTTTATTGAGATTCTCCCTTGGCTAATTCATTGTCCCACACTTTTTAAAATTTTTTTTTTGTGTATATGAATGTTTTAGATGCATGTACACCATGTGTCCTTGGTGCCCATGGAGATTAAAAAGAGGGCATCGGATTCCCTGGACACAGTTACAGATGGTTGTAAGCCACTATGTGGGTGCTAGGAATTGAACCTGGGACCATTGTAAGAACAGTGGTCTTAGCTAATAAGCCACTTCTCCAGCCCCACATACTTTAATTCTTAAAATGTGGTTTCCTTTCACTGATTCTCTGTGTGTGTGTAACTATGGGTTGAACACAGCAGGGCCTTGTGTGGGTTAGACATCTGCTGTCACCAAGCTATTTCCAAGACCCTAGTCATATTTGTAATAGATCTGAGATCTCTGGTAGGTCCAACATCTGTGCCCACACAGATTTCTTTTGACTTTTTCCTTTTGAGGATGAGTTTTTCTTTGAATGTATCAGTTTTAGTTGAAAAAAAAAAAAGGGCGGGCATTAATATTAAATTAGAAGTTCTCAATTTTCCCTTAGTTAAGTGGTTCTTTTATCATTATAATTATCATCATCATTATTATTTATTAACATTATTATTTTTGGTTAAGACCAGCTCTTGTATAGCTCAGGCTGGCCTTGAATTTACTATGTAGCTCTGAACTCCTTATCTTCTTGTTCCTACTTCCCAGGCACTGCATTTTTTTCCCTGGTACCTTGACTTAATCTATGGAATTCTGTTTCCTGCTTGGCACATGTTACCACCCTCTTCCATTTTACTATCATTTTGAAGCTGAGCTCCCTAGACTACCCCATGCCTAGTGGTCAGCCAACAATTTTGGCAGATATTCCTTGAGCCAGGTCCTCCTCTGTTGTCTGTCTTTGTGTTTCTATGAGGGTACATATTCAGTTTGAAAGTCTGTCATGGCTTGTGGTTTTGGAGGAGTCCTCTTGCATGTGCTCAGCTATACTAGGTGGATATACGGAGAGCACAGCAAGATCTCCTGTGGCTGTCTCATTTCCCATTCTGACAACTGGCCAGGCTAGCTGGGCACTGGTCTTCCCTGTACATTTACCAGTTACTACTGTTACCGCCAGTGCCACTGGGTGTAGAATGTTATTTGGACTTCAGTTTCATCCAGGATCCCAGGTTAGAATGTTTTTAGGGCTGAGTGAAATCATTGGCATCTCTTCTTTCCTTTCTCTTGCATCCTAGGGGAAGCAAGCCTGGCTCCAGAAGGCCCTTAAGCCCTTCTGTGAAGGTAGCCAGACTCAGTGGCACCTTCTGCTGGGATGCTGCAGGGCTTGGTGTCACTTCTGCTCAGCATTCATGTCTACTAAAAGCGTAGAGGATCCTTGGACCCTGAGGAGTAATTCTCCAATAGTGTCCTATGAGAAAGGTAATTCTGAGTGAGGATGGCTCAGTGGGAAACAGTGCTTGCCACATAACTTGATACCTCACGTCTGGTTCCCTGAACCCACTGTGTCTTCTCACCTCCACCCGCACACTATGGCACCCGTGAGCCTTCACTCACACACAGCATAAGTAAAACAAGAGCCCTGAGAACTTGCTAGTACCGCCCTACAATGGAGTCATGATATCTAGACTTCTCGGAAAGCTGTACAATCCACTGTGCAGGTGAGGCATTGGGAGCTTTCTCAATGATGAGATTGAAGAGCCCAGCTTAAGACTCACCTGGTCCAGTTTTGAGGCAGGGTCTTGCTATGGTCTGAGGCTGGCCTGGAATTTGCTGTAATCTTCTCTGCCTCCAGATTGCTGGGATTAGAAGTGTGTACCACCCTACCTAGTTCTAGCTGCTCTCTGTGAAATGGCTACCAGAGAGCTAGGTAATTTGGGCAGAATGCTGTTAGCCTTTTCCTATCTCCCAGTCTGACCTTTTGTGTGGTTTCAGTCTCTCCTCATCTCTAGCAACCTTCCTGCTTCCTCTAGAATAATCGAGTCATTCAGCCCCACTGACTAAGGTCTAGCCTACCCACTTTCAGTTCCCACCCAGTGGAGCCTGCTCTGGCTTCCTGTCCTCCTGGGGTGGAGGTGCCGTTATTTTATCTTCTCACCACCTGCAGGGCACCTTCCTTTGGGAGATACAGCTTACTAGAGTACTGAGTTTATGATGCTGTACTAATACCAGTACTTGTTAACTGCCTAATAGGGTTTCTACACATGACAAGGCAGCCAGTTATATCCAGAATCAGACACAGTAGACACAAAGACAGCTTAGCTGTCTGAGCACATGCATTTTTGGAGTACAGAAAATACCTGTCAGCCTAGTATTATTTTCAGTATTTGTTGAGGGTGATGCTGCTAACTCATGGACCACACATACACAAGGGAGGTGAGCTTGGACCCAGCTTTTGTGGCACCCAGGACAGAGCTCCTTTTTCTTTGTGCAAGCTTTGTTCTAAACCTTCCCTCACACTGACCCACATCCAGATATCAGAGGCATCTAAGAGCAGGAGCAGCTGGCTTCAGGTCTGACAGCTGCTTGCTTTGTCCGTCACTCTCCCAGTGGTCCTGAATAACCGCAGACACCAACACTTCCATTCTGATAAGAGGCTTCCAGTCTTAGTTGTCTCTACTCATGCTCACTTGGGCTCCTGAGCTCTGCCTCCCCAGGGGGATCGCAGGCAGTGTGAGCCCATCTCAGAAGCCTAGGCCAGTGCTAGCTAAGCACAGGGTCTGCTGAAAGCCCATACCCTAGCCCTTAGCTGCAGACCAGGCTTCTATGCTCACTCAGATTCTCTGTTCACAGATTCCCTGTCCCCATGCAGCTGCAGCAGAGAAGCAGTTATCACGGGGATTCTGTATCTCTCTACTTCTTGTTTTGAGATAGGCTCATATATAGACCAGGGTGGCCTAGATCTCACAATCCTCAACCCCTTGACAGCTAGATTATAAGCATGGTCCTCAAAGCCCAGCTCAACCTCCCTCTTGCTCTTCTTTCTAGAACACTGCCTTAGGGTAGTTAATATCTTAATATATTATTCATAAAAAGTATCACCCCAGATTACAAACAAAACACTTCCCCCCAAAACAAAACTGAGCTTAATAATCAGCTAAGACCCCCTACTTCCCTGCTTTGCTGCCTCCATACCTCGGAGGCACAGAGCTTGCTCTGAGGAACTGGGGTAGGGGGAATCAAGGACACACAATCATGACTTTCCTGTCCCCTAGTGCTCTAAGTGCTCAGACTTTAAAACACTGAAGGCCTAAAAAATCCTCAAGGATGGTGTGGTCCCAGAATTCATAATGCTGAGGACAGTGGAAGTCCTATATGCTGGCAGGGAGCGGGGTTCAGAGTTTCAAAGATTTTTGGGTGGCTTTTCCCTAGGCTGGGACTCTGGATCTGGTACCCACAAACAGGCTGAGTTCCCTCTTCCTGAGGTCTTTCTTGTCCCTACTCTAAACTGATTCTCTTTTGTGGGGAGTGACTTATTAGGACTCCCACCCGGATCTTGGCAGTAAAAATTCTATAGTAGAACACTCTATGGGAAAACACCATTAGAGAATTTATATTTAGCTGGAGGGATCTGGAATACTGGTAGTGTCAGAGCACTGGGCAGGCCAAGGCCAGCACTGGACAGTTCTCCTGTTCTTATCCCGTTCATTCTTAGCAATCAGGAGACAAAGGCTAGCTGGTACTGTAGAGCCAAGGAGGGGCTTGTCCCTTCTCTGGCCCCTGCAGCTCTGTGGAAAGGGGACCAGATAACGGGTAGCTGGGCATGGATTGAAATGACAAACGGTGGCTCTTCTACAAATGTGGAGGTTTATTTCAACAAAACGTGAGAGTGCATTGGACTGAGGCTCCTGCTCATTGGTGTGTGTCCATCCACTTCTCACTGGCACGAGTGAAGGCTGCGTTGTGAACAAGTGGGCAGATAATATGGCAGTCTCAGTCCAAGCAAGTCTGGGTCAATACATCATCCATCCTCCTCCCTCCGTAACCTTGCATGTGTAATGGGCTGTGGGACCATCAGATTGCTTATGTGCTGTGGCTCTGACTTCTCCATATGAGAAGCCCGGTCCTGGGGATGGGGCAGCAGGGAAAAGGGAGTATACAAGCACAACCCACTTCACCTCTGAAGAAACGGCAGGACAGGCCTCCAGGAAGGCAACTTTCAGACCACCAGGGGTGTGTGGGATTGGATATGCTGTAGCAAACAAAGTGTAGAGGCTGGAGCCAAGTCCCATCCTTACCTACCAGGGAAGCAGAGAACCAGGGGCCAGGGAGCTTCCTTCTGGACTGAGGATGCTTCTCCACCTGATCCAGCCCTGGCCCTCCTGTTCCTTCCACCAGGGCCTGTGGGGGTGGGGCAACTTGCATCTGTAGTCCTTGGATGTCCACTTGCAATGTGGCACCATTGAGAAGGTCCTCTGGCGTATCTGCGGGAGGTGCTCCTGAAGGGGGGGTCAGCTCTCTTCATGGAATCCAAGTTAAGGCTCAGACTGAAGTACTCACTCGAATGGTTTCTGTGGCAGGCATCTTTTTCCTCCTTGATCGTCAGCGACAGATGTATTAAGTCATAAAGTAGAAACTGGATGTCCCACCAGCGCTGGACCATGAGCTGCTTTCTTGGGTAAATGGGTTGTTAAACTCTTCGGGCTACCCTGAGGAGGCCATGTTGCTGGCCATGGAGGGCCCAGAAAGTCTGGAAACACCAGCACCGAGACTGAACTGTAAGGTATCTTAAGGGCAGGTGAATTCTTGTTGCCTGGAAGCCGCCTACCCCAGGAAGGCCAGTTTCTGGTGCTGAAAGCACAGGTGTCATCATGTGGGTGACCTGCCATACCTTCTGCCAGGAACAGGCATGGCCACACAGTGACAACCTGTCCCCAGAAGAGACTTCTCCTGTCCTGAACTACTCTCCCCCATCACCAAGAGGAAAGAGCCTCCTCTTAGCTTACCACCCCAGGTTCCTGCATGTTTGCCTCCATCCACCCACAGAGGCTGGGGCCCTTACACACAGGCCCTTAGCTCCTAGGTGTAGTCACTGTGTGACTGCACAGTGGTAAGAAAGGTGATGGCAGGCTGACCATCTCCCCAGGGGTACTGAAAGCCACTGAGGTGGTTGAGAGTGACCAGGAACAATGACATGGTCTGATTTTGAGCCTGCCTGTTAGATCATGGCTTTGCCCTCATCTCTGTGTTCTCACGGGCCTGTGACAGATTTTCTGCTCTGACATTTCTCATAGTTATCTTGCTGTGGTTAGATGGGGACCGATCCTCTCTAGTGCCTGGTATGTGCTTGGCTGCACGTGGGGTAGTGATCGATGGGCTTGAGTCTCCTCCTTCCTCAGCCCCAGCCCTCCCCTGCTGCCTGTGGCTGTGGCTCATGGGGCAGGGGCTGCAGACACCTGGGCACTGTTCACACGACCCTATGCTGGGGCAGGCAGGACAGGAGGGCAGTCCTGCTTTAGTCTAGTAAGACCTCATGGTACAGGCATGTACCTTTCATTGCCTTCTCAGTCCTGTGTGTGAAAAGAGGACTGTCATGACGGCTGGGCTAATAAATACTGATTCGGGTATGTGTGCCTGGGCTCTGTGATCCTACAGCCCAGGATGTCATGCAGAGCCTGAAACACTCAAGGGGAAGCAGATGCCATTCTGACTCCAGTCCCAGGCCTCTGGTGCCTTCTCATTACAATGGTTTCAGATGGGAGAGGCAGCCCTAGCTCTCTTCTCCAGAGACAGGGCAGGGATGGGCGGGAAGCTCCTCCTACGTGGAAGGGGAATCCATAGTGGACAGGATCCTTACAACTTCTGCTCGCTGAGTGGGGGAGATGTGCTGGGTCATATGGACGATGGAATCCATGGCAACTTCTGGATTGGCCTGTACCAAGCTGGAGAGAAGATTAGGGATCGTGAAGAAAAGGTAGGCAAGAGGGTCGTGACTGGCGTGCTTAAGAACTGCCAGACAGATACACTAACAAGGGCAGCTGTACACACCGTATTCACTGTGTCATGGACTTTCCTATGGTCAAATGTCCCCAGTAGCTAGGAAGTAGTATAAAATAAACTAGAAAACATCTTTCTATGCTAGAAAATAAGGAGTAATTAAAAAATAATCCCCCAAAGAAAAAAATGACGGGGACACACTGACAGTGGTGCCAGAACAAAGGGTACTTCCTAGACAGAAAGAATTATTTTGTTATTTTGTTTCTAAATGTCCCAGAAGTAAACTGTAACAGAAGTAACCATAAGGTTAGTAGGAATGGTCTACATCAATAATATACAAATGTATCAGGAAGACAGGAGTTCTTGCTTGCAGAGTTTGAGTTGAGTATAATTGTGGAAGGCAGAGTCCAGATCAAGGAGCAGCTTGGCTAGGCAACAGAATTTTTACATCAGGTCAGATGATCTTTGGGTGCCTTTCAGTGGGTGCTCTGTAATGGCCAGAATACTGCATGTATGATGATATGGCCATAATGCAGAACTTGAATCACAAAGAAACATCAGATAACCTAAAATAAGAATGTTCTACAAACAAGACTGGAGGTTGCAGAGATGGCTCAGTGGTTAGAGCACTGACTGCTCTTCCAGAAGTCCTGATATCAACTCCCAGTAACTATATGGTGGCTCATGACTAACTGTAATGGGATCTGATACCCTCTTCTGGTTTGTCTGAAGACAGCTACGGTGTACTTATATACACACATACATTAAATAAACAGAAGACCAGGGCATGGCAGTGCAGAGGACTCCCATGTGCTCCATCTGAACCAACCACACTCATAGGAAAACGCCATAAAAACTTTCAGTTAGTAGCTTACTAAAGGTGATCACTTTACTGTAGTCACCTAGGAGAATGTTCTGTCCTTAGAGAGTCAGCACACAATGTCAATAAGGTAAGCATATAAACAACAGGAGAATTATTAATACCAGCTTTTACTTTTGTGACTTTTTTTCTAAGTAATATATTTTCAAATAGTTTTATGGACATCTCTCTAGGAGATGTCAGCTTTCCCTCCTAGAATCATCTGTGTGGTTTGAATATCTGTACCTAGACTGAGTCAGCTGAGAGGAAGCTGTGTCTCAGGGCTGTGTCTGTATCTGTAGGTCAACTACAACAGTTCCAGACAGGGGAACCACAGAGATCGGGGCAGCATTATCTCATAGTTTATTCTAAACTTTTTATTTTAAAGAAGTTAGCCCCCTAGCCTGGAGGACCCTCTTGGTCTCACCTGCGGATCTGCTTGAGGACATAGTCCCTGCTGATGTATTTGATGTTCTCCTCTATCACGGAGCGGACACCATCTTCCTCTGTCAGTTGCTTCTCCAGCCACTCCACCAGGTCCTTATTATTGTCCCAGACGTAAGCCTGCAAACATGCAAGTCTTGATCAAACACCAGGAGCCAGGCCCAAACACCCAATTGTCTAGTATCCCAAAAGCTTTCTTGGTGTAAAAACATTGTTCACAATTCTCCTTTTGTGTTTGGATGTGGAGAGGACAGGTTCTGTCTTCCTTCCTTTGACCTTCAGATGCTCACATGGGAGTCTGTCCAGTGAGGCTCTGGCATCTACTCTTCTACAACAGTAGGTCTGTGTGGAGCAGGGTACTTGAGTGTGACCAGGAGGGAAAGGTGTGTATGTGGCTGCTTCCTTTTGGAGGAGCAGAGACACTGATCCTTAAGGGCCATTTCTGTCCTAGCAAGTTGTAGCAGACAAGGCTTCACACCATGCCTTGGCCCTCTAGCTGGGGACGCCTGCTGTGCCTGGTAAAGACACGTGGGAGCAAGGCTTAGAGGACAACACACAATACAACTTGGCTGCTGATACAGGAAGTCTTGGTGCTGCAGTATTGCCACCCACTCTATTAGCTCTGAGAGCGCCACAGAGGGTCAGGAGGTCTGTAGCCCTCAGAGTCTCATAGCTCACCTCTCGCCTCCTTTCTTTCAAGATCATTTAGCTGAGTATTTGTGAGGCAGCTGACTACATAATAACTCAGGAGTGTGTTAGAAGCCTAATAGCCTTCTCCTTGCTCTCTTCTCTCATTTCTTTACAAATCATTTAGGAATCGTTTTGTTAATGGTTTCCGGAAAACCAAGTACCACCATTAGGGCTCATTCATATTTATGTCATTTTGTTTGGGTAATTAACCACAAAGCTCGTCATTTAAAGGTGCGCTACCCTTTTCTGTTATCACTAACGAAGTCAAAGTCAGAATGACAATGAGTTTAGCGCTGTAATTTAATAGATGGGCACTGTAGGGACTCTGAGGCTTGTGTTGTGGCTTCAGGAAACCCAGATACAAGCAATGCCACAAAAGCCACAGCTGCAGCCTCAGGGCCTACACAGTGCAGACGGAACATTCTAAGAAGAAGCATCTGGCATTAGGAAGGACACTGGGTTGTCTTCTAACAGACACAATGCTTTAAAAACACTACTTATTGCTAGGTGTGGTGGCTCACACTTCATCCCAGCACCTGTAAGGCTGAGGCAGGAGGATAGAAGGTTAAGGCCAGCCTGGGCTACACTGAAGCAAGGGTACAGGGTAAGACCCTGTGGTTTTCTTCAGACTCATGTCCTCCTGACTTAGCTGGTGAGCTGGCTGTGCCTGGCTGTCTATTACAGCTGGATCACACGTTCCCAGGCGTAAGGAGCAGTAGCCTTTCCCAGCAGTCTACTTCTTTTCCTGGCTCAGATTTGCTCACTTTGGGCATATCCGATGGAGGTCAGCTCTCCTCACAAAACAAGAGGGGACTCCCCTCCTCTGTGCTTCACTCCAGAGTAACAACTCTGTGGGTCTGCAACAGGGAAGCACTTTTGCTCCTACAGAAAACTGGGGCAGACTCTGGGCGCCCTGCTCCTACAGTCTAGCTTAGAGCTGGTCCCAGAAGAGTGAACATGCCTGGACTCTAGTCACTGCCACCTTTATAAACCTGGACATTTCCTCACTGGTGACCAAAAGTTCTCTGTGGTTTGAGGACTGCACACCCTCCCCAACTTAGGAGAATTTGGTGGAGAGAGGTGCAAAAAATAAAACAATAGCAGCTTTAGCTTCAGAAGGAAACCAAACAAAACCAAACTAGATTCACTCAGGAGTCCTAACGCCTTTACTTTAGGAGAATATTTAATACTCTTATTAATCATTTTTAATCCGTTTGCTTTTAATTAAGAAACAGCATGATGCTTTGCTATCAACATATGCCAGGGAGCAGATTAATTGTGGCTTAAGATAACTCTCCTTGATTGGTGTAATGCATTAGCTAACGAGATGCCAGCTTCTAACGATGCTCACACACTACACTGGAGAAAGTCAGCTACCCTCTAGAGTAAACACTCCTGCCTCCCTCCTGCAGCCACAAGCTACAGTAGGTGTTTCAACATTTTATAACAGTTCCCAGGCAGAACTACAGCACCACATTCTAAGCTTTTAGATGCTTAAAAATATGGATCCTGCATATGAAACATGCTGTTTATTCAGAACACAACTGGATGACACCACTAAGCCGGTAGCACATGAAGACTATGAAGTACATGAAACTATGTTTTTAACAAAAAGAAATTTGTGTTTTCTCAGTGCTGTTTTGTTTGAATCAGTCTGGGAGGGTTTACCATGCTTTCTGCTCTGAGCTATTCTGTTTCACTTAGGAAAAAGCAAGCTGTCTTCTAGAACAGTTATGAGACTCACCATTACAGCCATGAGGAAGGACAAGCCACCTCTGTTCCAAGGGGAAAGTCATTATCATGTTCTTCCTTAGAATTATAAAAATGTAGCTATCTACTATGGATTTTAAACAAGTATGAAATGCTGGCTACTAACCTCCTGATAGCCAGGAACCCACTTGCCTGACATCCCAGCCAATCTTAATATCAATAAAATATCAATAATTAAACAACACAACACTTGCTTGTCTTACAATACACGTTCAACAGAGACTCTTTCTGCATCAATGGATAAGTATCTCGGGCCCCACTCAGCCCCACTAATTATATGTAATAATTAGTCTAGCTTACAAAATCTAAATGACCTGTTTGAAAAGGTTCATTTCTAATGCACTGGACAGCTGTTAAGCTCTCCCTAAGCAATGGTAGAACAGGGCCAGGGAGTGACCAGGGCACAACCTGGTGGCTATGAACCTTGACTACCATGCCTACAAATGACTCCACTGTGTGGGCTGCTTAAGAGATGCTTCTAGCTGGAGAGATGCCTAGGAGCCATCTGACCTTGTGTGTATGGAGGGATTTGGGGGGTGATGAGATGTACACACTCTAGAAAGATTGTTCTCAATATATCAATGTTTCCAAGGTTATGAGCTTCCAACACCCAAGATGCAAGGTCATTTCTTTCAGAGGCTTTGGAGAAAGATCATGCAAGCAGTGGCTTGCTAGGTTCCATGACTGGGACAGACAATTCCTGCCATTTTGCCCTCACCTCATCCCTCTGTGGTATAGTGAACTTATCTGTGGGTTGCCTGAGGCAATAGAGACCTATCAACACAAGATCCCATTCCATTTGGAAATCCAGAATAAGAGGAAGCAGGTAACTCTGGACAATTAGAATAAATTAGGGCACTAAGCCCTGAGGACACTAGTGCGAGCCAAGCAATCCTTCCAGGATATGTCAGTATGACCAAGTCTCATGCTTTAACTCTCTCTCTCCTCTCTTTACCCTTCCTCCCTCCCTCCCTCCCTCCCTCCCTCCCTCCCTCCCTCCCTCCCTCCCTCCCACTTCCCTTCTCTTCTTGAGATAGGGTCTCACCATGTATTCCTAGCTAGCCTGAACTTATAGAAATCCCATCCCTGAGTTTTGGATTAAAGGTATACCCCGTCATGCCTGGCTGCTATTTAACTTCTAACATGCTTTCCCTTTGACACTAAATCCTGTGACACCGTAAACATCATTTCCATTTTATACATAAGGGAATGGGGGTTCAAATAATGTGTTCAAGCAAATAAATGTAAAACTGGAAACCTCAGAATTTGAGATCTCAAAACCCACTTTTTTTTCCCAGTGTCCATGGAAAGTCTTAACTGTGATTTCTCCTGTCAGAGTCTGCAGGCACAGAACCAATCAGCCTGTTAGAAATCTGTATACATCAAATTGTGGAGCTAGAAATCAAGACACAAAACATGTTCATGGAGCAAGCATGTGCTATGTTTGCACACCTAACTCAGCCTAGAGCTCGTGGAGCTGTTCCTTAGGGAGCTGTAGTTAGGACGCTGCTTCTGACCACAATGAGACCATGAACCACAAACCCAAGAACTTCCTCCAATAGGATTGCCCAGTGGATCCAAGCGGAATTCTGGAAATCATGGGATGAAGGTCTCTAAAGGAACAGAAGTTTCATATTGCTCAAGAAAACAAAATCTCTGGGGGGAAAAATACAAAGCATGGCTAATAAATACCTATCACTTCATGACTTCTGCACCAGTAACTACAACAAAGACTCTACCAGTCAAAAAGACTGGTACTCAAAAGAACTCTACCAGTCTTTGCGCTTGAGGGAAACAGCACATGAAATCTGTCACTATTAGAAGACCGTGTGTGCCTCCACACAGAGTGCTTTGGCCATTTCCTAACATCAGCCAGTTTCTATGGTGGCCCTGCAGAGGCAAGACTACACCTTGAACACTGCAGCCCTTTCTTCTCTCAAGGGCGCTGCCGATTTTATCACCTATCCCACACTAACCAGGTCCTGCTGAGCCTGCAGAACGTGGCAGGAGGTTTCAAAGTCGCATGTCCTGACTTCACAGGCTCAGTTGTCCTTCCTTTCTCTCTTTCCTGTCCCCTGGCAGGAGAGCTCACAGGGAATGCAATCTTCTGTAAACACGGGCAAAGGAAATAGTATCAACTATTGGGGATCGCTGGTATTTAATGCACAGACAGCCTCTTCCTGAGCTGTTGGCCTGCAGTGCCTTCTGCACTCAATCCAGCCAGCAGCCTGTGCACACACAGCTCGCACTGATGAGAGATAGCAATGGCTGGTTTCTTTAGACACACTGCCCCCTGGGAGGATGCCACTAAGGAGCAAGCGAGGGACCTATCTATTCACTTCATGCTTGGAGGGAAGCTATTCCTTCTCCTCATCCTCGTGCCCACGAGGCTGTGCACGTCCATTAGTGACTAATGTGGTCGGGAGGCGTATGGGCCACACACACACTCCATTTACCTAGCTGGCCACTCTTAACTGGAGAACAACCTCCTATTTTACACTTGCATGACTTTCAATGCCAACTTCCACTAGAAGCTGCCAGTAGCCACTGACAAAATTGTCTCACTCAATTATGATGCCAGAGACTGACCTTAACCTGAACCAAATGTCAGAGAATGTCCCACTCCCCTGCTGCACATCTGAAATATTTATCCAAGAAGCTTCCCAGTCATAAAGAAACAGGCAGACTTAACACAGAGGTGAATTTCAGAATACTCCACATCACTGGCTTTAAAACTGATGATGATCTTACAGCTCCTTGATGAGAAAGGTCGTTAGCAAAGACTCCAGGTAGCCTTTTTGAGGAGACTGGAGTGACCTGCTGTAGGACAAGGCCACCGGCCACTTTCCATCAATATCTGACAGTCTCCAAAGATTTTGATCACACAAGTAATAAATGACAAAGTATATCTGTCTAATAGCCTGATAAAATAGGACCAGCAAAATGCCTTAGCAGTTAAGGATACTTGCTGCCAAGGCTGAAGACCTGAGTTTGATCCTGAGAACCCACATGGTAAAAAAAAAAAAGAATCAATTCCTTCAAGTTGTCCTTTAACTTTTACATGTAAACTGTGGAGTGCCTGTGTAGGCAGGAATACTGTCTTTCACTGCTAAGCCCCCAGGGTCTAGCGTTTTGTAAGGGTTACAAATGGTTTGCTAAATGACTCTGTAGCTGCAGATAGGCCTTTCTAGCTTTTCTAACAGGATCTGATAGCCTAGCATTTGGCTGTGTGTAAACAGGAGAGGGTTTGGGTATTAGGCTCCTCTTTTATGCCCTGCCCCTGGAGGCCTGCAGAGTCTTTGACAGCCCTTGTAACTCTCAGGTATGCTGTACAGGTTTGTTGGTAGATGCCTCACATACCTTCACTGTGCCTTCCACTTCTACAAACCAGCGTCTCAACATGGCCTGAATCTGGCCGTCAGTCAGCTCAGGGTTGGCATTGTGGATTTTCTTCTTGACCAGGTCCTCCAGCAGGAGGCGCCTCAGCCGCCAGTAGAAGAAGGTGCGGGATGTTTTCCAATCTAAGATATCCTAGACTCACAGGGAGCATGAGCGTGGAGGAATTAGTGTAGTTACTGTAGCACTAGCACTCGAGCTGAAGGGACCCCACAGGCATAAAAAGCTACTCTCCAGGAAAGCCCCTGGACACTCCAAAACTGGCCTGAACTCCCGCCCCTTCACTACCTCCCAACCAACCACAGAACACTGCACAGCCAGTAGCCTGCAAAATGCTACCCAAGATCTCAGAGTGGTTTTGAAGAAGAACTATAGAAAGGTAATAATCTGTTTTGTGCAGTCAGCTCAACTTTCATGTAGCTCAAAGGTGAATTAGCTGTCACCGTAACCTTGACATTGTAGTAATCCAGGCTGAGGGTCACCTGGACTGATGTCACTAGTGAAGGCTCACATGACTCAGTTTCCTACTAGAATCCTCAGAGCTGTGTCAGGATTCCAAGGAAACCTAAATCATTTTGACAGGGGACACAGAAAAGGGATGAAAGATCTCTTAAGCAAAACCGGAAATGGTTTGATCTGCATAAGCTGTACTGCTCTGGCCCTCGCAGCTCCCTGCTTGCTCGCCTGTGTCACTTAGAAGGCTCTGACAAGTCAGAAATGGCAATTGTGTTACTTACATTAATGACACCCTTCTCCTGCATCCGGCCTGGTGTGTCGTGCAAGTCAGCAAACTGCACAGCTACCTGATGGTAAATGGGAATCAGGAACTCCTCTCGCTCCTTCAACTTGCTCTCCAGCTCCTTCCGCTCAGTGGGGCTCAGCTCTGGGGTGCCTGCGATTACATAAACCTGTCTGTCACACTCAGCAGTGACCAGAAATCTTGACACAGATGCAGCCCCCATCCTTCCCTCTAGGGCCCGGCTTTCCACTGTGGTCACTAAGTCTTTGATGCAGAACAGAATTTGAGGTGGCAGTCCTGTCCTTACTTTATCACAGGGCGCCCACCTGTCTTCTTTGTCCTATAGAGGTCACAACTATGAAAGTAGTGGTGGCAACTCTGCTCTCCAGGCCTCTTCTGAGCAGGTGAAGCGACCACCCAGAGGTCTGGACCTCTCTAATCAGTACAGTGCCCTAGAGCAAGGCTCCTCTATCCCCACAAGGCAAGACTGGTGCATGGACACCATGCCCATCATTACTGACGAGCATTAGAGCAGCTGCACTAGGCCAAGTATAGTGTTTTGTAGAAGAGCTTCCCCTGAGAGCAGAGCACAGACCAGCAGCTCTGGTTTTACCATGTCCTCAACAGGTGCCTGGGAAACTGCTAAGCACCAAGTTGCAAGCTGCTGTACTCCATAGCCTCTACTGCCAGATTTGGATATGCTTAACCTCAAAGTAGTATAATTTAGTCAAGTAAAGCAGGTTCCATGTATTATTCCCTGGTTTCCCAATCCCTGACCAGGTGACAAAATCTCAGGAGGGGAAGAGAAGAGCAGCTGTGTGGACTGCTAAGTGCAGAGCACACAGGACTTTATTTAGGCAGAGACTTTAGCTCCTTGAAGAAGGATGACCACTCCCCCAGCAGCCAGGTTTTAGTAGAGGTGTTGCTGTGCTTGTGATTCCCTCCCTAATTACTTTCAGAATGGGGTCTGTAATCAATACTGAAGATTTATCTGCCTGCCAGGAAAGGAAGAGTACATCTAGCTGAAGAAACAATAGGTGACAGCCTGGTGCTGGGGACAATCTCATGTGTTGTGTCACCAGCACTGACAAATACATCAGCACGGGTGATGCACAGGGTGCAGAAGAGAAAGCTCTGTTCCAAGCATAAGCCTGTCTGGAAACAGGCCTTGTTTCTCATGCCATTATGAATCCCATGCTTATGAACGGCCCTGGGTTGCCAAGTGAGCCGGAAGTATCAGAGGACAGAGATGGAACTCTAGCACCTAGCTTCATTTGATGGGACTTTTCGGATGCCCAGCTCCACCTGTTTTACAGCTGTGAGAAGCAGGTCCAGTCCCATGGTCTTGGGTGCTCACACTGAGGGCAATCACTGACCTTCTGCCTCAGGCCCCATTCAATCTTCACAACCACTAAGGCTGTATTTGTCTTACCACCTTACAGGTAAGGACACTGAGAACGATTGTGACGTACCAAGGCCACAGAGCAAAGGAGTAACAGCCAGGACTTCTCTGAGGCATTTGACAGTATCACACTGCCGGTTTTACTTGGGGAAGATGTGACCTCAATAGTAGTGGACCCTTTCATTTCAGAAGGCTAAGGCACAGTGGAAGAACACTGAATGAGGAGGCACAGTCATCTGAGTCTTACCGTGTAGCTAAGACCAGGACAATGTCTATAGCTTCTTCTACTGTTTTAGTCAAGAATGTAAAAATACAGTTTGCTGGGGCCCAATGGATGGTAGGACTGAGAAGATAATTCAACAGGGAACTCCAAAGTCTTCAAGATTCCTCTGGGTAAACAGCCAACATTGTACTTGAATGCACATATGGGCCATACATAATTTATTGAGCATTTATTTTGTGTCAGGCACTGCACTTGAGTTTCTCAGGATCATATATGTCATAAGTCAACACACGCACACGCGCGCGCACACACACACACACACACACACACACACACACACACT